>JACYXH010000812.1:5791953-5836953 GCA_026745465.1 Lota lota
TTCAGAGATGAATAGGGAGTCTCGAAGCGCTCTCTCAAAAGCATTATCCTTTCAAAGTGTCAATGGTGACCTGCAGCCTGTTAAAGAGGATCTCCACCAGCGCTAGACGTTGTTTGGGAGTTTACTGTCAGATAAAGGTTAATACGCATCTGCAGGTAACAAACATGCTCGCCTGATGTTGGGAGACGCCGATTTCTTTGAGACAAAAATGGAGCTAAACGCTTAAAATGATACCGTGGTTCGCTCTTCGATCAATAGATCAGCACACGTTTTTTTAATTAATCCCTAACAAACAAAAAATATGAAACACAAACATATTATTGAAGCTAACAACCTCATTTGATTTTGATTTTAGAAGAGAAAAATATAATTTTTTGTTTTGTTGACTATCTTTTACTCACAGTAGACTACATGTGTCTTTTTTCCAGCAATAGACTAAAATCTTGAAGAGTATGGTTAGTATGGTTTGTTTACAGGGACAAATATAGACACATAAACTCATGAAACAATTTGTCTGATGCATTGCATTATTCATACATAAAATAGGGTCATATATAAAAAATAAAGCTCCATACAAATTCAAAAATAAAGCGATAACATTACATTACAAGTGAGTGGACCAACCAGTTTATTTGTTGTTATTTTAACCTGGACGGCAGAAGTTCAGGAGGTAGAGTGTCTTACTCCTCCTGGACAAATGTCGAGGTGTCCCTGAGCAAGGCATCTAATCCTAACCTCTCCTGACAAGCTGGCAGCTCCTTCGCATGGTTGACACTGCCGTCGGTACATGAAAGGGTGTATGAATGGGTGAATGTAAGGCACAAATTGTAAAGTGTGTTGAGTGGCAGGTTATAAAACAGCTCTCTAAATGCAGTCTAATCAATATACTTTACTCTTAACATATACTTACTATCATGCCCATGCTAACTTTAGGCCTATACTTACTCTTTAAAATCCTTATTTTGCTCCACTGCAACTCATGCTCATCACATGTGCTCTGACCCTGTCCCCCTCTTTTGTTCTGACCCGTGGGCAACAGCTGTACCTGGGTGTGGTGCTCTCCGCCGTGGTCATCGTCACAGGGTGCTTCTCCTACTACCAGGAGGCCAAGAGCTCGCGCATCATGGACTCCTTCAAGAACATGGTCCCACAGGTACTATCACCCTCTCTCTCTCCTTGTCCCTTTCTCTCTCTCTCACCTTGTCCCTTTCTCTCTCTCTCTCTCTCTCTCTCTCTCTCTCTCTCTCTCTCTCACTCTCTCTCATTGTCTCTCCATGTAACTCTATGGCCTTGGTAACACAAGCATTTTGAAAATGTATCTTCAAATCCCCAAGTTGAAAACGGTTGTGAGATTGTGATGCACTAACCATTCCTGCCTGTTTAGACCAGTTGAGGTTGTTTGAGAGATGTAGACAACTGTTGTCTAAATCGACTCCGGGGTTGGTGTACGCTACATTCAATCTAGATTGCCAAGAGAAACCATGGATTTGGTACAAATGTGAAACCTGTAGATGCGTTCGTACATCAAGCAGTGATCTCTTATAAACTGATCTAATCTGGATTAAAAAACTAGAATTAGAATCTAGATACAATCTAGATTCAAAAGACGGTTGTATAATCTATATATTTATCTTGGGTAAACAGAGCTGTGTCTCTTTATCTATATCTCTTCTCTCTTTCTCTATGGCTCTCTCTCTCTTTTGGTGGAAGTCTGAGAGCTATCCCCAATCAATAGAGAGCAGCCTCCCAGCCTCCCAGCCTCCCAGCCTCCCATCCTCCCAGCCTCCCAGCCTCCCAGCCTCCCTCCAGCAGGGCTCAAATGCACACACACTTGAATGGGAACCTAATAGGCTTGCACAATAGGAAGGAACGTGGACGCTGGAGCAAACCTTCTGGATTGCCCAGTGTTGTGTTTGTGTTGCAGAATAACAAAAATAGAAAAAATCCTGCTCACAGACACACACACACAATCTACTCCCCATGCCCCAAACTCTTCGATTATCTAAATCGTTAATCTGCTCTCTCTTCCTGTCATCCTTCAAATCCTTTCTTCTCTATATATATATATATATATATATATATATATATATATATATATATATATATATAATATAATATATATATGTATATACAGTATATATATTTATTTATTTATGAATCTTTTTGTCTTCTTTTTGTCCTGCTGTCTCTCATTCGTTTTTGTCACTTGCTCACAATTTCTGTTTACTCTCTTTTTCTATCCGTTGGGGCTGGAATTGCTCTCTCCTTCTTTCTCTCTCTCTCTGTTTCTCTCTCTCTTTCTCTCTCTCTGTTTCTTCCTCTCTCTCTCTCTCTCTCTGTTCTCTTTCTTCATAACCACTCCATTTCCACCATCACTGTTTCCCTCCCTCTGCCTTCCTCAATTACCAATTTCACAAAAGCTTTATTTGCATGACAAATGACACATCTCTACTGCCAAAGTGAAATGGCCATGAAGATGCACTATATTAAACACAATGTCCCTGGGAATAATAAAACAGCAAATTACAACAGTAACGATGACATGAGAACAACAACCATGCTCATAAAAGTACCACACAAGTACCGCTGAATGATGTACAATGACATTTAGGGAACATTTCACTCATCTATACTAATACACATATGTACAATAGTGAGTGATGAGTTATTTTTTCTCTCCCTGTGGGATGGTACTTAAATATAATTTAAGTACATTGAGTTAAATACAATTTAATTAGGGTCATTAAATTCTATTTGATTCAATGCCATTTTATTTAATTAAATTCAAAGAACTTTAAAAAAGCAGTAGAGGAAAGGTAAGTCCAGCTTGTGTTGAGGCCTATGTGTGTCTATGTAAGGGGGCAGCCCTTAGGCAATACATATGTAGTGCATCTTATCTTATTCTCTCTCTCTCTCTCTCTCTCTCTCTCTCTCTTTGTCTGTGTGTGTATATGTGTGTGTGTGTGTGTGTGTGTTTATATGTGTGTGTGCGTGTGTGCATGTGTGTATGTGTGTGTGTGTGTGTGTGTGTGCGTGTGTGCGATAGCAAGCCCTGGTGATCCGGGACGGGGAGAAGATGCAGATCAACGCGGAGCAGGTGGTGAAGGGGGACCTGGTGGAGATCAAAGGTGGAGACCGCACCCCCGCCGACCTGCGAGTCATCTCTGCCAGCGGATGCAAGGTGATTGGTGGTGGTGGTGGTGGTGGTGGTGGTGGTGGTGGTGGAGGTGGTGGGTGGAGGTGGAGGAGGGGTCTAGGAGGGGGTCACCCAGCATGTCTTGGATAGTCCCAGCAGAAGCACCCCCCCCCCCCCTCGCCAATTCTGCTTGATGCAGCATCTCCAGTACTGTTCTTCTGGTGAGGTTTTGCTTCACAAGACAAAACAAACTCTTACTACTTTCTTTTTTTCTTTCTTACATTCTGTCTTTCATTTCATTCATTCATATCATTCATTCTTTCATTAATTGATTTGTTCATAAATTCATATCTTTCCTGCATCTTTCCTGCATCTTTTAAATCCTAGATCCGACTGGATTTCTTTTGAAAGGGGTTGTTTTGAAAGATTATATTCTGTCATTCAACATACTCGCTGTGTGTGTCTGTGTGTGTGTTTGAGTGTGTGTGTCTGTGTGTGTGTGTGTATGTGTGTGTGTGTGTGTGTGTGTATTTGGCTCAGAGCCCTGAGCGGTCCTGCTGTTCCCCTACCAGCCCTGATGGCTCCGGTGCCAACATGTCCTTGTTCATATTGCGTTGTATGATCTCCACGAGGCCATGTGTGCTGTGCATTTCAGTATTAATCTTGTTGTCTCTCTTCTCCCTTCTTTGTATACAGATGTATAAAAAAATGGACATTGAAAATGAAATCTTTGTTTTTACAGATAGTTACATTTTGAAGTTTGGATGTTCAATCCCTCTCTCTGTCCGTCTCTCCATGTCTCTCGCTCTCTCTCTCCCTCTCCCCCCTCCTCTCTCTCTATATATATATCACTCTATCACTCTCTATCTATCGCTCTCTCTCTCTCTCAATCACTCTATCACTATCTATCGCTCTCTCTCTTTCTCTATCGTTCTCTCTCTCTCTCTCTCTCTCTTACTCTATCGTTCTCTCTCTCGCTCTCTCTCTCTCTCTTTCTCTATCGCTTTCTCTCTCTCTTTCTCTATCACTCTCACTCTCTCTTTCTCTCTCTCTCTCTCTCTCTCTCTTTCGCTCTCTCTTGCTTTCTCTCTATCACTCTCTCTCTCTTTCTCTATCAATCTCACTCTCTCTCTCTCTCTCTCTCTCTCTCCAGGTGGACAACTCGTCCCTGACGGGCGAGTCGGAGCCGCAGAGCCGATCTCCCGAGTTCACCCACGACAATCCTTTGGAGACCCGCAACATCTGCTTCTTCTCCACCAACTGTGTCGAGGGTTAGTAGAGCAAATCCTGCTAACATAGTCGCTCTCTACCCTGTCTCTCTCTCTCCCGCTCTCTCTCTCTTTCTCCCCCTTCTCTCTCTCTCTTTTTATCTCTGTCTCTCTTTATCTCTCTCTCTCTCTTTCTTTCTTTCTTTCTTTCTTTCTTTCTTTCTTTCTTTCTTTCTTTCTTTCTTTCTTTCTTCTTTCTTTCTTTCTCTCCCTCTCTCTCCCTCTCTCCCCTCTTTCTCTCCCTCTCTCCCTCCCCTCTCTCTCTATCAATCCTT
The DNA here is from genome assembly GCA_026745465.1 of Lota lota. Lineage (NCBI taxonomy): Eukaryota > Metazoa > Chordata > Actinopteri > Gadiformes > Lotidae > Lota > Lota lota. Next base: position 5,796,633 of record JACYXH010000812.1, read on the forward strand.
TTTTCTTTCTCTCTTTCTCGTCTCTCCCCTTGGTCCTCTTTCCCCTTTATGTCTCTCTCCCCCTCACTCCCCCTCACTCCCCCTCACTCTGTCTCTGTCTCTCTCTCTCTCTCTCTCTCTCTCTCTCTCTCTCTCTCTCTCTCTCTCTCTCTCTCCCTCCCCGCTTTCTGGTATCCCCTATCTCCATTTCTCCCTCTTGATCCTAACATCTTATTTATCCATCTGTTCTGTTCTTCCGTCTCCAGTGTTCTTTGAGTCCCATACCATTTCCTGTACTTAAGCACATCATCCATTCATTCACGCATTATCCAAAGCATGCATTTTGTTTCGAATGCACATTGACATGCACACTGCACCATTGACCAAATGGATTATAAAGATTGCAATGTGTTAGGGTAAGGGTGGACGCATGTTTAATTCATACCAGATATAACTTCAATAGTATAATTATTATAATTTATTAAAACCCATACCCTTGTTTTCACTCTATTGTATTGAAAATCTCCTTTCAAGTGATTCTGTGAGCTACTTTTTAAGTGCCATCCTCCCTCCATATGGCTCATGTTGTACCATTTGTGTTGCCCTTGCTCTGCATGTTTCACACCACTGCGAGAAGTGTTGAGGTATAAATATCCCCAGTCAGCTTCCAGGCGCCTGCCATCGAAAAAACAACGTATTTTACATATGCTCGTACTTATTTCTACCTGATATTGACGACGTCAATGCCAGGCCTCTTGTGTTTGGATCCATCCGGATCACATCAGTGTCTGAGACAGATCGCAGTCATGTCTGCCATCGAATGTGTGTCCCCGCCAACCACTTTGTTTATCCTGCTCGACATGACTATAACCACACACAAACACACACACGAACACATACATAAACACACACACAAACACACAAACATACATATCCACAGACACAAACACACACACACATACACACACACACACACACACACATACAAGAACACACACACAAACTCACATACACACAAATACACACACACAGACATACACACACACCACACACACACACAAACACACAAACACACACATACAAACACACACACACACACACACACAGAGCGCACAGTCATGCTCACATGCTGGTGTATCCATCCGTAAGACAGCGGTGGGACTTCTGCATCCTGAAGTGTGGTTAGAGTGTTCACACTGTTTACACTGCAAACTCTATTGACTGTCAGTGTGGTCACATAGTGTCTCCAACGATTATATCTAAATGCTGATCTGAAACGCATATAGCGTTCATGCCGGTATTCGTTGTCTCGTTGTGTCAATCTATCCTTGGTCTGTCAACCAATATATCCTCTAATATATCGGGTCACATCTGCAGATTCTGCTGCTTCCCCCGACGCCCTGCTGAAACCTGTACTAAAACACTGCTCTTGTTTGAGAGTGTGCAATATGCACCATCAAAGCCCAATGTCACATGTAGACAGAAAGCTTTACTGTCAAATCAGACATTTGTTATGAAAGAAAAATAGCCAAGAATTGAAAGTAGCCACATTACCAAGATGAAGAACAATAATAACTAATACATTGACATTGTGGTAGAGATATGCATACAGAACAACATGGATATAGCTCTACAGATGTGCATACAGAACAACATGGATATAGCTCTACAGATGTGCATACATAACAACATGGATATAGCTCTACAGATGTGCATACAGAACAACATGGATATAGCTCTACAGATGTGCATACATAACAACATGGATATAGCTCTACAGATGTGCATGCAGAACAACATGGATATAGCTCTACAGATGTGCATACAGAACAACATGAATATAGCTCTACAGATGTGCATACAAAACAACATGGATATAGCTCTACAGATGTGCATACAGAACAACATGGACATAGCTGTAAAGATGTGGACACAGAACAGATTCTCAACCTCTGTCTTGTACCCCCACCACCAGGCACGGCCCATGGCATTGTCATCGCCACGGGCGACCACACGGTGATGGGCCGCATCGCCACGCTGGCCTCGGGGCTGACGACGGGCCAGACCCCAATCAACATGGAGATCGAGCACTTCATCCGCCTGATCACGGGCGTGGCCGTCTTCCTCGGCGTGTCCTTCTTCGTCCTGTCCCTCAGCCTGGGCTACAGCTGGCTGGAGGCCGTCATCTTCCTCATCGGCATCATCGTGGCCAACGTGCCGGAAGGCCTGCTGGCCACCGTAACGGTGAGTTAGTCCCACACACGCGCGAGCGATGTGTCAATGCATGTGTATGTGTCTCTCTCTTTCTCTCTTCTCTCTTTTTCTTGTGTGTGTGTGTGTGTGTGTGTGTGTGTGTGTGTGTGTGTGTGTGTGTACGGGGGTGTGTGTGTGTGTTCAGGGGAGTGTGTGTCAGTGTGTCTGTGCATGCATGCATGTGTGGGCGCGTGTGTGTATGTGTAAACACTCTCGCTCTCTTCCATCGCTGAGATGTAAGGGAGTGTGATTTTTATGTGTCTGTCTTTTATGTGTTGGGGTTTTTATGAGTGGGGTGTTTGTTTGATTGGCGGGCGTTGACTGCGTCCAGGGGAATTTTCTGGTCTCTGACTGTGGTTTGATTTGTGTGTTTGTGTGTGTGTGATGAGGGAGTGATGCATGCTGGTCAGGCTTCAACAATATATGCAACAGTGGTCTATTCATCATCATTTCATGTCCCTACGCATCCACTGTTAAATAACCAATCATTTCTTACACACACACACACACACACGTACACAGTCACACACACAGACACGCACACAGTGAGGGACACACATGCAGACAGACACACACTCATGCAATTGCTGACATCACCTGCTAAATAACCAATCCTTTGACACACTCGCTCGCTCACGCACACACACACACACACACACACACACACACACCCAAACACCCATACACCCATACACACACCCCCCCCCCACACACACACACACACACAGACACAAAAAACACCTGCGTCACGCATGAATGCGTCTGTATACATGCACATACATGAATGCACACCTGGGCTGCTGTCCTTGCGCTTCCTCCTCCACTCTGGCAGGAGACATCCATCCTTTTCCCCCCACCTCCGCCCCAACCTCCCCCCCTCCACCACCACCACCACCCCATCCTGGTCTCTCCTCTGCCCATCTATCCTCTCCTTTAAATTCCATCCCTCTCACCGGGACCCCCCTTCCAAAAACAGGCTAACCACTAACCGGCACTTTGCTTCTTGGGATGTGAAATTTATTGATGTAACATGGCTACAGAGGGAGGGTTTCCATTAGGATGTAATTGTAAAGCATTAAAGGGTAACCAAAGCGCTGCCATCAGACCATACAGGGGCAACGTTGTCCTGCCAAACCTGCATCTCCCCACACTGTTTACAGGTAATCAGAAGAGAGAAGGGGGAATTAGAAATGCCTCTGCTCTGTTTGTTTGTTTGTGTGTGTGTGTGCATGTGTGTGTTTGTTTGTGCATGCGTGCGTCCGTGCGTGCGTGTGCGCATATGTGTGCGCGTGCGTGTGTCTGTGCGAGAGGATACTCCCATGCACGGGAGCAATTTTAACTAATCATAAAGTGAAATTGCAATGTTGTGCCTGAGTGCCAGTGCTGTCTCTGCTGTTGGTTAGATCTTTCAGTTACTCTTCAAAGCCACAATTCAGAACCTCTTACATCATTATTTTCAGGATTCAATTGGCAACGGAAAACAGACGGTTCTTGATAATTACCTTCCTAATGTTTTCTAATAGCTGGGCTTTATTTCATCTGTCGAGCCTTCCAAACACGCCTTTCTTCCTTAATGCTATCAAAGATTTACAGACGATTTGTATGTATTGTTCCTCCATGCCTCACCGTGCATACATTCTGTGTGTGTGCGTGGCATCAAAATAAAGACACAAAGAGCTGATCTTGCCATCAGCAGGGAGCCAATAAAAGGGAACCCACATGAAGTGTAAATCATAGTCTACGGCAGTGGTTTTCAACATTTGGCTCGGGATCCTTAAGTGGGTCATGTGATAGCCACCAAGTATATATTTACATTGATTTATTTCAGCAATATACATACCATTTTGTCAGTTGTATTTGATCATTAGTATCATTAGTTCTGCTTTGATGAACAATATAGAGACAGGCTTTTTGACACGGCAATGATGACATTAAAACGAATTGAATGACATGTCACGGCATTAAAACCCCAGGTTTTTGGGAACCCCAGGTCTCTGCTGCATCTGCACGCGTCTCAGACATGGTCTGACATCACACTCCTTCCTCTCTCTCTATCTCGCTCTCTCTCTCTCTCTCTCTCTCTCCTGAACAAAGGTGTGCCTGACGCTGACGGCGAAGCGCATGGCCAAGAAGAACTGCCTGGTGAAGAACCTGGAGGCTGTGGAGACGCTGGGCTCCACCTCCACCATCTGCTCCGACAAGACGGGCACGCTGACCCAGAACCGCATGACCGTGGCCCACATGTGGTTCGACAACCAGATCCATGAGGCCGACACCACGGAGGACCGGTCTGGTGAGGGGGGTGGCGGGGGGAGAGAGGCTAAAGGAGGGATGCTGTAGAGTGGGGGAGAGAGAAGAGGGAAGGATGCAGATGAACGACTAGAGGAAGACAACAACATGGGAATGGGAAAGAGAGTGAAAGAATGAGAGTGAGAGACAGGAAGAGGGAGAAGTAGAAAGAGAGCGAGACAGCGAAATAGAGCGAGTGAGACAGACATAGAAAGAGAGAGTGAGAGAGATGCAGGTAAAAAGACAACTGGGAGAGAAAGAAGCGAGAGGCAAAAAGGAACCAGGGAATAAAGGGAGATGGCTAGACAGAGAAAGAGGGGATAAGGAGAGGTAGCAAGACAGATAGAGGGGGGATTAGGAGAGGTAGCTAGACAGAGAGAGAGAGGGGATAAGGAGAGGTAGCTAGACAGAGAGAGAGGGGATAAGGAGATGTAGCTAGACAGAGAGAGGATAAGGAGAGGTAGCAAGACAGATAGAGGGAGGGGATAAGGAGAGGTAGCTAGACAGAGAAAGAGAAGGGATAAGGTAAGGTAGCTAGACAGAGAGAGGGGATAAGAAGAGGTAGCTAGACAGAGAGAGAGGGGATAAAGAGAGGTAGCTAGAAAGATAGAGGGAGGGGATAAGAAAAGGTAGCTAGACAGAGAGAGGATAAGGAGAGGTAGCAAGACAGATAGAGGGAGGGGATAAGGAGAGGTAGCTAGACAGAGAGAGAGAAGGGATAAGGTAAGGTAGCTAGACAGAGAGAGGGGATAAGAAGAGGTAGCTAGACAGAGAGAGAGGGGATAAAGAGAGGTAGCTAGACAGATAGAGGGAGGGGATAAGAAAAGGTAGCTAGATAGAAAGGGTATAAGAAGAGGTAGCTAGACAGAGAGAGGGGATAAGGAGAGGTAGCTAGACAGATAGAGAGGGGATAAGGAGAGGTAGCTAGACAGAGAGAGGGGATAAGGAGAGGTAGCTAGACAGATAGAGGGAGGGGATAAGGAAAGGTAGCTAGAGAGAAAGGGATAAGGAGAGGTAGCTAGACAGAGAGAGAGGGGGGGATAAGGAGAGGTAGCTAGACAGAGAGAGAGAGGGGATAAGGAGAGGTAGCTAGACAGAGAGAGGGGATAAGGAGAGGTAGCTAGACAGATAGAGGGAGGGGATAAGGAAAGGTAGCTAGAGAGAAAGGGGATAAGGAGAGGTAGCTTGACAGAGAGAGAGAGGGGATAAGGAGAGGTAGCTAGACATAGAGACAGGGGATAAGGAGAGGTGGAAGGAAACGAGAGCTGAGGACTTGGAGGTAGATATGCCAAGAGAGGTGTGCGAGGTGTCCTTTTTAGCATACTCGCAAAAAAGTTGAAAATGATAGATGGAGGAGAGAGGGAGAGAGAGAGAGATGGAGTGCGTGAACACCTGCTGGTATCATCTGCCCAACGTTCACGCCGCCAGCCCACGTTGGCGCACGCACCGGAGCTCCGATTAATTGAGCAATGCTAAGCGGCGTGTGGCACAACCTTCAGCTACCGACATTTCTTCTTCTGCTAGCTTACCGCCTTGGAACCGAAAACACACACACACACACACACACACACACACACACACACGCACACACACACGCACACCCCCCCCCCCCCCCCCCCCCCCCCCCACTCCCCCCACTCCTCGTCATCCCAGCAAAGATTTTCCGAGCGCAACTTCCAAAGTAGTTTATAGCATCGGCGCCCGGGCTTATAGCGCGACAACTGAAGTGTCCGACGCCATTTGCATGCTAATGAGGAAGAAGAAGACGTTGCATAATGTAGCAGTCGCCTTGTCCACAACGGTTGGATCTCGGTGTGTGCGTGTGTGTTGGGGGGGGGACACGAAGGTGGGATGTCATATTGAGCCAACAAGATGTGATTTGTGGACGGTGGGGGGTGGTACTTAGGGACCACCACCACAACAGCGTAATCGAAATTGTTCCTGTTAGGAATGTCTCACACACACACACACACACACACACACACACACACACACACACACACACACACACACAAACGCCTGTGTCACAATCACGAAAAACAGGTTGGATTGGGAGGAAACAAGCCGTCAAGGAAGGAAGGGAACTTGAAAGTTGCATGGTGTCTTCTGGATCATTTGAAAGACTGCAGTGCACCAGTGTCATTTTGACTTATCTGGGGCATGCAGGGTAGTCTAGTGACTAGTGTTCTACTTACTTATAATATTATAATTGACATACCTACTCAATTCTGTTCTCTGCCGTTCATGTAGAGACGGTGTGGTACAAGTATTGAGGTAGCAATCTTTGCAAAGGAACATGGTAGTACAATGACAGCACACTTGTAGGTTTTTAAAATGTTATTACACACATCTTTTTTTTTAAACAGACAGTATCGACCCCAGTTGTGTGACACATTTTAATCACTTGAAATACTGAGTGGTAACAGGTATATACTTTTTGTTTTATGTTGGAGAGTTTTTCATGTTGTAGTCTTGCTCAAGATTTCCTTTGCTCTACACTTTTTCTTTGAGCGTTTCCCAACTCCCTTCTCCGCGGCGTGCTTTCACTGTTTTCTTTCTGTAAATGGTTTTACTACAGTAACGGCCACAGTGACCACCATTATTAAGGTAGACAGTCCCAGCTGAATAAATAAAAGAGTGATGAAAGACGAGTGGAGGCACCTGCAACAGAAGCCGTTTCGGTTTCGATCGAGCAGGCCAAATGAAAATTTGATGGCCTACCAGAAATGAACGAAACAGCTCCTGTATTTTCTTTTCACCCCAAGACACACATCTGCTTAAAAATTAATATCCTTTCCGAGGGCTCTAAAATTGGAATTAACCCTTGACCAGCAGAAATAGTCCTTTTCAAATCAACTAACCCCAATTCTCTTACTTAGCCTCTATATCCAGTGTGACTGGTGTAAAAGAAGCGGTACGCCCGTGGCATTCATAGTGCATGAGTTGAATAGGAAAGAACAGAAAGAAAGACAGCACGAGAAATCTAACACACTTTGCCTCGTCTTCTGTTCTTGTGTGCTCCGTCAGGTCTGGGTTTTGACAAGAGTTCTGCTACCTGGGCCGCGCTGTCTCGCGTGGCAGGCCTCTGTAACCGGGCCGAGTTCAAAGCCGCTCAGGATCACCTGCCCATCCTCGCGGTAAGCAACAGGGATGTCTGCTGGCAACACTGCCGTTTTGTGTGTCGAGATAAAGGCAAAGAGCCGTAGTCAAGTCTTGTCAATTTTATTGTTATAGCCCTTACTCACAGTCTCGAAGGGCTTCCCAGGCCATATTTTATGACGCCCTCTCTAAGCCCCCCAAAGAGCAAGGAAAAACTCCCTTACTTATCAGGGTAGAAACTTAGAGAAGGAACACAGAGCGGGGGATACCTCCTTCTAGGGACCTTAAGGAGTTCAATGGGTGCATGATGGACATGCATAATCGAAAGCATTACAAGCAAACTTTTGAAGTAAAATGAAATAGTTAGAAAATGTAGAATGTACAAAATCAGTATTGTCCATGGTGATGAGGTGCTGGCCAGGGGGTAAGCTGGTAGCCTTCAGGTTGGGTGGTTAGGTGTTCATGATCATGATCAGAGCAGTACAGTAGATAATAGTTTTCTGTGTTGGTTCAGGTGCAGCCTAGAGGTTAAATTGCATGATCTGTATGGATCAAATATAATCCCAAATACGATATGCTCGAAGACTGTTGCTAAATAAAACAATGTATGAGAAATAAGGTATGTATATAGATACAATACTTCAAGTTTTAGAAATGTCACTAAATATAGAATGTAATACATAGAATATAAAATAATAGATACTACTATTGTCACAGAATGATTAGTGTATTACAAACTGTAATATATATAACCTGGTCCACAAGTTTCCAAACCCTCTTCATCTTAACATGTACCTCTACTTGTAGCCAAATGTGCTGATGCTTATGTTTTTATAGTCCTGGTAGTTTTTTTCATTTGCTGGGTCAAATAGGCCATTCTGATAAAAGTACAAAGTTCTCTGGAATGGTAATGTGAAAGTGGAATGGAAAGATAGGTTCACATTGCTCAGAATATACAGAATGATTTCTTGGTATTATCTCCTGAGTAAAGGTAGTTTGTCAGAACTTAGATCTGATGTATATGGAGAAAGCTCCTGGGTCACAAAACAGTCTGCCACAACTAATATATGCAAATTTCCCAGCTTTTATGTTTACCAAGATGTTCATTTTGACGAAAGGTGTTGACAGTAACAAGTTTAAATCTATGCAGTGTAACACTACAAGTCTGCCTGTTGGGATGTCTCCAATGACACACACACACACACACACACACACACACACACACACACACACACACACACACAGACACAGACACAAACACATGCAACAGCAATGTGTCACGATTTACAAAAAAGTACATGGAAATCACACAGACACACCAACACATACACACACATACACCTATGTGATACAATTTGCCAAGTACTTGGAATTCATTCACATACTCACAGACACACACACACACACACACACCGCTGGGATTCTGCATGGACCCTTCCCCAAAGCAGCTGTTCTCTAACCTGCGCTACACTGACCAGAACAAAATTTTCCCCCGGTTGCATCTCTCGGTAGCGGGCACATTACAACCTCCTCCTCGCTTGCTATGGAACATAAACAGCCCCCCTACCCCCACACACATCCCCACCCCTCCTCGCTTCCCCCTCCCACCCCTCTTTGCTTCCCTCCCCTACATTAAAACAGAGGAGAGCCGGCTTCTCCTTTCCCCCCGACGGTACTCAGAAACGCCAGTCAAGGCCTTCGCCACCGATAAGAACTACTCCCCCCCCCTCCCCCCACCCATGGTTGACACCCGGCACAAACGCAAAGAAATAGAATTTTCTCCGTGATGTAGTTATTCATTCATGAAAAGCCACAAACAAGGACGGCTCTGGCCGAGAGCGTGTCCTTGTGTTTCCCGGGTTATCATAAATGAATAAAAAGGGGAAGTCAAGGGAGAGAGGGGGCTGGGGGGGTGAGAATAGCTTGTCTGTGTATTTTCCCCCGTGTGGCCCATCTTGTGGTGTCGGAGTACAGGGCGATGTATGTTAGTGAGTGTGTGAGTGTGTACGCGCACGTGTGTGTGTGCATGCGTGTTGTGCTATTGGGTAGAGTTGTGTGTGTGTGTGTGTGTGTGTGATGACCGGGTTTTCACAAGTAACACCATTTGGAACTAAGGCTCCCTGTGGGACCTGCAGTGCGAAGTGCAGTGTGTGTGGCGGTCATTTTATTATTTTCTTGGTAAGGTTATGAAAGTATGACGCGTTTCCTTGTGGCCACGACCTCCACGCGGCCGACTTCAGATGTCCTTTAACGAAAACTGATTAGCCTAGCAGAGCGTAGAAACAATTATGAAACACGTACACACTTGCGTTAAAGTGGATGATCGATCTTGCAGGCCTTGTGAAATAACCCTGGCTTTTGCCCTTCGAGTGTCTGTGTGCGTTTGTGAATGGGAGGAATCGAAACAGTGCACGTGTGGTGTTTTATTTTGTTTTGTGTTTTTGTTTTTTGGGGGCGTAGATTCCATTAGTCTCTCTAAATACAGAAGCCATACGTAGAATCGACCGGTGAGCTTAAAACATTAGAATAGCCGTCAATGCATGTGTTCATTATTCCACAGTTCCAACTGTGCTGCACCTGCAATTATTATAATTACAAGTAGCGGCTTCCAACAGCACCACCCTGTCCCCCACCACTACCACCACCTCCTCCTCCTCCTCCTCCTCCCCAAACATATTAACCGCAAAGATAACCTCTCCACACACATCCTTGCTCTATACTGTTAGGTGTGGCTTGTGTGTACACCTATTGTGTGTACACCTAGACACATGCACACCCGCACACGCGCACACACACCCAGTCACACACCCACACACACATCCACACACACACACACACTTACACACACCCGCACACACGGTATGCCGGTACCACGTCGTAAAAACAAGCAGTGAAACAAATGTTATTTCCACATTGCATAACTCCTTGGGAGTGATACCATGACGAACAACAACAGCATGCCGGAAAACACCCATTGTTAGTGTTAGTGTATCGCTAGTTCAGGTTGTTATCGTTGCTGTTGCGCTAACGGTCGCTTGTGCCCCGCCAACCCCCCAGAGAGATACGGCAGGCGACGCGTCGGAGTCTGCGTTGCTGAAGTGCATCGAGCTGTGCTGTGGGAGCACGCGGGACATGCGAGGCAGGAACCCCAAAGTCGGGGAGATCCCGTTCAACTCCACCAACAAGTACCAGGTAGGCCTACTGCCGCTGATCCACTGCATCCACAACAACAACAACAACAACAGCAACAACATCCCGACAACAACAACTAGGACCGCCTAGGCCCCATCGTACACCAGAGTCAAACTGTGAAACGCTCCGCTATGGCAACCATGCGAGAAGCCAGGAGAGGTTCTAATGTCACACTTTAACATACTGGACTGGAATAGATGTGGGCCCCCCAGAAATAGAACAGAAAAGGACATTGTGTTCAAGTACAGTTCAAGTACAGAGCAATACAATCCTTTAGAGGGTAGGCTGCTGCAGGTAGCTCCGTCAAACGACGTAAACCGATTCGGATAGAAAATAATGAATTGCATTATGATCGAGGGATTCTGTAAATGCTTTCAAAATGTTCAGGCCCGGGACATAACTATTACACATTTGAAAAAACAACAACCTCTTAAATTGTATGGAACATATATAGTAGCTGGTTGTCAGACTTGAAATAAGTTGAATGCAGACAGTTATCCGTTAGTCGTGACAGGGGCTATATAGACTTGTCTCACCACAGCACACACACTCGCTGCAGGCCACCTGGAATAGTCATCCGTCATAGCAACTATTTTGTTTTGTTTCTAACCTGCTTCTTTGACTTTTAAGTTACAACCCATGTAACAAAAACCATGTCCCAAAAAATACACATATATATATATGGAAAATCATCTTGACATACAAACAAAAGCCCTGAGTTCTGCATGCATCCTGTGTTCCCCTCCCCAGACATTAAACAGGAATGCGTCTGTGTGGATGACAACAACAATAACAACAAAAATACCCTACAAAAAAACAATTTGGCTCTGGTTTTCACAGATTAGATATGCTGTGGCTCGGGTACAAATGGAACGGGGTGGTTGGGGTGGTTGGGGTGGGGGGGCGGGGGGGGGGGGGGGGGGGGGGATGCACGGTGCCACTGTCAGCCGGAGGAATCCCTATCTCACAAACAGAGGGAATGAGAAATGCTCTCCCTCTTACGCCGTCTGAATGCATATGACTCATCATGTCAACCTCCACAAAAAGAGCCCTCATTCCAAAATAAAAGTTCTGAAAAACATTTATTTATTCGGTTCAAATGCCATATAGCCTTTATTTATATATATTTTTAATAAGAAACACTTCTGATTGATTTTACTTTGCATTCCCAGCAATTAAAATCCGACAACACTTTCAAACGAGTTCAATTACGTAAACCTTCAAACCTTATTCTTCCGCTCTGGCTGTTTTGTTGCAGCTCTCTATCCATGAATCAGAAGACAACCCCGGTAGTCATATCCTGGTCATGAAAGGAGCCCCGGAGAGGATTCTGGACAGGTACTTCCATCCATTATTCACCGCGTCCACCCATCTCAGCGCTGTGAAGTATTTACCTGTTGTGGGATAGCTTGTCTGTTCCCACACAGTGTAAACAAATGTGGTCCAATAGTCATTTTCCTGAGTCTGAATCCATGAGGCCGCTTAGCTTTGTGGGAACGGCGTAGAGGTCTGTGATGTAAATATATCCTTATTGTAAAACATAAATATATCTCTATTTCTAACAGGTGCAGTTCCATCATGATCAATGGCCAGGAGGTTGCCTTGGATGACAACTGGAAGGAGAGCTTCCAGAACGCATACATGGAACTGGGAGGACTGGGAGAAAGAGTGCTTGGTATGTTCGCTGCAGTGACACCAACAACAGCACCAACAACAGCATCAGCAGCAGTCATTCAATTACGTTTCATTTTACAGTGGAAGCACACAGAACCTGATTCCCAGGACATGCATAGCCAGTGACCCTTCAGCTATAGTGGTTATGGATGTAATCTATGTAATGCAAAATATATTGATAGTACATTTGTCTCACAAATTCGACTTTAGATCAACCTCAAGTCTGCTGGCAGACTAGCTCAAATGTGGGTGAACGGAGCGTTTCACTTTCTTTCACTTCATATTTGTTTCGACCAATCATGTTGCTGGAGGCGGGACTCTGTAAGCACATTAATGGCTTTTAGCACGACCACAAACTCGGCCAACACTAGTAAACTGTTAAAAAATGTTTTTTTAGTAGTAAAATGTTAAAGTTTTCGAATCAACAACATATAGACTGGCAACTGTAGAAATACACTTTTTGAAAGCTTCATCCACTCACCCAAATTACATTTCTACTGTAGAATATCTCAGTAACGGAACAGGAAACAAGAAGTTTTGGTTTCCGGCCCAGGCTCTGTGCTATCTTTGCCCAGAAGTTCTGATATAACATACTAGGACTGCTTATTCCAAGAGTAATAGTTCATTGATTACCATAGAGCTTTTCAATTATGTCTTTCGCTAGTTTGTGTGTTATTTCTTTGGTGCATACAAATTACATTTTAGAAAATACATGGCATTTACATAATATGCGTGCAATATCTTTAGAAAAAAAAACATATCTTCTCTTCAGTTTGAAATATTCCATCTTATCAAACCGAGCATTGAACTATGTATGTTCTTTTAATCAGCCCTGTGATGGTCCATAATTACTAGCTGTCATCGTTTGGTAAGGTTGTCACTTTAAATTAATTGAAATGGTGGTATCTTGAAGTTCAAACCACAATCTGTCCTTTTAAAAACTTTCATCAGTACTTATATTTTGATCTGGATATAAATATATGTTGACAGGTGAGAGTAGCAGGGAGCAGAATAACTGACACTTAAAATATGAATGCACTATATCTTCTACATTACTATAAATATATATATACGACTATAACGTTTTTGTAAATATACCAATTCATGTAATTTCCGTTAGTCCCCAGATAGAAATTTCTTTGAGCACTTTATCTTAAAATCCAAATCAACAATCTTCTACTAACACTCAAACATTTTACTCAAACTGTTTGTTTGTCGAATTCACAAAGTGAATTGGTCTTGTCATTTTCACGCACAGAACCGCCTGATATCCTTTCATGTAAAATAGACACTGAAACCTGTCAAAAAGACAAGAATAATGCAATAAGTGTTCCCTGTTCAGAAATAAGCACACAGCAGTTGATCCTACTGTGAGGCAAACTGCGCTGGCTTGAGTGGTGCGCACAGTGGGGGTCCCTGCAGTGCTCTGATGTGATTAGCCCTGCGTTTGATAGGTCAACCCAATTGAGTGTTGTTTCCTATGTTGTCGGCGTGGCGATAGGGGAGCATAGCGTTCCGTCAGTAACTGTTATCATTCTGAAAGTTTACTTTTGATTACGCGTGAACTAGTACTGTTACCTTTGTTTCAGAGAGGGGACGTGTGCTGAAGCTGATTTTGCTACAAGAACCAACGCTAACTCAGTAACGGTGGTCTTCGTTAATGCCAGGAAATCTTAAATATATGTCATGTTATGTGTAGCATTCAGAAGCAGTAACAGCAACAAAACAATCCTCACTAGCGCCGTATACTCTACTATATATCCTGTATATACTAATATAGTGTATGCTTCCTAGCTAAAGATACAGTGTGTCCTTGTTTTTGAATTATAGAAGGAAGCAACCAAGGAAGATGCTCAAATGTATGTTGGGTTTAATATGCCTTGAGTGTTTAAACATCCCCCCTAGCAAGGAATTGACGACTCACCCCTTTCATGAGAAATGATGACAATAACATCTCTAAAATGTCTGCTTTAAGAGTAGCCAACCCGGGGGACAGCAGCAAACAATAATTATGCAGTTACTCTTTCTGATCGGTTCAAATTAGTGATTGTCAGAAATTACCTTCTGCTTTTATCAAGGGACAATTTCTGTCAGTTCTATTTGTTTTTGTTTTTCTTTATGAGAGCAATTTGTGTTCTTTAAAAAAGAAAAGAAAATTGATAAAGTCATTCATTTTACACAAACACAAACATGGCTGCTCCCTCTACCAAGTCTATATTACGTTTGGACATAAGCAAACAGGGTACAGATATAACAAGGTGACAACACTGTCTACCGATGCACTCAAGTGTAATCTTCATTAGTATTAGACAGGCAGTGGATAACATACTTTACAGCACTCCTGTTAGAAGAGCTAGAATAGCTAAGTAAGTTGTAATAATACATGGATTCTTTGCAGATTTATTTTGGCCACCACCTTTGAATTTCCCATTTTAATTCAAGGTGCATTTTTATTAACTTGCAGGAACTATTTCTGCCCCTTGGCCCTTATTAAGGACTGATCTGGTTGCCAAGTGATCTTACACGAGCACCATGAGCATTCGCTAATTTGAGCCATTCGGAGACACGTTGAAGCAGTGATCCGCTGAATCAGGAAGCTCTCCTCTCCCCTCCCTCTCCCTCCAGGCTTCTGCCATCTGAACATGTCCACGTCCCAGTACCCGCGCGGCTTCGCCTTCGACTCGGAAGATCCCAACTTCCCCACCGAGCAGCTCTGCTTCCTGGGCCTCATCTCCATGATCGATCCCCCCCCGCGCTGCCGTGCCCGACGCCGTGGGGAAGTGCCGCTCGGCTGGCATCAAGGTGACCATGGGTGTCATGCTGACTCTCAGGCTGACTCCTCCTCCTGTGTGTGTGTGTGTGTGTGTGTGTGTGTGTGTGTGTGTGTGTGTGTGTGTGTGTGTGTGTGTGTTTTAAAGAGTGAACAAACAATTACTCCAAACTTCAGGGACAGCACCGTCTCTGGTGGAAACACAGGTTATTGCAATGACTATTTCTGATTGGTTCAAGTTGGTGTTTGGTGATATCATCTGTAAAATAAACCCTCACCTGACACCGATATAAACTAATGAGCTTTTCTTTTTAAACCAGTTACCTGAATACAGTGTCGGTAATTGAACATGTGTTGAATAATGAGATACACACGCACACACATTCACACGCACGTGCACGCACGCACACACATGTTCACATGCGCACGCATGCACGCACACACGCATGCACACACAGCACACTGTTTGGTTTGATAGCTAAAGGGGTAATATCCATACATCACCTATTGCATAGATAACATGCTGTTGTGTTTCCTGCAATAATGCTGGGTGATTTATCAGGCTTCTCCTCTCCCTCCCTCCTGGTCAGGTGATCATGGTAACCGGCGACCACCCAATCACAGCCAAGGCCATTGCTAAGGGAGTGGGCATCATTTCTGAGGGCAACGAGACGGTGGAGGACATCGCTGAGAGACTCAACATTCCCCTGAGCCAAGTCAACCCCAGGTGTGTGTGTGTGAGAGAGAGAGAGAGAGAGAGAGAGAGAGAGAGAGAGAGAGAGAGAGAGAGAGAGAGAGAGAGAGAGAGAGAGAGAGAGAGAGAGAGAGAGAGAGAGAGAGAGAGAGAGAGAGAGGTGAGGGACTGAAACTCTCAGACTGAATAATACGTATCAGAATTTAAATGTTCTTTCCTAGGGGCAAATGTCCCCCCCCCCCCCCCCCCCAACACACACACACATCTGATTATCTGGGACATTTTTTACTGCCATTTCTGTTCAATCTCCTCTAAAGACAAAACACAGCATGCAAGAAAGTCATCAGCAGAACAAATACAAACTAAACAAGTGCAAGATATCCCAACCCACACAATAAGAATAAAACAGTAGTTCTTTTGCTGGAATTCATCATTTGACTCTGCACTAGAATATGACCGATACATTACTATTTTACCTCAATGTGACCAATTGGAATCAATCCACTAAAACCATATTTTTCATGTCTTGAATAAAAACCTGAATATGAATATGAAATTCGATGGCATTTTATGTCTCTGCGTGTCAAATTCCAGGGGATTTCATTTTGTTTTGCAAATTTGGGGAGGAATTGTGCCCAAAGCCCTCATTAGTGTGTAACCCTGTTGAATATGGATTTACGCAACGTATATATGAGGGTTGAAGAAAGTTCAGTGTGTGTGTCTGTGTGTGCAAATGAGAAAGTATGGATGTCCTCAGAGGAGGGAAAGAGAGAGAGAGAGACAAAGAGAGAGAGAGAGAGAGAGAGAGAGAGAGAGAGAGAGAGAGAGAATGAAATGCCAGTGAAAAAACATGAAAATGTCAATGGATACTGCAAGCACAACCGTGTCTCCTGTTCCTGCCTTAATGTGTGTGTGTGTGCCCGTGTGTGTGTGTGTGTGTGTGTGTGTATGTGTGTGTGTGTGTGTGTGTGTGTGTGTGCACCCGTGTGTGTGTGTGTGTGTGTATGTGTGTGTGCGTGTGTGCCCGTGTGTGTGTGGGCATGTGTGTGTTTCAGGGATGCTAAGGCGTGCGTGGTTCACGGGTCGGACCTGAAGGACATGAGCGCTGAGTACCTGGACGACTTGCTGAGGAATCACACTGAGATTGTGTTCGCTCGGACATCACCACAACAGAAACTCATCATTGTAGAAGGCTGCCAGAGACAGGTGTGTGTGTTTGTGTGTTTGTGTATGTGTGTGTGTGTAAGACACACGTCTGTAGATGACAGGTGAAGAGTATGTGTGTATGTCTGTGCTAAGACAGATGTGAAGTCTTTGTGTGTGTGTGTGTGTGTGTGTGTGTGTGTGTGTGTGTGTGAGCTGTTGACACAGTTGCACGCAGATGTGTGTAAGTCAGTGTCTGTTGAACATCTGTACTGTTTAATGTGGAAGTAGGATGTGTGTGTGTGTGTGTGTGTGTGTGTGTGTGTGTGTGTGTGTGTGTTTACATGTGTGTTTGTCTTCGGGTTTGTTAGTTTTTTCGCCTCTGAAAGAAGCAAACTTGTTTCGTTACAAAGCGACTCATCTCAATGTATTTGTTGGAATGAACGTCTTCACTATGTGTGTATGCACGTGTGTGTGTGTGTGTGGTAGGGACCTGCATGCGAGTGCCTGCGTGAATGTAAACGTGTGTGTGTGTGTGTGTTCAAGTATAGATTAGTGTGAGTGTATGTGTGTACTAGAGCCTGAATATGTATGAGGAGGGCTGAGAAAAGACGCATGTATGTGTGCAGAATCACCGGAGTGGATGATTACGGCACTGTGTACCAGACAATGTCATCTAAAAGCAAAACAAAAAACACGCACACACACACACACTAATCTATACTTGAACACACACACACACATTTGCATTCACGCAGGCACTCGCACGCATGTCCCTGCCACACACACACACACAGGCACACACAGACATGCGCAACAAACACACACATAGACATCATACACATACACGTCACAGGCACACACACACACATCACACATTACATATCGCACATACTACCCAGTCCTTTCGCACTGGAATTTACGTACCCACACACACTTGGTGATTCCAATGCTATTCCATTTTTCATTTCAGTTGCACAAAGCTATTTCTAGAAGACTTTATTAAGAAGGGGGTAGCGGGGGGTGTGGAGTGTGGGGTGACGGAACAGGCCCACGGATCATAATGCTGATCTGAACTCACTCGCCCTCCTACGTCCTCCTCCTACGTCCACCTCCACCTCCTCCTCCTTCTCCTTCCTTTGTTCCATGATCGCGCCTCCTTTTCTCTCTATCTATCTCTCTCTCTCTCTCTCTCTCTCTCTCTCTCTCTCTCTCCTCCTTTTGTTCGACTGATCCAGGGGGCGATCGTGGCGGTGACGGGGGACGGCGTGAACGACTCGCCCGCCCTGAAGAGGGCCGACATCGGTGTTGCCATGGGGATTGCCGGCTCTGACGTCTCCAAGCAGGCGGCTGACATGATCCTGCTGGACGACAACTTCGCCTCCATCGTCACCGGGGTGGAGGAGGGTGAGGATAGGGGGTGGAGGAGGGTGAGGAGGGTGGGCGGTAGAGGAGGGTGAGGATAGGGGGTGGAGGAGGGTGAGGAGGGTGGGTGGAGGTGGGTGATGATAGGGGTTGGAGATGGGTAATGAAAGGGGATGGAGGAGGATGGAGGAGGTAGAAAATTCGGGGGATGGAGAGGGGTGCGGAGGGTGGGCGGTGGAGGAGGGACAAGATAGAGGGTGGAGGAGGGTGATGATAGGTGGTGGAGGAGGATGGAGGATAGGAGGTGGAGGAGGGTGATGATAGGTGGTGAAGGTGGGTGGAGAATAGGAGGTGGAGGAGGGAGAGGATGGTGGTGGAGGAGGAGGATGAAGCAGTGAGAGGAAGGATGAGTATAGGGTGGGGGCAGTGAGAATAATTAATTACCACCACAAAGGCCACGGGGCAGTGGTATCGCGAGCTGCTGTCAAGTGTACCGTTGCACACGTACATTAGCATTTAACACGTCTTCGTCGGATCTGCCAACAGATCGTTAAAATCGACCTTTTCAACGTAGGGTTCACGACGGTCAACCCCGGCTAGTTCGTGTAATCACCACACTCAACTCAGATAAGACATTGTTATAAAGTGGTCATTATAATCACCTTCATGCCATACAGACCGTCGTCGTGGTAATGGTACTAGTATTACTAGTCGTAGTAGTGGTTTTATTCACTCGGGTGGGTCGTGGGGTGTGTGTGGCCGCTGGCTCTGAACCTCTGCGCGTTTCTCTTCACCGTGTGTGTGTGTGTGTGTGTGTGTGTGTGTGTGTGTGTGTGTGTGTGTGTGTGAGATGGTTTCCCCTGCAGGTCGGCTGATCTTTGACAACCTGAAGAAGTCCATCGCCTACACACTGACTAGCAACATCCCGGAAATCACGCCCTTCCTCTTCTTCATCCTCGCCAGCATTCCCCTGCCTCTAGGAACCGTTACCATCCTCTGCATCGACCTCGGCACTGACATGGTGAGACACACACACACGCACATATACATGCATATAAACACACACATACACGCACATGCAAACACATACACACATGCACATGCAAACACACACACACACATACCTGCATATAAACACATACACACACACACACACACAAATGTGCATGCGAACACACACACACACACATGCACATGCAAACACACACACACACCCACGGGCCTGGACATACACACAAACCAGACACACACACACACACACACTTTCACACATACACACATATACATACATATAAACACACACTGACACATACACGTGCACACACACACACACACACACACACACACACACACACACAAACACTAACACTCTGAACAGAGACACAACTTCCTTTTCCCAATAGTTATTTACTGTACATGAGACGTGTCATAAGTTTGATAGTTTCTAGCCAAGCATGGAGGCAAGCAATATAGTTGTAATTGGAGTATATTTGTAAATTACTTTGCAGTTATCTGAATTAAACAAACACACACACACACACACACACACACACACACACACACACACACATTGTGATAGCGCAATATGCTGTGATAACATGCCAATTAAAGTTTATGGTCATAAAAACTAATTTGTTTGTATAGCATCTTTCAATACCTTTTAGAATGCAAAAGAATATTGGAAAATAATTACAATAGCATTTGTGTTAAATCAATAAAAACAGAAAAACCAATTAAAAGAAATATAAAAAAGCACAATAAACAAATCAATTAAATTAAAAACAGTAATGACACAACAGCATTTATAAGAGCCTAAAATAAGGTGTACAATGCGAGCTGTGTTCTACAAAGAAGAAATCTTAAGAAGAGGGATGAAATGGGCGAATCGACTCTGCCAGTCCTGTCGTCTTGTCTCCACTGCTCCAGAGTGTATAGCCCCCCTCACATAACACACTCCTTTAGTTAGGGGTTCCATAGTCCACTGCCAGAGGATCTGAGGATAACACCTCATAGTGGGATGAAAGCCCTGGCATATCAGGTGGGGCTAACCCCAGCTCATGTCTGGCCTTAGAAGTGGCAGGCTACCGGTACAAAGAGGCTAAACAAGGATTATATGGTCACATTCCTTGGCTTGCTCGTATTTTTCAACTTACTGTTTCCCAACTCCTGTATTTTGGTGGAATTCAAACGTTCTTCTTAAACCCATTTCGATTTTGCGATTGTTGTGGTTTGGTGGAGGGGAGGAATTCACTCGACCCTGTTATAGTAGGGTTGTTGTTTTTTTGTGAAAAGGCCGCCATGGTGGTGTAGGCCTTCAACTTCAGCCAGAGGCTGTCAGACTTATTCTGCAGTAAGAAGGCTAGACTCTGAGTTGCAGGGAAGGCATCAAGATGTGTGTTATAGTTACAAAGCTAACGATGAGCTAGCTCTTGATTATGTAAGCTCAAACACTGGACAGCTGAGATAATAATGTGGCGTTTTCGACCCCCCCCCCCTACCAGTGCCTATACTATAGTTAGGTAAAACCACACTAAAATGCTCTTAATTGCGTAATCATATGGCGATCTGGGGATCCCTGTTTTTGTTTTGGGACTTCCCCCTATTTACGAGTATGGTGACGAAGCTTTATTTATTTATTCAGCGATTTATATCTATTAAGATAGTTGTTTTTCAGGAGCCTCGATTTGGAAGACCAGCTGTTGGGTAATTTCCAAGCTGTCAAAAATTATATCATCACCACATCGATTGGAAATTGCTATGCCGATGTAAAACAACATTTTTCAATTCAATTTACAATTACATTCTTTCTTTTTTGGGGGGGGGGGGGGGGGGCTCATGAGCGTCATTTTGGCTGGCGAGAGAAAGAATAAAATAGAAAGGTAGACGTATTGCAGGAAATAAACAATTTAACAACGCGAGAAACAATTTAAAAAACAATTTGAGGAAACAATTTGGGCTTCTCTCTCCTGCGCCGTGTGCCTGAACATCTAATGCTCACAGAAACAACCTGCCATGCTTCCTGGAGAAGGTTGGTCGTCTGGAATTATAGATACCGTATATCTCCGGAATAGTCCACACCATGCCCCCCCCCCTTTATCCTGACCTGCTGGAGTCAAAAAAACAAATACTACAACATTAAAATGACAATAATCATAAGAAGGCCTATATTATGTGTTGAAAAACGAAAATGTATGAAAGTGAAAGTCTGCGGGGCTTTTAGTCTGGCCTTGTTTTTCATGCCATGGACGGCCTCAAACCCCTGAGCTATTGCCGCCTCGGATCAGACGAAGGGAAAAAGTCCTTTGCTGTAATTATTCAACGGCAATTCTCAGGTCGCTTGCATCGGGATGTTTACATATTCACTTCGTTAAGATCCTTGGCGATGGCTGACTCCATTTTCTACTTATAGCGTCCGTGCGTTTGATGTTGTAACAGTCGCTCATTTGCTCGCCCTTTTAGCACAGCATCCTACTCATCAAAGAAACAAGGAACTCGTTTGCCCCCCCCCCCCCACCCCACCTCCCCACCTTGATGAGCGCACGGGGTAAACAGCCAGACGTTTGCTTCATAACGCTGGCGCGTTGACTCACTAACTCGCACAGGAAACAAAAAATAAAAGACTATGCTAATTTCACCACGGCGACATGACGGCTACGTTGTATTCACACCTTGATCAATCAGTGTCCCTTAAACAAAAGTCGCCGCCGCCGCCGCCGCCACCACGCATGCTTGCCTTGGTTAGCCAGTGTGCAGCAGCTTGTTAACAGCGTATTCCAACCCTGGCCGATAGGCTCCGGGGCTGTGCTGAGATGTAGAAAGCGACAAGCTGTTGCTTTGTGCCCCGTTGTGATTATTTGGAGCAAAACGCTGCCTTGTTGTGGATAAAAAAAAGAAAAACCGCCACCAAAGATACGTATTAAAGTCGGACGTGGCGCAGGATGAAAGACATCGTGTCTGAAAGTGGGATACAACACACACACATGGCGCGCGCGCACACACGCAAACGCATGCACGCACACACACGTACACCCACACACACACTTTGTCGAGTGTGTAAAAGCGAATCGATGCGGAGAAACCCACTTCCCTAGTATACTGCCGGCGTTCTTCAATCTGCCATCACTGCCCCAGGTCAGGCCGGTGCAACCCCACAACAAACGGGATTTGTACCCTGCCGTGCATTCACTCCCTTCCACACGGAGCCCTCCCAGTCGTCGTCCCCCCAACCTCAAATCCCACCTAAGACCCGGAGATTCCAAACCCCTTTAAATCACACATATTGCTCTGTTGCTTACCCGGTAAAAGCCTCCCAATATGAAATCCTTATTACAGGGACCTCTCTATTCTCCGCTTTTATGAGTATCTCAAAGTCTCCCCTCACGCGCTGTCTGGTGTCCTTTTTTCCCTTCTTCTTCCTGCCCTTTCCCCACTGTCTCCTGACGCGGCCAGGGAGATTTTAATGCTCCACCAATACTTAAGAGCTGAAAATCATAATCCTCCTCCTCATACCCCGCGCTGTACGACCAACCGACTGCGGTTCTCTCCCCCAGCAGCCCAGCGCATCAGTGACACCCGAAGACCAGGGTTGACACCATATCACACTTTCCTGTAGACTGTATGAATTTACGAAATATTGCGCCCTGAACAGAGCAGTCTGGGCCACTGGCACAGGAAGCAGTGCCTTATTTTTTAAATATGAATTCACCTGTGTGTTTATTCTAGCAAGCACTCTTTTTAAAAAGCATATTAGAGATTTTAGATTCGTTTTTTTTTTTCACCGTTTTTCCTACATTGCATCCAAACATGTTCATCCCGGCGATGTTATCCAATATTGCGATATTCCATATTATTGCAGTTTGCGTCAACTCTACCACCAGAACCACATGAATCATTTTGTGAATAAACCTCATTTATTTCCCCCGGTACCCCCTCTTCCTCGTCCTGTGTACCCACAGGTCCCGGCCATCTCCCTGGCCTACGAGGCGGCGGAGAGCGACATCATGAAGAGGCAGCCGCGCAACCCCAAGACGGACAAGCTGGTGAACGAGAGGCTCATCAGCATGGCGTACGGCCAGATAGGTGCGCTATAACATAATATGACTTGACACCTTCCCACCCCTGTAGGTCTCTCTCTCTTACTCTGTCCCTCACTCTCTCTCTACCACTCTCTCTCCCATGCGCTCTCTCTCCCTCTCCCACTCTCTCTCCTGCTCTCTCTCCCAGTCTCTCTCCTACTCTCTCTCTCACTCTTTACCTCATCTTTGCCTCACTCTTTCTGTCACTCCGTCCCCCCACTCTCTCTCTCCCTCTCTCTCCAACTCTCTCTCACTATCCGTCTCTCTCGCTCTCTCTCTCTCGCTCTCTCTCTCTTTCGTTCCCTCTCTCTCTCACGCCAACACTGAGATTGCTCCCTGGTTATAAAGTTATATCCATAAAATGTGCCATGGTTGTAAAAATGTCACGTATTGACATTTATTGGAAATGCCAATATATATTTTTTTATTTTTTTAACATTGTTGTCCCGTTGTAAATGTTTACGTACTTCGGAATAGATGGAGAAATAGACATGGAGGGATGGAATTCACAGAGAATGCTATACAGCCCCCCTTGTTCTCTCGACATGACATTTAAAAGTGAATTCCGTGGGGGCGCAACTCATGTCTTGTAGTTTGTGCTGCTGTCTCTCACTAGGGCCAACTCTTTCAGGGTGTCCCCTCCAACGTCCATCATGCACTCGGATCCACCACTCAAAACCGATAGACCCTTTTCATAGAGGTGTCAACGTAGGACAAACACAGGTCTCGCTCATAACACTGATTTTGAGTCTGCTATTTTTATGTACCAGCCAGGGCACATGGTCCATGGTCAATATGTGATATCTTCTCTATCGTAGTCTACTACCCGTGGCTTTGTATAAAAAGAGCAGACCCATAAATAGTGTAATAAGTGATACCTGTGTTTGTCAGACGATTATGTCTCTGTTAAAAGAGAAAACTATTCCCGAAAAAATTGCAGTCCATTTTAATGGAACCATTAAATTGCCGCCACATTTTATGATTTGGTGAACTTCTCTAATTTGGATTCAAGGTCTCTTTTGGAGTTTGATTTGGTCATGGTTCACAGGTCAAAGCCTCACTGGGATATACGCTGGTGGTTTATTTGAACTGGGAACGGTTCACATTCAAAGGCTGGCCCTGTTTAATTAGCACTTTAATAGGTCCCAAAAAGGACAGGAATTATTCAGAAAGCATGGGATGTTGAGCCATACGCACTCATGCATTCACCAATATGCCAAATGTGATCTTACTGAAAACCATTTTGGTTCCAAAAACCGAACAAACCTTTGCATCTGAATACGTCATGTCATGTTTTCCCATCTTGATGCCTGGTCCGGGCCTGATGTAACGACTGAAGGCCATGACGCGTCTAAATCTGACGTTGCAGGGATTTCAGACGGATTTGATTAAGAGTGACGCGAAATGAAACAGCAGAACAGTGTTTAAGTTCAAGTGTCACTAATATTAACCGACAGTGCATTAACCTGACCACCAACGGAGCACTTCCAACTCTTTCTGTAATACAACTCCCAATTTGTGTAACACAACTCTGAAGTGCATCCCCCCTTCCTGAAGGAAATTGTTAGCATTGAAAGTAAACGTCTCTAGGCTATACTATGGCCTGTATAACTTTTATAATCCTCATAAAGAGGACACGTGTATGCTTTTGCTCACTTTTTGTGATTCGTGTCAAATGTAGGACAGTAATGTTGAGTACAAAAAAACAAAGCATGAAATATACAAATACATAATAAAATAATATTTTTAGGTATTTTTGTATTTTTCTTATTTGACATTTATTGAACCAGGTAAAATCCATTGACATTTACACCTTCTTTTTAGAGGGAGAGCTGGGTAAAAAGCAGAATAAAAAACATACAACAAGGTTACAACAAACTGAAGCATGGAATCCTGTAGCAAGTGTTCATTTATTTAACTGACGCTTTTATCCAAAGTGATTTACAATAAGTGCATTCAACCAAGACACAACCCAGAAATTGCAAGAATCAAGAGAGTACATACAATTCATCAAATAGGTAAACTGTGTCAAGTACTACATTTTAGAACAAGAGATGGAGAACGTTTATATACATTTCTTATTTTTTAAATGTTAATTCGTTTTTGTTTTATATGGACCAAGATGAGGTCTGAACAGATGAGCTTTCGTCATCCCTGAATGTCCCTGAATATGTCCAAGGCCCACAATTCTATTTCAGGATTCAATACTGGTTTTGTTTTGTTTTGTAACGGTGTCTCTGCAGGCATGCTACAGGCTCTGGGCGGCTTCTTCACCTACTTTGTGATCCTGGCGGAGAACGGTTTCGTCCCTAGCACCCTGCTGGGCATTCGCATCCTCTGGGACGATCGCAACGTCAATGACCTGGAAGACACCTATGGTCAGCAGTGGGTAAGTAAGGAGCAGCTCTTAACAGCCACTCACAGCTCACCTGCTCTGCCCTAGAGATGTAGAGTGGCATGGCATGATTGGTCCTGTCTAGCCCTGTCTAGGGAGAGCCTGGTGTTTTATTCAGTTCCAGGGTTAGGGGTTTCGATTAGCTGACGATGTGTGGCCCTCACGGTATTGTAAGACACCGCTTTTGATACAAGTGTCCACCGAATACAATAACACATTGGCTCCAGTCGAATAGTCAAATAGATTACGTCTTATGTCTTTTCCTAACCACTTTTGCATGACCTTGATGGAAAATGTCATGAGGTCAAGGAAATATATGAAGGAGAATTCATAGGGACTTAGGAAAAGTCAACCGCGGCGCTAAGAGAATACGACTGCAGTTTCGCTATGCGACGTAATTATGCGACGACGGATGTTGTCATAATGATCGTTTGTTTTTCGTGAACGGCCAAAATGGCGTCTTCTTTGCTTTCGTAAAGGGTGGTCCAGTGTACCCTTTGCTAAAGGAGATGAAAGGAAGCATTGGGGCATGTTTCCTTAGCATTTAGACAACTCGAACAGCTCTTATCATGGCTGCCTCTTAGATACTTCCGAGTCATTTCACTCAGTTAGGAACCTTCCTAAGAAAAAAAGACTATTTGACCGGAGCCATTGTTTTTATTCAAATCAAAGGGGGAAGGGGGTGCCACCAAAGGGTTTTATGGACTGGCTCCCTCCTGCCAAGTAAAGTCATCCTTAACTCATGGATGGATGGCTGGATGAGCGCTAGGTAGATAGACGGATGGATAAAGAGATGGATAGCAGGGGAAAAAGAAATCCAGTGCAAATGTGTTTGTGTCTGGGTCCACCTGCAGACGTACGAGCAGAGGAAGATCGTGGAGTTCACCTGCCACACCTCCTTCTTCGTCAGCATCGTGGTGGTGCAGTGGGCCGACCTCATCATCTGCAAGACCCGCAGGAACTCTGTCTTCCAGCAGGGCATGAAGTGAGTCTAACCTGACCAGATCTTGTGAAGTGTACACCTTTAAATAGACACGGCAGGCACTTGCACTTTGCGTTCATGGTCGACGTCCAAGACAATTCCAGCAATTCAAGATCAATCAGCCTGATCTGGCGCTAATGTTTTGTGGCCAGCCACACATAATTACAAACCAAGATTGGGGAGGAGGGAGCAGGGAGGAGGGGGCAAGGGGTTGGTGGGGTGCTACCATTCATATTGTCCTGGAAATTGTTTATGAAGGGATTGAGGTAGAACTAAATATAGATGTTGAGTTACTTGTTGCTCTATGGGATGTATTTACAAAAATGTCATGCCCATTTTCTTATTCTCCATCTCATTTTATCGTCTCTCTCTCTCTCTCTCTCTCTCTCTCTTTCTCGTTTGTTTGTGCCGCAGGAACCGGATCCTGATCTTTGGACTGTTTGCTGAGACAGCTCTGGCCGCCTTCCTGTCCTATTGCCCTGGCATGGACGTTGCACTGCGCATGTACCCTCTGAAGTAAGCCTCTCTCTCTCTCTCTCTCTCTCTCTCTCTCTTTCTCTCTCTATCGCTCTCTCTCTTTCTCTCTCTGTCGCTCTCTATCTCCCTTGGTCTGTCCCTCTCTCGGTCTGTCTCTCACTCTCTCACACACATCACCAGTCGACCAGAAAATCCACTTTAAGACTCCTAAGACGTTGCTATTAGCCTGTCACTCTGGACTTCAAATGAAGTCTGTGATCTTCTTAAATGCCTGCGATATAAAGGAAAATGCCTTCATAGGCTGTAATGGTCCCCCACTTTATCAGTGACTCACTTGCTTTTTATTTTACACACCCCCATTCTCTGCTCACACCATCTCTCTCTGCCATAATTTCTTCCTCCCTTCCATCCATCTTTCCTTTCTTTCATTTAGAGTCAGTTGGTGGTTCTGCGCCTTCCCCTACAGTCTGATCATCTTCGTTTATGATGAGATCCGCAAACTGATCTTGAGACGGTGCCCTGGAGGTAGGTAGATCAAGATAAAAACACAAACATGAAATAATTCAACAGGAGCACTCTTCACTTTGTCTGTTTTGCTCGGAGTTCAGTGTTCATCGCATCAATAGAACATTCAGGATCTCGACAAATAGAAAATGACTATGGCCGTCTCTCTCTCTCTCTCTCTCTCTCTCTCTCTCTCTCTCTCTCTCTCTCTCTCTCTCTCTCTCTGTGCCTTAAAGGGAATTATTTAATCAGCCCTAGCAAGGCTCTCATTAATCCTGATGTTATTTAGGATAAAGGTTCCTGATGAGTATTCTGAATTGGCCCAGTGGTGAGCTAAGTAGACGCCATGGCCCCACACCATTGCTCACAGCCCAGCCATACCTGTCAAAGTAGTACTTTGTTTTAATCTATGTAATTAACTGCTACACAGTTTGGCTCAACCTAAACCGCAAGAGAGGGCAGATAGAGAGAATCCTGTCTAAACATGTCCAATGACAAATATCTGTTAAAGTATATATCTTAAATGATAGATCAAATGTAGGCCTTAAACGTTGGGGAGTTTTAAAGATGGCAGCATGGTAGATGATTTTTATCCTGGGGCAGGAAGGTGTAATGGGTTAGGGTAAGGGTTAGGGTTTTTGCGTTCGGACCCAGTTAACTGGGTTCCCCAATGTCTGTAACATACCTGTAGGCTTCATTGGGCAAGATGCTTAATCCCTACCTGCTCCTTCATAACATCTATCTAGTATCTGAATTCAGTGTTGCTCTGGACAAATGATTAAATATTCTGTAACAGTATTTGAGCCTAGCAGCAATTCTACTTTGCAGTCGAGGGCGTGTGATCGTGCTTAGACCCATTTCGATTCAGAAAGAATGAGGCCAACCATTTTGTTTTTGCTCCACCACCGCAACAGTAATCCAGTGGAGCTCACTCATTCCTTGTACCTTGTCAGTGATTGCTTGTTACTAAATCCAGATGTCAGAACTAGAATGAACTCTCTGAGCCTGGGAAGTTCTACCAGCCCAACTGCTGTGAAGCGAAGCCAGACTCCATCAGCATTTGTCTGACTCTAAGTACGCTGGTGTGTGTACACCAAGTCTATTAGAAGCCAAACGCTAACTGAAGACCATTTGTAATGCCAGTGAGCGAAATGGTTCGGGATGGTGCAAATACGGCAGAAAAAGGGAAACGCCTTTGAACTGTGGGATTATGAGTAGTAATGAAGCTCTATTAGAAGGGGGCCATGTAACGCTCTGAAACCACTAGGGAGATAAATATGTAAGAGGTTCCTCAAAAAATAAATCACATCGGTCTAACTGGCAACAGCTTCAATGCAGATGGGCAAAAAAAGAGGAAATTAAAGGAATTTGACGAAGACTGATTTGACATGGCCCTTAGATCATATGCCTGATGTAGAGACGCACGCACCGTGGCTCAAAGTCTAGGTTCCACTGCCGGTTCTTTCGGTCGATGAGGAGCAGGGGCTGCCAAGACAAATACAATTTATTGTGACAGTTAATCATCTTTGTTAATCTGTGTGTCACGGGCCGCCGGTCTGAGATTGTACGTTAAAAAGGGGGGTGATTCGTTTGGAAACGTACAGAGCATAGACGTGATGGAATGAGATGAATGCAAATGGAGCGACACAAAAGGGATATTATGCGAGCTGCTCGCCTGTCACTTTGGTCTTGAGCCCTGTGTTTCTCACCCAGCCTCTCTCCTTCTCTTGCAGGTTGGGTGGAACAGGAGACGTATTATTAACATTCATAAAATGTCACTTTCAATCCTGTGTGAGTGTGTGTGTGTGTGTGTGTGTGTGTGTTAGGTGGTAGTCTGTATGTCAGTTGTTATATTGCATGGATCATTTCACAAATCTGATTATCATAGCAACTACTGCTGAAAATAAGCGTGTGATTGTGCTTTGAGATTTCATATTTATTTTGGGCCTGACGTGCCTTGTACATTTCTGTGCCTCAAGTAAATGTTGAAAGATGATGTAGCACGGCTGATTGTACAACGCAAAACTACCAATGTTGTTTGCCTAATAAAATGGATTCCAATGGCCATTCTATAATATTGTGGACAATGTTCTTATTTAGCTTGAAATGGAACAATGATTCAATCTTTTTACAGGAAAATATACAAATTAGATATATTTCGAGTGTGTTTATCTTATTTGTATCTATGTTGAATAT
Source organism: Lota lota (assembly GCA_026745465.1). NCBI lineage: Eukaryota > Metazoa > Chordata > Actinopteri > Gadiformes > Lotidae > Lota > Lota lota. The sequence goes on from JACYXH010000812.1 coordinate 5,826,720, forward strand.
GGAATGTATGTAGATGTGGATTTTATATTAGACGTTTTGGACATCATATATAGTTCAGAAGTCAGATCAGTAGTGTCTGTACAAGATTACCATATCAACAAATGACTAAGACATAGTTCCACACATATTGTCATGTCCGTTACAAAGCTGCTATTTTCAGATCTTTTTCGCATAATGACACCATACGAGTCTTGGGTAGTTACAGAAGGACATCAGTATTGTATCAACCTTCTCAACAGCTGAAATAGTTTGACCTTTGACAATTCAGCCAAATAATAATATAACATGTTTTCACTGTTGTTTTCACAACATGTTTTTCACCAGTTTAAACACACAGCTGGTTAGGATGTTTTGTGTATTTTGCATGATCCAATCTAATCCGATAGGTTAAATTAACATTCCTTCTACGTTTTGTCTCACATTAATTGTCTGTTTTTCTCGAATTTACTCTGAGATGTGTCATCACTAGTAAACACGCTCTGAATGCAAGTACACATTTTCTTTAAACAGTATCTTTGTAACAGCCTATCAGCCTAAAAAAGGAAAATCACCCTGACTGTAGGCTACCACAGACATATATAGCCTAAAATATAAAAGATGGAACACTCAACAACAAAAGTAATAATACCAACAATCATACTTAAACAAACATACAGATTTTAGATACAAACCCAAATATATAATTATATGTGCTAATGTGTGTTATGAGGTATAGTATAATTTGTGAACCAAGAATGTAGTTCAGGATTTTCTTAGCCTCAACAGCAACAAGCCATCATTAGTTGCAAACATTGGCAATGTTTCCTGTATCTGATTGGGGGTCCCGACTCAAAGGTTGAGAAACACTGGAGTAGAAGATGTAACTGGTCTACCACCCCGAAACGTCCAGACCAGGACCATTTGTTGGTGTTAATGAGATATGGGACTTCATTTATAATAAAACGCAACCAAAGCAGACTGTACCGTACTGTACAGTATCTTTGACAATCAAATTGAATAATATATTTAGAAATGTATTTATTTGTATCTGTTTTTTTTAATTAAAATACAGTAAAGTCTTTGAGATCGAGATTGAAAGTCAGTTGTACTGTCTCAGTAAGTCACACATAGGTGACGTTTTTTCATTAAAACGCATTATTAAACGCAAGCTCATTATATTGATACATATTATGCCACATATTTTCCCAATTAATAATCTAAAAAATGGGCAATGACTAAATACACGTACAGCATTTATACACGTTTATTTAACTTTGACCTTCTCAAAATCACAGTTCTTAGATTACCAGACCCGTCGATGTCAACATCCGGGTACGTCATATCCCTACAGTGCTTGTTAGCTATGGCGTTGCTTCTAAGGTCAGTACGACTTGTTTGTAACTAACTATTGGTATTTCCCTCATGTTTTCTGATGGAATGACCGTGCTACTAGGATATATGTGACTGAAAGTAGTGTTGATCTCTCTTCGTCGGAATCACATTGCTCAACATGTATTGCCTTATTATGTGGACTAGCTAGTGAGCTAACGTAGGTGTTAGCCAGCCAACTCACACTAAGGGGATCAAAGCGATATATGCTGTTATGATTTAACGATGATTTCTAAATAATAAATTAAATATAACGTTATGTCTAAATTGGTTCTTGTTTTGACGTTGCATGATATCGTGGCTGCCCCGTATTCGCGTTTGCGTGTATTTCCTTAATATATACGATTTAGCTTGTACTTTACCACAATCAAATAAGCTCATATTATAATACTTTATATACACTCTGCTTTAAAACGAATACAGTTGTTTTTTGTCTTAGCGTAGATGTATGCAAATGTACTCGGTGAGTGGTCAAACTGGCTTATGGTTAAATAACTCTGTTGTCAGACCTTAGTTGACCTTAGTTAGCATTGGCTGGTCATAGCACCCATGTGTAATTTACCAATGTCTTATCAAAGTGACGCTTCTAACGCTATACAGTCTTAGATCAATGGAAGTCTGGATGTGTAACGTTACACACTTTAAGCACGCAATTAAAAGGAAAATATTTAATCAATATCATCTATAAATCATCATTTAAGTACGGTATTTACCCAGCATTTTACTCTAGAGTGTTTGGCTCTTTAACATTCTGTGCTTTCATAGACTAAATGATTGAGAAAACTGTTCTGTTAAATAATCAACAGAGAAAAGAATCATTAGTTGCTTGTTATATACACTTGTTTCAAACTGTCCTTCACCATTTTTGTTGCTAAACCCAGCAGTCTTGCTGTTGCTCTAACCACAAAGTCCCACTTTTTCCTGTGTCTCATTTTTGCAGGACATTAGCCAGGCAGGGGGTGTGCCTGTCTAGACCGCAATATGCTGTGCTATGCAGACAGTAAGTAGTGTTTGCTAATTAGTACACTGTACTAGAGGTATAGGCTATTTTATTTTGTATTTTTTAAAGATATGTAACTTTGAAATTTGATTGACATCCCTTGAAGGAAAAAAGTATATTCTTGTTATTTTATTAATTCAGGCTTTTGTGTTTATAATTTTTTCTGTAAAAAAAAATATTAACTTTAAAAAAAGGAGAGACGTTGGAATAATGGCTTATAGCCTTATAATTCCATTAGTGCCCTCGTTTTGACCACAGCAATAGCCCTAAAGAGTGTGTGTGTCTGTGTGTACACCCCACAGTACCGCTCCAATGGGCACCACAGCAAAGGAAGAGATGGACAAGTTTTTGGCCAAAAACACGAAATTAAGCCGACCAATGTCTCCACATATCACCGTCTACAAGTAAGTGGTGCCTTTACTGACATGGGGCTATAGCCCAAGGGCCCGGTTCCCAAAGCACCAGTAGGAGATGGGACACTATATTCCATAAAAATAAATTGTTCAGCTCTGTTGGCTTCTGTCTCATTTTGGCTTCTATAGTTTCAGGGAGTGTATGAAACCTATTAACATATATTACCCAAAGTACAAAGACTATTACCATAAAAATCCCCAGTTCATACCGCATGGTCTTTTCATCATTTGAGTGCTTTTTCGTGAAGCAGCGGAATAGGCTACAGCTAATAAGCACGATTCCAGCTGATTTACATGCATCTGGACTCACCTCCTGCAATAAGCTCTTTAAAGCGCAATCATGCTCTTATTAAAAATTCATAGTGCCCCCCCCCTTCCCGACAAGGGAAACGTGTTGCCTTTAGAGTTGAAGACATACTTTCTAATCATTAACTAGCAGTTTCTCCTCCCTCTTTGCTATTAACATAACTTAAGGCTTGGTCTCTCTGGCCCTTGAACTCCTCCAGGTTGGTGTGTTGTGTTAGTGTTTGCTCTGCGACTGCATTTCATTGGTCCCAATACTTGCCCCATAAAAAACCTTTTGAGCATGGCCATGAGTGTGTTTAACGTGTGTCAAAAGACAGGGTAAACATTTAGAATGTTCTTAAAACTAAACCAGTTGAAGTACTTTCTAGTGATCTTTTAAACCAGAAAATGTAAATGACACATGGTTGTATTTCAAAAGGGAATAATTTGGAGAGTAATCAAACTAAAATAAGACTGCAGGGAGAAATTGGATTTAGCAATTGCGGTTTGTGATTGGCTCAAATTGAGCCAGATGTCTAGTGACACGGCATAGCACTATATTTGGGCCAATCAGAAACGGCAAGTGCATAAAGTGTTCGGGTCTGCTTGTCTTTTTTTTTTCAACAGTTTATTTTGTGCAGACTTCATAAACTGTCTATCCCAGCGATGCTGGACGAATGCCAAGTAAAACAAAATGCGAAAGAAACAATGCGTCTGCAAAATCTGGGGTTTGAAAGCCAACCCCTCCTGTTGTGCCGTGGCTCTGGATCAATGCCATTGACGAGCAGGCCTTCAAATTGTTCTGTACTAATTAACAATGACCTTGTGTTCCAGCTGGTCCGTCCCCATGATGATGTCCATCACACACAGAGGGACCGGCGTGGGACTCAGCGGAGGTAACTACAGCTACGCCCGTCCTGGCTCTTCCCTCCATTCATTCACCTAGCGGCCCATCTTGGTGGGCCACTAGGTTAATTAAGACTCATGAGATATCCAAACCCACACCTTGCTTATTTCCTCTGATAGCACTTTTCCACCAAATTAGCTCTGGTTCTTGAACCCGTTCCATGCAGGTTTCTTGGAATCTGGGTGCTGTCTAGCGACCCAGCCCACGTTTCCACCAGTTCTGAGTTGAACCATTGCAATCAAGGATGCGGCCTCAACAGAGGGCAATGCACACTGGATGTAAACAGTAGTAGCACACTCTTTTTTAATTTTTTTTCATCCTCTCTTTCCAACCTGTAGGATATGACATGCCCACTGACGTTGTCATGGTTTGCACTTCAGGTATTCAGGTTCCGAACCAATTCATTTTTGGTCTAAATTCTCAGAACGGAAATTAGGTGCGCGAACTGGAACGGCACCAGTTCCGTGTTGGTGGAAAAGGGTTATCAGAGTAATTTTATTCTAGCAGTATATTCGTTACATTAATTCACATACATGTTTTAGCTCTCCATAATTAAAAGTTAAGTATAGAATATTAGATATCTATGTTTTAATTCTTTGTTGAATTGTTTCGTAGTATCAGATCAGATCAGACTAAGTGGCATGAAAAAATTATTCTGGACTGTATGGAATGTAGGTATATACTAAGTGGGTCCTAAACCTAAACTTAGTCTCTGAAACGGGTTAAAGGTTCAACTCTAAATCTGCCCTTAATCAATTCTTAAAACAAACAACCTAGAGGCAGTGCATGATATGACTTGGATGTTTTATCTGCAAGCACTTTATCTGTCAGTATATACTTCTGGTGAATTGGCTGTTGTGAGTGCTCCTTTCACTTCAGTTATCTACTGTGGTCATGATCGACAAAAAAACAACACAACAAAAAAACTCTTCAGACCATTCAGCTCTGAGCATTTGACTACTTCCAGGCCATTTCGGCCCATCACTATTGATCCTGGGTAAAAGCATCTGTTGAGCGTGACAAAACAAAAGCCATTCGATGGGACGGCAGCGCTTTGCATGTAAGGCATGCGGCCTCTTATTGGAAGGTTAATGGCTTTCTGTCATTTAACCAGAGTAAGAGAGGCAGACAACACGCCGTGCAAACCATTGCACGTTTATAGTGGAGGGGCAGGGGGTATAAACATTGATTAACATGTACACAGACACACACAGGACACATCAACTTTGCTCAGACGTTGAAAGAGGATGAAAGTCTGTTTCAACTCCCCTCCCCTAAGGGATGCAAACTTGCAGGTGGAGATTGGATAGCAATGGACGGAGAGTGGTATGGTCTTTAGAATGATTGTTTAGGAATTGATGTTTCTGGTGCACAAAAATGTATGATTCTACTAGAACCTTTTCGACTGCTAGTTAAAGAATAATAAACTGCAAGATTACAAACTCTCTTCTCCTTTCTTTCTCTTTCTCTTTCTCTTTCTCTCTTTCTCTTTCTTTCTCCTTCCTTCCTTCCTTCCTTCCTTCCTTCCTTCCTTCCTTCCTTCCTTCCTTCCTTCCCTATGTTCCCAGCCATCTCGGCCTTCGCCCTGGCAGCTCTGGTCCTGCCCGGCAGCTACCCGTACTACCTGGACCTGATCCACTCCCTGTCGGTCGGACCCTACCTGATCGGCCTCGCCAAGTTCGGGCTCGCTTTCCCCTTGTCCTTCCACACCTTCAACGGTGTCCGCCATCTGGTGAGAGAACATTCCTAGACGCCATCATTGGCGGCTCTCGCGCTGTTCTGAGTGTGTGAATGTGCGACTGTGCGCAAGCGAGCATGTGTCACGCCTGCATTGTGACGCCTCAAATGATCTTGTCTTGTCTTTTAATTACTTCCTTTTCTCTCCCCAGTTTTGGGACATGGGAAAAGGCTTTAAAATCCCAGAGGTCTACCGTTCAGGCTACACAGTCATCGCTCTGTCCGTCCTCGCCTCCGTGGCCCTGACCTGCCTCTGAGACGCCAGAACACATGATGATGAGGATGAGGAGGAGGGAGGGGGTTGAGGCACCGATGAAGACCACAAGGGATGGAAATGAAAGAGAAGGCCCTTGAGTGGAGGGAGTGTTAAGATATGTGGACATGAGGGGGCCCCCGGTTGTTTCTTCTTTATTTCTGTGTTTATATGTTCTCTCTCTCTCATGGAGAGGCCCTGCACTCTACTACAACATGAATTAAATAAAAGATTATATTATGTTGAACACAGACAATATGGTGTTGTCCGCATGGGATTCAAAAGGATGAACATATATAGTAGGTGAATCAAAACAGTTGCTTCACCTATTACAGTTGATTCATAATAGGTGAAGCAATACCAGTGGAAGTGAGGCACTGAAGTTCAAAGTGCATGCAAATGAGACCTAGTTTTATTTAGTTTTGTAGTGTCTTTAACAGCCAATGGCTAAAATTAGACATGACCTACATGTTTCTCCTTCGTGTAATTTATCTAATGGAGAAGTGACGTCAATTCATTAATCACTCCTAGCGCTAGACCAGTGTGCCTGTAATCTACTTTGAAACCAGGCTGCCATTCATAGTTTCTCTTAGCAGCCCGCAAAGATAATTTTTATGACAGCGGGAAGGTGAGACGGTGTGAAGGGCTGAAACAGCAGTAGAGCAGAGGAAGCGCGTGCATGTGTTGGTAGGATTTATCCACACTGCTGCCTTGCCTCCCACCGAGCCACAACGGGATTCCGCATCGCACCTGAGCCGTTTTTGCAGCCTACTGCAGTGGCTCCGAATACATGCAGGCTGTGACATTACGTCTAATCCAAGTTGTGTTTTCAGGTAATAATCGTAATTCATGGTGGGCAGAGGGGCAACACGAATATGTTCAGACTGGCAGCAGCAGGCGTTCTGTGTCTACAGAATCAATATAAAAAGGTGTCTGTTATGATCAATAACATTCACAAGAAGAACCGTCAAATTGTACAGACTTGTTTGTCGAAGAAAATACCAAGCTGTATTAGCTTGTTAGACAATCGCCGTGCAGCTAGTGGTCTAGAGGGAAACTACCTGTCAATGAGAATTTAATCTGAGTTTCTTCAGGAAGCCGTTTCCTCAGCCATCCATAGTATATGCGGATGACCCACTACCAAGTGAAAACTATAATACATTTCACTTGATTTTGAGTGACTCCAATACATTGTTGTCTAGATCCAGCGGTGGAGGTTAGACCGGTCTAGGAGGCCCTACTTCATTTTCATAAAGTATGTCCTATAGTGTAATTATTCTCAATACAAGTGTGGTAGGTGGATGACACCCTGCAATTACCCATTGTGAAAAAGAGGGCCCTGTATCTGATTATCTAAACCTTTTGCCTATTTATTTAGCGATTTCTCAAGTCATTTACAGCACTGTCGTCATTTTCATGGGTAAATGCTGATGCGCTTACAGCACCCCCTACCGGCTGTCAAAATATCGCCAAGAACACAGTGGTGCTGATGCTGCGGGATGCTGTGGCTGTAGCACAGCGATGGGAGGGGAATATAAACCCACTTTTCATGGATATTGGTCGGTGGCCCAGTCTCTGTGGCGCAATGGAATAGCGCGCTGGACTTCTAATCCAGAGGCTCCGGGTTCGAGTCCCGGCAGAGATGATTGCAGCTGGATGTGGCTTTTTAGATAGGACCAACATAATTGCGATTGTTAAGGCTTTTGTTACTTTGATGCGAATTGCAATCAGCGTAGATTGTGATAGAAGAATAGCATATATAATTAGTGTAATAACCTTGTGTAACAATTTCCAAAATGTAATCAGTTTTGTAAAAATAAACGATTTAAGGGCAACTGTGCAGAAGTAGACTATTTTTGTCTATACTAAATTGCCCATTTTAAAGTGTAATTGATCGGACGGCTTTTTTTTTTTAAACGACATGAAATATGCATTCCATAACGAAGGAAAAAATACAAATAACAATAGGGACATTGTTTAGGATAAACATTTTTATATAAACTTTAATCTGTGTCACTGGTTATAACCCTAGGGTTCCTTGCGCCACACTAGCCGTTGTCAAGGCTCTGACACGTAAGCCCAAGCTATACATCTACGACCACGTCCACATTTTCAGCACCTGGAGCTGTCCACTCACTTGTTAGAACAAGGCTTTTCCAACGCAACGGCATTTATATGGGAATTACAGGCCATTTCGTGTCTCATAACAACTGTTTAATGATCCCAGATGCTGCATTCCTAATTTCTCATGTAGTTCTTATTGAGACAGAGAGAGAGAGAGAGAGCGAGAGTGAGAGATCTAGGGGGAGAGAGCGAGAGAGAGAGAGTGGGAGAGTGAGAGAGAGAGAGAGAGAGAGAGAGAGAGAGAGAGAGAGAGAGAGAGAGAGAGAGAGAGAGAGAGAGAGAGAGATTGAGAGAGCGCGAGAGCGTTAGAGGGAATGAGTGCCCACTCCAGCGGACTGGAGCAGCTGCTTATTTCAAGATCCCCTCCCGGTTTCTCATTGATTTTTGTTCTGCTTTGTCCGTCTACCGTCTTCGGTTTGTCGCCGATAGTGATTGGGCGGTCGTGCTAGTGCCACCATCCATGTTTAACCGCCATGCACCACCCCCCCCCCCCACACACACACACACACCACTAACCACTAGACACACACACACACACACAGCCTAATCCTCCAGCAAAACTAATCCCTAATCCCCGAGAGAGTTGAACTGTTCCCCTCCTCTTCGTTGGACGCCGGTTCTCTGAACACCTACAACCACGAGTCTACCTGGCCTGGCTCGCTCACGCTGAGAACGGTCGCACATCGAAACACCCGCCAAGAAACATCTTCAACAAATAAATAAGAAAAGGAAATACAGACTTGAGAAACTGGGATTCCGTATACTTTAGGCCTATATACAGTTGACAAAATAATTATAAACGATTACTCGACACAAGTTGAAATGATTAGGCTATAAATCGACAAATAGTAGAACCATCAGCGGGACAGACTAGGCTGGTCAATCACCCCCAATGCCATTCATATAACAACACATTGGGCCACAGAGATCCATGACAATCGCGGCGGCGGAGCGTCAGCTGGTCCCTGGTGTTTACATCGCACTTTATCTCCTGCATGCGTGACGCGCGCAGCCAGTAGGCCTGCGCTCCGGTCCTGTTATCACAATGGTACGGGCCAAATCGTATTAAAATCCCCTCCCTAACCCCCCATCCCCTCCTCCCCACGCGCTGCACACCCCCACCCCCACCCCCTTCAGTTCTCCCTCCCCTCCCTCTCGTCTTACAGACAGACTGTTTTTGCTGCAGTGAACGGTAGCGAGAGAGAGAGAGAGAGAGAGAGAGAGAGAGAGAGAGAGAGAGAGAGAGAGAGCGAGCGAACGAGCGAGAGAAAGAAAGAAAGAGAGAGAGAGATAGAGCGAGAAAGAGTGCGTAGAGGCAGAGAGAAGCTACGGAGCTCTGTGTATTGAAAGGCTGTGGATACGCAAACCCAAAAGTCATTAAAAGCGGATTGATAGAAGCCTGCTCACCAGCGACAGCTTCGCATCAAAGCGGGACTTTATATTGGACCATCTACGACCGATTTCCTCGGGCACAAAACGACTTCGGAAAGGCAGCGTTCAACGGTGTGTGTGTGTGTGTGTGTGTGTGTGTGTGTGTGTGTGTGTGTGTATGCGCGCGTGTGTGTGTGTTTGAGTGTCTCACCCCTTTTTCTCATTGTATATGTATGGTCGCGGGCATCGTACTTATCGTATGGACACCGGATATCGTATATAAGGCGGTTAGTGGACACATGTCACTGGCGGTGTGTTTTTGTGTCATGGAATGTTTCTGTGCACTAACTCTGGCAAAGTGCGGCGCGTAATCCGCAGGCTATCTCCGGTGTGGCGCCGTGCAATCCTAAACCCCACACGCATGTTGTAATTGTACTCTTGAATATAATACGTGTCGTTATTGGGCTTGTCTACGCGCTTTGCTCGGGCTCCCTTCCCCTTCCGCTCCTCGCCATTGGCCGGGCTCGGCAATTGCCTTTAGAAACGGTGTTGTAGCAGCAAGCGCCTCTTTCAGCCATTTAGAAGTGTCACTATATGTCGTCGCCGAGCCGATATATGTATCCTAAGTGTGGGACAATATGTGGAAAAGTGACTCGGAATAAATCCAAGGAGGCTGGTCCTTATAGCAGCGAAGCGGATTTGAACCGTGGACCAAATGCTACGTTTCTAGAGCTTTTTGCCCGACACAGCCGCGCACTCGAACTAATCTTAACGAT
>JACYXH010000812.1:5841953-5844453 GCA_026745465.1 Lota lota
GCTGCCCCGATTGCCATCTCTTCAGAGAATGTTTGTGGTTGTGATGAGAAACATGCCTAATAGCTTACCCACGATGCATTCTGTTCTGGCCGGTGGGGCTTAAACGAGGCTCATGCGCGTCTAACCGAGGCCAATGATGGATGAGTGTTACAGAGAAGGGACCGAGGGTTCGCGTGCTAGCATGTAAAGGTGAGCGGGCTCCGCATGTGCATCTTCCTTACCAGCGCGTATTGTTTCATCATGCCGCAAAAAAAAAAAAACGTTCTCGCTTCCCTTTTAGACCAGCCTTTTACCCCTTGGCCGGCCCGACTCTCCATTTCCTGTGTGTTGTTTGTGTTGTTTGTTTTCGCCGTTGACTTCCCGCATGCCAAGACGGTGAAAAAGCGTGGTGGCTAATACACAGGACGGCTAGCGCACAATAGCGGTGGGCGGTTTGGATGCTAGGCCTCCGCCTGTTAACAAGCCTGAGTGATAAGCAGTGACTCATTAACAAGCTGGGGTACACAGAGCCAGAGGGGAATTGCTGCCTAGCTACTGTGGCATTAATAAGAAGCCAGAGCTATTTTTCCATTTGGCTCTGCTAGCAGAGGGGTGTAAACCAGTGGTTTATATATTTATATATTATATTTGTCCATCACCAACCAATCATCTGGGGGAGGAGCAATAGGGGAGAATTTGTGTAATTAAGATGATTATGCCAATTAATAAGCAAGATGTAAAAAAATACATGTCACATCGCATCACTAACACACCAACTTAATTTGAGTCGATGATTAAGACGTTTATGATAACATATAGATCCAATTAGGCAAGATGTATTCCTTAAGAGCTGAGGGCTTCAGCATAGCATTACCAGTCGGAACCCAAGACTATCTCCACACGCCATTGTCTCCTGTGTATATTCCCCATCTTCTGATCCTGTAGGGGTTTTGTCGTCGAGATCTGTTTAGTGATTATTTATCGGGTCCCGATTAGCTGACATTTTATCCCATACACATTCACATCTGCCAGAAAACCAATTATTTCTCCTGTTCATCATGCCGATTAATTAATGCGCTGTGGCTGATTGATTAAACTCCTGACAAAGCCTGAACCGTGAATGGTGGATGCCTGAGAGGGAGCGGTGTACGAGAGGCAAACATCGCCGCGGTCTCTCTGCATATCTCCTTGACTATCTCCGAAAACACGACACATGCAGAAGCTAGCGAGACTCAAATCCAAAAGAGGTAAAGTTTGGGTAATTGGGAGGAGGAGGTGGTGGGGGGGGGGGGGGGGGGGGGGGGGGGGGGGGGATACGACGACGACTACATTTCAGAGATTGAGATTCTGCAGCCCTCTGCCTGTATCGTCTGATCTTCCAGGCATCAGGAGCACTTTGTACCCAAACAAGACCTCGTTAAGCCTCATCCGTCTGAATTAGATCTCCACCACCAGCACCACCACCAGCACCACCCTAGAGAAGCACTCAAAATGGCAGCAGATTACATCAGAGTAGATCAGTCTCGCTTGAAGCCTCATAATAACGGTAAATGCCATTTAGGTTCCGGAAAAGAGAGAAGGGCCCTCAAGTTTATTTTTTTCATTTCGCACAGCGACGACACCCTCCACTTCCTCTTCTAGGTGCATTTGGGAGTACAGTGTCGTGAAATTGAAGTATCTGTGTGTGTGTTTGTGTGTGTGTTTGTGTGTGTGTGTGTGTGTGTGTGTGTACTGCTAGTGGTATTCACTTCCAGGGCTCTCATGCTTTCAAAACCATCCCATCAAAAAAGACATCTCCTCCTCAACTAAACAAACCTATTAACAACCGCTACAACAACACCAGCATTAGCCCTGGAATGAGCTAATTCAGCCTGCTTGCACCGGCGAAGAGAGTCCTTATTATTGAGCCCCCTGCTCAGCCAGCGTTGGCTTTGATCACCCCCCCCCCCCCACATGCACACACCCCCAACCCCCAAACCCCTCACCCCCCCACACACACAAACACACACACACACACACACACACTTCCGTAACATGCCAGAATTCTCCACTGGGTGTTTTAATTGATTGCTTGTGGGGGATGGAGGCTGAAAAATCGCTGATGCCGCCATGGATGTACGGATGGACAGTGGTGTCTTTATTTGTTGTTTAAGCCTGTCACGCCGGTCCGTTTGCGCTCACCTGCGCCATAACGGTGGGCTGGAGGGGGGGGGGGGAGGGTTGGCAGGGGTTTTGTGGTAGATACGAGAGTGCGGCTGTGAAGCACGCCGTTGCTATCGATCGGGTCTAAGTACCATGGATTCTCCCAGCCGGAGTTCTACCAATGAGAGAGCCATGGCCCCCTGTGGTTTATTGCCTTCTTTTTTTTTCTTCTTCTTTTTTTTGATGATGGCATCACTTCTAGGACCGGTGTGTGTGTGTGTGTGTGTGTGTGTGTGTGTGTGTGTGTGTGTGCGTGTTTAAGACAGGGAGAATCTTAGCACTGATAGTGCCGTCTCTTTAAAGCTGTTGTGATCCATCC
>JACYXH010000812.1:5849453-5861953 GCA_026745465.1 Lota lota
CATTTTTGAACAATTCCGAATTGTTAAGAACGCAGCATTTCATGTCATTCTTATTCCTCCTTCGTTCATTTCCTACCTACTCTTTCTGCACTGAGCCATGCTCTGATCCATGGCTTTTCATTCAGCCAGACTCTAGTCGTCCTCTATCGGTGTTGTCCGTGACATCGCCATCTTGCTATAGCCCACCGTGAAGTATTATTGAATTAACGAGTATCCACACACACTGCCCGATATCTCAGCTGTTTGTTCAGCAGGGCCAAGAGCCCAAGACAGTTGGAGAAAAAGGAGTTTGATAGTACAGTCCAGACTTCCTCAAGGCGGGTGGTTCCGATGAATGAAGTTGAAGACAGGGGGAATTAAGTTATCCTGTGTGTGTGTGTGTGTGTGTGTGTGTGTGTGTGTATGTGTGTGTGTGTGTGTGTGTGTGTGCGTGTGTGTCCCTATCTCTCTCTCCTCCTCTCTTTCATTGTCATCCTTTCTTCTTCTGTTCTTCTGTAATCAATATTTAAACCCTGTGATTTATTTATCGCATCTCTGTGTTTCGTGTTGCCGAGCTATTTTCAGGTTCGTATCTTGAGGAAGCGTGTGTGAGAGTAGGTTTGTGTGTGTGTGTGTGTGTGTGTGTGTGTGTGTTATAACTTGTACCGGGGAGGTGTAAGGCGGCGGTGTGTGACAGTGCCTGTTTGCAGGCGGTGCCGGTTGGAAGAGGATCTGCTTCCTGTTGTCGCTGGTGTTGCTGTTTGAACGCTCGGCTCACCTTTTTTTTTTCTGCAGTTCATCACTTTCATACTCTGTTCCCTGGGGTGGTGGTGAAGTGTACCCATTATCTTTCTCTAAAAAGTGGAATTCCTCGTACCCATGTAGGGCGAGGCACACTGAAGCAGAGGGACGAAGAAGAGAGAGAGGGGGATGGCCGGGCTGTAGCTGTAGAGGCAGGGGCCCCCTCTGAGATCTGGCCTTTCTCTGTGTATCTGTATCTGTCACACTTCAGTGGATTACGCCGATAACAGTGACAAACCAACACCGGTTGTTGGCCATCTCACGGTTCCCCCCTCCCCCCCAATCAAAGATACAATGTAAGGAACTTGTATTCATTCACTGTGCGCAGCAGTTGTATATTTAAGAAGAGAAAAAGAGGGCATGCAGCCACATTCACACCCATTTGTAATTGTGTATCCATAGAAACACAAGCACACACACACGAAAAGTAAGCCTTGGCAATTAGTACATGAGCAACCTGCAATGTCTTGTAATCTCACTCAATAATGTTTTCAATTTGCATCATATGTTAGAAAGAAAAAGAGACAAATCTAAAGCAGTGGTTTTCAACTGGCCTAGCCTCAGGTCTTTAGTCATTAAGTCACGACCCAAAAATGAAAAGAAATGATTGAGCATAATATTGCAGTAATCAACAATGCCTTCATGTACTGTTAAAAACATGGAGCGATCAAAAAGCTGCAGCCATTGGGGCTAAACTCAATGAAATAGTAAACTATTGAAACATGAATTAACGTATAAATATTCGTTAGTTAGGGCTTCTTTCTAAAGGTTAACGTTTGGCATATGCTCTGCGACACACTCAAAACGCCCTCCCGACCCACCAGTTCAGAATCACTGATCTAAAGTACAAACACCAACCTGTCAGATGGAAGACCTTGTTTAGTTCAAAACGTTGCTCAGCATTGGCTTCCGTGAGGGGAGGGAAGCGATTGGTCTGTTTCAGTGTTTATCTTGTTAGACCTACAGTACACCACACTTTCCCGAACAAAATGTTTGCGAACAAATGTTTTTTTCCCCCTCTCTAGCACAAAGGTGCAAATGACCTCGGGCACACCCAGCCTGGTGTTTTGCTAGGGGTTATCCCATGCTCATTAAAATCATGGTGGGTGTCTATCAGACAGACTGCTAGGACACAGCTGATAATGAGCCCCACATTGCCAAGAGTAACAGTTGTTAGTTACCACTTTGTCCAAACAGAGCACAAAAAAAGCCGGCACAAACTGGTTGAAGGAGGTTTCTAAATGTGGGAAGAAGTAGGTGAGTCAGTATAAACCCTGTGTCATTAGTTTTTCCAAGTTTCAATGGTGGGTGCTGGATGGATGGGGGGGGGGGGGGGGGGGGGGGGGGGGGGTGGAGGTCAGTGTATTTGAGGCATATTTGAAGTTTGTTTGGGTAGATCTGAGTGTTTGCTAATCCTACAGACTGTGGAAAGGCAACGCGGGCTCCCACAGAAGTGTTGCAAGCCACAGTGCTGCCCTGTGGCGTTTGGAAAAGTCATGACACTTTGGATATTGCTTGTAACACACACACACACACACACACACACACACACACACAACCAAGCACATTGTCTGAAAGATAAAACACCCAAAAAACACCACGTTAATCTAAACAAATTCGGAGAAAAAATGGACGAGAAGACTTGAGAACAACTGGAAGAAAGAGTCAGACATGACCTTTAAAGCAGCATTCTGGCTATTTTCCAAACTGTCAAGCGGCCAGAGAAGGCTAAATAAATCAGTGTCCTGGGTTGCCACTTCGAACCGAGTAAATATACTTAAGTAAAACAGCCACACTTTATTTTGCGACTTGAAAACTGCTTCGCCACCCGAGAACCCCAATCTCAGCAAGACAGATATCATATATATATATAACAAATTAGATTTACTCCTGCAACTAATTTGATGAAACAGTGTGTCGGTAAAAAGTAAATGTGCCTTTTTAAGGGATAAGTAATGTAAGTAGTAAAATGAAGGAAAAACAGAAAACGTAAACACAAACAAAGTGGCTTAATGAATCGTGTCGGTGGTTGCAACTCAACTTCGTCAACACCAACATTTCATTCTGTTCTCTCTATGGCTGCTTGTTGTGGTTATGGCTGACGTGTCAATCATAGCCCATGACCGATGTACCATTACCATTCCCAGTGGAACGGGCCAATCAGAGCGCCCGGGGCCCTAGGCTCTTGGCTCTCTCGCGAGAAAAACCCTCTGCGCCTTCTGTGTGCAAGATTAGATAGAGGTGGTGGTGGTGGTGGTGGGGGGTTGAGTGTGTGTGTTTGAGAAAAGGAGTGCTGGTGATGTGGTGGAGTCTTGTGTTGTTACTAATTTACCTAATTTGTCAATTTTCGTGCCCCCCTCCCCTATTTCTCTCTCTCTCTCTCTCTCTCTCTCTCTCTCTCTCTCTCTCTCTCTCTCTCTCTCTCGCTCTTTCTGTCTCTCTCTCTCTTGCTCTCTGAATTATTTTACACGTTCCACTTTCTCCCTCTCCCTCACCTCTCTTGTACTGTTGTGCTGTTCCTGTGTGTTAGCATACACCACAGGGAGCTCTGCCGTGATGCCAGTTATATTGACTGAGGAAAACACAGAGAAAAAAGGAAATAAATAAAGGGGGAGAGAGAGAGAGAGAAAGAGAGAGAGAGAGAGAGAGAGAGAGAGGGGGAGGGGCGGTGGGCGAATGGCCTGCCCATTCCTGCAACCACAAAAACAGACTGTCAAGTACACACACACACATGCACGCACGTACACACACAATCCAAAGCCTTGCATTGACACACAACATGCACATGCACATAAAAAGCCACTCACACACCCACATGCACACAGAAATTGATATAAAACACACACACACACACACACCGCCACCCCCCCCCCCCCCCCCCCCCCCCCCCCCACACACACACACACACACACACGCACACAACAAAGGGCTGGGGAGATTGAATGAATGGAAGCCATAGCTTGGAGAGTAGTGGAGAGGAGCGAGGAAGAGGGGAGGAGAGAGGGAGAGAACGTGAGGAGGGAAAGGTGAAGGGTGGGGTGAGGAGGGAGGCGCATGTGGGGAGAGAGAGAGGGAGAGAGAGGGAGAGAGGGAGGAGAGAGAGCACAGCAAGAGACAGAGAGAAATTGGAGGAGAGCGAATCCATCTGCAAGCATAATAGCCTCCCGCTGTCGAACCCGAGGGAATCCACTCACTGCAGAGAGACATAGTGAGGAGGGGAGAGAGAGAGACATAGTGAGAAGGAGAGAGAGAGACATAGTGAGGAGAAGAGAGACAGAGACATAGTGAGGAGGAGAGAGAGAGAGACATAGTGAGGAGGACAGAGAGAGAGACATAGTGAGGAGAAGAGAGACAGAGACATAGTGAGGAGGAGAGAGAGAGACACAGTGAGGAGGAGAGAGAGACACACACAGAGACATAGTGAGGAGGAGAGAGAGAGACATAGTGAGGAGGAGGAGAGAGAGAGAGAAACATAGTGAGGAGGAGAGAGAGAGACAGTGAGGAGGAGAGAGAGACATATTGCGGAGGAGAGAGAGATAGAGAGAGAGAGACATAGTGAGGAGAAGAGAGACAGAGATATAGTGAGGAGGAGAGAGAGACATAGTGAGGAGGAGAGAGAGAGAGACAGAGAGACATAGTGAGGAGGAGAGAGAGAGACATAGTGAGGAGGAGAGAGAGAGACATAGTGAGGAGGAGAGAGAGAGACAGAGAGACATAGTGAGGAGGAGAGAGAGAGACATAGTGAGGAGGAGAGAGAGAGACAGAGAGACATAGTGAGGAGGAGAGAGAGAGACATAGTGAGGAGGAGAGAGAGACATGGTGAGGAGGAGAGAGAGACATGGTGAGGAGGAGAGAGAGAGAAAGAGAGACATATTGCGGAGGAGAGAGAGATAGAGAGAGACATAGTGAGGAGGACAGAGAGAGAGACAAAGTGATGAGGAGAGAGAGAGACATAGTGAGGAGGAGAGAGAGAGACAGAGAGACATAGTGAGAAGGAGAGAGAGAGAGACAGAGAGACATAGTGAGGAGGAGAGAGAGAGACATAGTGAGAAGGAGCGAGAGAGAGAGAGAGAGACAGAGAGACATAGTGAGGAGGAGAGAGAGATAGAGAGAGACATAGTGAGGAGGACAGAGAGAGAGACAAAGTGATGAGGAGAGAGAGAGACATAGTGAGGAGGAGAGAGAGAGACAGAGAGACATAGTGAGAAGGAGCGAGAGAGAGAGAGAGAGAGAGACAGAGAGACATAGTGAGGAGGAGAGAGAGAGACAGAGAGACATAGTGAGGAGGAGAGAGAGAGAAAGAGAGAGAGAGACATAGTGAGGAGGACAGAGAGAGAGACATAGTGAGGAGGAGAGAGACAGAGAGACATAGTGAGGAGGAGAGAGAGACACAGTGAGAAGGAGAGAGAGAGAGACAGAGAGACATAGTGAGGAGGAGAAAGAGAGACATAGTGAGGAGGAGAAAGAGAGACATAGTGAGAAGGAGAGAGAGAGACAGAGAGGCATAGTGAGGAGGAGAGAGAGTGACAGAGAAAGAGAGAGGTAGACAGAGACAGATAGACAGAGAGAGAGAGCAAGGGAGATAGAGACATTATGAGGGAGAGAGGGAGCCATAGTAAGGGAGAGAGGGAGAAATAACAAGAGAGAGAGGGAGAAATAGCAAGAGGGAGAGATAGTGAGGAGTAGAGAGAGAGGAGGTGAAAGTGCATTACTCCTATTCAGACCTCAGAAAGAATGGGAAGAGACAGAGATAAGGAGATAGAGAGATAAATGATATTAAAGAGGAAGAGTCAGCCCTTCAGACAGCAAAGAGGGAGCGAGATTGAGAGAGTGAGAGTGAGAGAGAGAGAAAAACAGAGAGAGAGAGACACAGAGAGAGAGAGAGAGAGAAAGAGAGAAAGAGAGAGAGAGAGACACAGAGAGAGAGAGAGAGAGAGAGAGAGAGAGAGAGAGAGAGAGAGAGAGAGATGAGCAGTGCTCATATAAGAAGTCTCTGGGAGTGAGTGTCGCACATTGACATTAAGTGAGATTCAGGAGCCGGTGAATAAGGAGGCTAAAGTATATCACTGTTATGTTCAATCGGCAACTATTTATAGCATTGTTTTTGTGTATGTGTGTGTGCAGTGCTTGCGAGTATATCCACTTAGAACCTACGTATACTGTAAAATTATACGCAGTATCGCTGTAGACACACACCAACCGCATACGTGTTCACCAATGCATTTTTCTCCGATTCATAGCAGAAACCCCTGGCTGCGTGTAATCCATCTCGGAAGCGCGGTTATTTATAGAGTGCACACGCACGCATGCACTGTGCTGCCCGTATCTCCATCTATGCTCACGTCCTAAACCCTGATACGTATCAGCCAAATATATGTAGCCACCTGTGTACATACGCCATACACTTCCCTGTGTCCTCTGTGTGTGTGTGTGGGGGGGGTTGTATGTGTGCATAAGAGTAACATAAACCCCTTATGACGTGGGTTTTCATCGCGGGCCCCGCTCCGCCATAGAATGGGGTCAACAGATGGTTGCGCCTTCTCGTCTTGTCCGCGCCGTGCAAAGGCGGCCATGATGACTCGTTAAAAACACCACGTGGCCCCCCCCCCCCCCCCCCCCAGCCCCACCTTCTCCACCCCCTCTGGTTTGCGTTGGGTGCGTGCTGGGGAAGAAAGAAAATATCCGTCCATTGTTTCTTGTAGCGTTGGCTTTTTTTCATCTTGCTTCTCTGGCTTTGTGTGAAGACAAGAGGAGGCTCTCCTCTCTCTCTCTCTCTCTCTCTCTCTCTCTCTCTCTCTCTCTCTCTCTCTCTCTCTCTCTCTCTCTCTCTCTCTCTCTCTCTCTCTCTCTCTCTCTCTCTCTCTCTCTCTCTCTCTCTCTCTCTCTCTCTCTCTCTCTCTCTCTCTCTCTCTCTCTCTCTCTCTCTCTCTCTCTCTCTCTCTCTCTGGGGGGGAGCTGCTCTTGCTGGGTCTCTCATGGCCCCAGCCCATTGATCTCAGTGTTCCTGATTGGGCCTGACAACATGCTCCGGGGTCCCAGTACGAAAGGTTGTGGTGTTCGTTAGGGTGCTTGCTGCAAAGAAAGCCTCTGCATTCCCACACATTCACACACTCATACACACAGACAAACACACACACACACACATGTGTATGCTCACACACACAGACACACAAACACACCCTCACCCACACACACACACACACACACACACACCAACACATGCAAATGCACACACACACACAACCACACTCGGCTGTGCGCATGCAATGCACACATGCATACGTGCACACTTGCATGCACACTCACAAGGTCAGCATGGTGGGGCTATATCTTGCATGAAAACACGCTCACGCACACACATTTATAGGCATACTTGCATAGGTGTTTATAGGCATACATACAGTTTGCCTATAGTATACTATAGATTTATATATTCAATTATATGCATCCATAAATTCATGCATGTGAAATATAGGTATACCGTGGTTACATACATACATATGTATGATTAGCATATAGGATGCATACATACACAACGTTAACAAGAATAAACAGTATCTTCTGCATGCTGAACTGTTGCTCCTCATTAGCATTTGTACATCCTTCTCTAAACCTGGCTTTGCCTTTATCTCACATTTCCAAGGAAATGCACACACAACAGGACACACACACACACACACACACACACACACAAACACCTAGCATCTCCCCCTACACACACACACACACAAGGGTAGACAAGTGTAAAGACGTAGACATATGATTGTAAATAGAAACACACACAAAGACATACTTGCCTACTCTCACACTCACACATGCATGAACACACCCAAACACAATTCACAATTCATTCACGTTAACATTCACAGAGACAATCACATGTATTCACACTGAAAGGCAAACATGTTAGATAGAAGCACACACACTCACTCACTCACTCTCTCTCTCACACACACATACACACACACATGTGCGTGCACACACTCACACACACATTTAACGTCTGAGTTCTGCCCTTTCATGTCAGGTTGCTGAGTCGTCTGAGATAGAGCAGAGTGAAACAAGTGATGGAAGAAAGAAAGATGCCATCTGAAGGGAAAGGGGGAGAAGATACCGGCACACAGACTGGTAGTCTAGGGATCACAGCCGTCAAAATGTGCACACAAATAAATAAAACTGTTGAAATGACTTTGAAAAAGAAAATGAAGGCTAGCTAGTCTGATCCCATCTCGGTGCTGTGGCGTGATGGTAGAAAGCATATTTGGTATGTAAGTCTGTATATTTTTGTTCAGAAAAGGGTGCCACTTCTGAAGCAGTATATTACTGCGTTCTCCAGCCAGGGGACTGTAGTTCCCTACCGGTCTTGTTAAGAATGACTCCATCCATCACCCTTAATCCTGTTTGTGTAGCCACCGTGCTGCCAAAAGAGAGAGGAAGAGTGAGCAAGCGAAAGAGAGAAAGAGAGAGAGAAAGAGAGAGAAAGAGAGCGAACAACACACAACAAGATGCCACCAAATAAACAAACAGACTGAGAATCAGGAGGGCCATTTGGAAACATTACACGGCCAATGTGCCCTAACTTGTCAGATGTGGTTTCTGCTTCTTTAGAGAGCTCTTCTTTGGTTCAGCTTTTTGCTTCCCTCTTGCTATTCAATATATTTATATATATAAGCATGGCTTGATGTGCTGTCCCTAGACAACAAGTCAAGAGTCTGCTTTTGAATCGATGATATGATTGCAATAAGTAATAGCTGGTAAGGAAAGCGCTGGTTGATAAATCAACATTTTTACAAAGAAATCCAAGCCAATCACAGTGTCCCTATTACTTAGGCTCTTCAGATTACAATGTCAAGTGTTGTTTAATCCATCGTGTTGATTGGCGATAAGTGATGCACATTTACCTCCAGCAGCAATCAGAATGCTTTGCAGCTCATCAAGTGCTGAACGAGAGCAAACACAGACGGGTCGGAGTCACACCATGCACCTGGATTGCCATTGGTCATTTTGGTGGAGGGGTTTTATCAAAAGCACACAGGACAAAATGGATACAGGTCATTAAAGAGCAAGGTAGACATCTTGCTGGACATTAAGGATCAAAACCCGGAACCCTTTGGATGGGTGCTCCCTAGCCATTAGCCATGATTCAGTCAGACAAATGAGTCTGTTTTATTGAATGAATGGACCATGACACCAGAGTGACAGGCAGGGGAGAGGGTTAGTGTAAGCATGTGTGTGTGTGTGTGTGTGTGTGTGTATGTGTGTTTATGTGTGTGTATGTGTGTGTTTGTGTGTGTGCGTGTTAGTGTGTGTGTGTGTGTGTGTGTGTGTGTGTGTGTGTGTGTGTATGTGTGTGTGTGTGAAGGGGAAATGAGGGATGATTAGACCCCGAGGGGGTACTTCATCTCAACTTCAGCTCTCAGGTAGACCTCCCCCTCCCCCTACGCCCTTTCCCACCTCCCCCTCCCTCCTCGGCCTGTCACCGTTGCCTAGCAACAATCCCTTTCGTTTTCTTTGCTTCCGAAATGATTTAATTTTGAAGCGTATATCCTTCCTTCACCTCTGTAACCCTGTGGCTTGGTGGCTTGAGTCCCCATGCACCCCCATCGCCGGCCAACCCTCTGACACACACAGATACACACACACACACACACGCACCCCCTCTCCTCCGTATCCCCCTTTCACCCAGCTACACCCACTTCAGTCTGCATGCCTGTCTCTGTCTCTTTCGCTTTCTCTCTCTCCTTCTCTATCTATCTCACTGTCTCTCTCACTCTGGATAATTTCAGTCTTGTTATCTCAAATCCCATCTTCCTCCTCCCCCTCTTCCTTCTCCTCTTCCCCCTCCTCCTCCTCTTCCTCCTCCCCCTCCTCCTCGTCCACCTCCTCATTGGGAATCTGGAGGAGCAATCCTCCTTTTGTCTGGGGAATTACTCTCCACCGTTAGAAGTGGTGCTCCGGCAAGCTGCATAGGTGTGTGTGTGTTGGTCTGTGTGTTTGTGTGTGTGCAAATAGGTGTGTGTACATGCAAGTATGTGTGTGTGTATTTTAAGGTGTGTGACTGGGACGGAAGGGGATGGGGGTTGTGTGGGGGTGAGGTGCGTTTCTGTGTGCATGTATGTAACTGACGTGATTGCTGTGTGTTTAATGTGTGTGTGTTTAGTGTGTGTGTCTTTGTGTGTGTGCGTGTGTTTGTGTGTGGGACGGAATGGGGGGTGTTTGTGTGTTTGTATGTAACTGACAGGATTGCTGTGTTGTGTGTGTGTGTGTGTGTGTGTGTGTGTGTGTGTGAGTGAGTGAGAGGCGTTGCTTAGGCAGGCAGGCATGGCAAAACAGACAAAGCAAAAACTTTCCATATAGCTTACAGAAGAAAACGTCCTGATTCCCTTGGTGGTGTCACTGCTCTCTCTCTCTCCCGCTGTCGCTCTGCCGAGCTGTGGAGAGAGAGAGCTGAATCATGACAGCCTAGCCACAACAACAGCCTTATGTAGGCTTTATGTCTGATCCATTGTACCTAACTATGACAAAATGTTACAAAATAAAGCTTTTGTCACTGAACGAACAGGATGATTTTTTTTATATTGTGAATTTCAAAAAGTAAAATGGGTCTTGATGCAGCCAACCATGTGATATGTGGTATTTTAGTCTAGTCTTCTGTTTGGATCATTTGGTTGTCTGAAAACGAGATTACCTGGAGCCAAATCAATCTCTGTTTGTATGTGTTTGTGTGTGTGTTTGTTTACAGCATATGTCTTTGTGTGTGTGTTTGTTTGTGTGCTGTGGTGTCAGCATGTTTACGTTTGTACAACTTTATGTATTCCTGTCATAACCATCTGTGCCTCTGCAGTTGTTTTGTAATGAAAAAATTGCGTGCACACGTATGCGTGTGTGTGTGTGTGTGTGTGTGTGGTGTTCAGTGCTTGTGGATAGCCATCTCAGTGAGGAGGCTGGGCTCCCACTAATTGACTGCTCATTCCTTTAAGTGGCCCATTGGCAGAGCCAGCCAGTACCTTGGCCAACACATTATAGATCACTCTTCTGACTTCATCTCCCCTCTCTCTCCTTCTCCTTCTCCTCTCTCTCTCTCTCTCTCTCTCTCTCTCTCTCTCTCTCTCTCTCTCTCTCTCTCTCGCTCTCTCTCTCTGTCTGTCTGTCTGTCTGTCTGTCTGTCTGTCTGTCTCTCTCTCTATCTATCTATTTAGCTAACTAACCAACTCTCCATATCTGTCAACCGCCCTAAATGCGATCGTAAAATTTAAGCTGTACCAAAGAAAACCACTTTTAATTTGAAATGTGCAATGATATACTTCTTCTGTCAACCAATGGGCCAATACCCCATTAGCCCAGAGACAACAACACTGCAATACTTCCCAGTGAAAAGGACCTTTTCAAAACTCCTCAGCAGACTTTAAAATGTGTTTGTGCATCTTAACACGGTCAGGCTTTAAGGGAGGATATCCAAATGTGGAGAGATGTGACCTTATGAAACCTGTGAAAGGTGTGACCTTTTGAAACAAGCCAGACTGGATAAAGACGGTGTGGCCTGAGCACTCGCAGTGCTGTCCTCCGTTATATGCTCACCATACGGCCATGAACTACTGTTTTAACAACATCATGTTTGTGACTTCTTTAACAGATAAATATCAAAAGCACAGCTGGATTCGACTGGTTGCGGAGCGGTTTTAGCGACACCGCGTGTCAGTTATTACCGTTACGTGCGAAATGAGGACGTGAATGTCACAAAGGGAACAAAAAAATGGTGTAATAGATTCCGGTTTGCAAAGTGTTTTCCCATTTAATACTGCATCACATTCTTGTAAGCCCACGAGTGTTTAGTAAATGATAAAGATTTCAGATAAATGTGTCCTTTAGCTTCAGCTATGTTCCAACGTGCCCAAAATGTCAAGACGCATTAGGCGGGAATAGCGTTGAGAAAGAGAAACCACAGTGGGGTAATTAGCACAGAAGCATGTTAGCAAGTAGCTAGTGCTTCAGCTGATTAACAGACTGTGGCCATCCGTTGTAATGGAGAGGAATAATACTTTGAGTCACATTCAAACAAGTCTGACATTTTCCCTCTTTAGCTACCTCTTTTTCTCTCTCTTTTATCTTACCTGTCCACCTCTCCATCTTCTTTTGTTTTCTTACCCTAGTTCTACACCACTCCTTCTCTCTGGCTGTTTATCTGTTATCATTCTCAGTACGGCTGAAATCTTCTATTTTTTCTATCAATCTCACTGTCTCTCTCTGTCTGTCTCTCTCTCTCGCTCTCTCTCTCTCCCTCTTTGTCTTGCCCTTTGCGGCTTGACGTTTTTCGTTTTCTTCCATTTTCTTTTTTTCACCCACTACCTACCCGCTCTCGCATTCTGTTCTGCTCTTTTGCAGTCATTTCTGTCTCCCTCTGCTCCTTTATTCGTTTTGCACTTTCATTGGAAGTGACCCTGTCATATGTCTGTACCCCTCCCATCTATCTAGTTGTACCTATTCCTGACTTGTCCTTTTCACTCTGCCTCTCTCTCTCTCTCTCTCTCTCTCTCTCTCATCCCTCTCTCTCTCGTTCCTCTCCTCTGTCTCTCTCTCTATCTTTCTCTCTCTTTCGTCCCTCACCCTCTTTTTCTCTCCTGCGCTTTTCCTCCTTGCATCTCATTTTTTCCACATGCCTCCCCTCTTTTACTGCCATCTCTCTATTCTCTTCCCTCCCTGTTGGTTTCTCTTGTTATGCC
>JACYXH010000812.1:5866953-5871953 GCA_026745465.1 Lota lota
CTGGTATTAATACAATGGTTTTCATTGAGCCTGTGTTCCTGTTTGTAATTCCCATTCCAAAGGCAGAACAGGTAAATCTGGTTTTGACAGGTAGAGCCATTAGATTGTTAACACAGCGTTAAAATGTTCAAACAGATACAAAGTTGCTAAGTAACTATTGTACAGAGCACAGGGAGCTCCACGGTGAATCTGGAGTAGCGCAAGACGACTGCATTGTGGTCTCTTTATAGCCCCATAACATTATATACAGTATAATAACATTTCATAGTCAAAAAAAAGAGAGAAAAAATAGAAAAAAGAAAAAGTTTCTCCAAGAGCTGTTTTGCCCCACAAGATGTCGTCATTTTTGTTGCCAAAGCATTCCAGTAACCATGGTAACATATGCCTAGTATTAATATTAATTAGGAGTAGTTCATTGACTATTTATGGGCAATTATGAGTGTTAAGAGGGTGAGACAAGAAAATCGTTCAGGTGAACTGAACTCTGGGCCTCTCGCAAATTTATGAAGGGTAATAATATGAGGGGAGGCTGCCTACGCGGCGAATATTGTGTTGGCGGCTCTATATAAATGTGGAATACTTTTGGGGTACACAGTTCAGTACACATACTAACTAACAGCCTCATCTAAATGTATTCGATTATCGTGGAGTAGGCTGTTTAGCTTCCAATAAGGCCCCTAAAGTGAGGCAGGGAGGGAGAGAGATAGAGAGAGAGAGATGAAGCGATAGAAAGAGAGACGGTACATAGACAATAAATAGATGGATAGATAGATAGATATGTAGATAAATGGATAGACAGATAGAGAGATAGACAAATTGATAGATAGGTTGACTTGAAAAGATTGATAGATAGATCGATTTTCTGATAGTGAAAAGAAAAGACAATGAGAGGGATATAGATGAAGGGATGGAGAATGAGAGCGATTGATAGACAGATGATAGATGTAACAGGAAGAGGAGGGCGAGCGTGAGGGGGGATCTATCGAAGGAGGGAAGTGAGGTGCAGATGGTCGGGGGGTTGAGGAGAGAGGTGGAAATAGATGTTGGGTGTCTTTAGGGGAAGAAATTAGGATACATTTACTGGTGGTGTTTTATATTGACAGGCATACAGACCAATCAGCTGTCTTGCCCTCCTCTCCTCTCCTCAGTCCCGCCCTTTTATCTCACTCTTTCTTTAAACATCTTAACTTCTCTCTCTCTCTCAGTCTCTCTTTTCACACTCCCCATCTCCTCTGCGTTCTCTCTCTCTCTCTCTCTCTCTCTCTCTCTCACGCACACGCACATACACCAACACTCTCTATCCTTCGATATCCCAGTTGATCGGTCTCAGCCCGTTACCACCTGGTAAAGGTGATAATTATGGTGCTCTAAATACATTTCTTCCTTTGCAAAGATGTGATGGGTTTCATTTTATTTCATCCTGTTGAGCAATATTTGTTGGCTTAGGCTAAATAGATAAGAAAAACGTCTACCATTTAAAAAAGAAAAGAAATCCCAATTGGGGTATTTAGCCTGACTTAACAGTTTAAAGTCTTACTGCAGTCACGTTACCTCTTTAAGTAGCTTCAAAGGGGAATGAGTGCAGTTCTATATTTTTAAACAGCACCACGCAGCCGGTGAGCTGGCTCAAGTAGCATTTGAAGAAGCGATTTTCTCACAGGCGTTTCAAAGCAACCCCATGCTAAAAAAGCTAGCCGCTCTCAGGAAATTCCAACAATATGTCCTTCCACTTCCCCATAAGCCAATGATCTGCCATTCTGCCCTGCCGCCACCTCCCCATGTCCCATCAAAAGTGACCATGACATCATCGTTTAGGGGGCATAGGCGGGGCTACGGTGTTTCGCAGTAAAGAAAAGGGCAAACCAATCAGTGAGGGAGAATATGGGGCCTGACTTACATCATCGTGACTTAAAAAGAAGGGATCCAACAAGCCGCCCGGTCGAAGGAGGTTGACACGCTCGTACTGTCTTTCACGGGAAAGACAGTACGTATGAAACGGCAGGGGAAGAAAATCGACTGTCGACACGCACAGACATCATCTGCTGCTTCCACCAGATTGTGACCGACTCAGCACTGCCCAGGAGCATTGACTACAGCGCTACACTCTC
The DNA here is from genome assembly GCA_026745465.1 of Lota lota. Lineage (NCBI taxonomy): Eukaryota > Metazoa > Chordata > Actinopteri > Gadiformes > Lotidae > Lota > Lota lota. Next base: position 5,869,062 of record JACYXH010000812.1, read on the forward strand.
TGGGAGTAACTAATGCTCAGCAAAGTGACAAGAGTTTTCGATCAAATAGAATCACGGGGGAGGGGGTGGGGTCTGTCTGTGTACTATCATTGGTATTGATTTCCTGGACATTGCTTCAGGATGCATTCATTTCCATCTCCACGACGGTATATCCATAGAGACATCTCTCTGAAACGCGTAGAGGAGCTACATCTACGTAAGCACATGAGTGCTACCTGATCACCGCCACCTCTTCCCGAGAGTGTGTGTGTGTGTGTGTGTGTGTGTGTGTGTGTGTGTGTGTGTGTGTGTGTGTGTGTGTGTATGGGAGGTCCGCACAGGCCGGCGCACGGTTCCGCACATCGTCGCTCGCGTCACCGCGCCTGACAAGTGGCGACATCGTGTCGAGTGCCGTGATTGATTGGTTGTCAGCGCCACCAGGAGACAATCAGTCTCTTGTTGTTGTTTGTGTTTGTTTTTTATTCGCAATTCCAATGTCTTTATCGTCCCATGACATTGTTGTGATATCACCGATGGATTATGACGGATAGATTATTTATTGCGCATTGGCCACTGAGTTCTGTACAGCGGCCAATGCAACTGCTGTTGTAATTCTGCCATATGGCAAGTGTTTGCACCAGAAGTTCTGGCTCACAAAGTAGTTTTTTCCTTAGTAAGGGGTTTTACAGTGAGGTGTCGGATAATATGGACAAAATGCGGCCGTAAAGCTGTTTTAAACTCGAAGGCCAGAATAAACAAACTGGCCGTGGGTAGTTGTAGCGTTAAAAGGAGTGTCTCTATCTCTATCTTGGGCGGAGGATATAAAATCTGGAACGGTAACAGCTGTACAGATCCAATCTTTAAGGGTAAGGGGTTTTCATTAAAAGGCCTGTATAGTAATGCTTTATCAGCCACTATACGGCTGTCATTTGATGGGTCTACTCACACTGCTGGCTGCGCCGGGCTGAACGTTGCACTGACTCCGCTGGGGTGAGGGAGTCGGGGGAACACCTGGCGCTGCTGACAGCACCTGGCTGGTTCTGCAAGGTGCTTTCGCAAGCCAGCGTCTTTTATGCAAGATCAAAATGACTGTGACCACATTCTATTTTGCTTCCTGAAATGGTTTCTGCTATTCTGCCCCCTTTTTTCAGATATTGAGTCCACCTGTTCCATGATTCGGTTTAGCTTTTGGATTTTTGTGTGGGGGAGGGGGGGGGGGGGGGGGGGGGGGGGGGGGGGGGGGGGGGGGAGATTGGATACCAGGGGATGCAGTCCTGAAGTGACACCTACAGGATGCTAGTTTGGGCCGAGTAGGGGGGACGTAGAAACGTCACACACATCACACACACGTCAGTCCGGAATCTGAACAACAAGTTGCTATCAGAAAATAAGTCCAACGTGTTTTTATAGCGTGGTGTGTCTAGTGTTTGAAGAGTTCTCAGCTACGATCTGTGTACTTTTGAACATTGTGTTACCAGCATGACTCCATCAATCCTGGTCTCATTTATATTATGGGCCAAAAATCCAAAACTGAAAGAGTTATGCTTTGTTACGTTTTATCAGGATTTCTACAGTGGCCGATCTATACAGTATTGATTTGAAACTTTTACAGACCCCTTTTCTAAGAACGTCTGTTCACTAATGCTGGAGATTATGTTCGCTGTTAGCCAGTTACACGCTTACAGCTCCACGCCTCAACATGATTGGTCGAAAACAAATATGAAGCGAGAGAAAGTGAAACGCCCACAACAGATGAGCTAGTCTGCTATGCTTGTGAATTCTTTAGGCTACATGAATACACACTCCTTAATTATAGTATGTAGATGGGCATGTGGGGACAATCACTGACATTAAACATAGTCTTCTCAGAAAGAGAGAGAGATCCATCCAAGCAGAGAGTACCTATGGCAATCATAGGTCCGCTCCCCACGGTCTGAGCCAGTGGAGGCCCAGCAGCCTGTCGGAAACGATCGTGGCTCGTTGGCTGAGTGATGCACGGGGACAGGCGATTTAGCCAAGGTGTTGGTGCCAAAGCGGAAGAGCTGCTCTCACGATCGGCTGTAGGAGAGGAATTAGCTCAGGAGACGCTATTAAAGGAGACAGTAATCCTCGGTGCACTTGACCACACATTCTGGGCTCAGCACCCCCCACCCCCCCCCACCCCCCCTTTCCCCAGTCTCTTCTGAAAAAAGCCAACGGCAAGGTCATGAAGCGCAAGAAACTGATGCAACTGGCATTGGTCTGTGTGTGTGTGTGTGTGTGTGTGTGTGTGTGTGTGTAAGTGCGAGCACAGGTGCCTGTGGGTGTGTGCATGTGTTGATGTGTGTGTTTGTGTGTACTTGTGTATCTGTGTGTGTGTGTATGTAGGTGAATGTGTGTGAACAAATATAATTGTGTGTGTGTTTGTATATAGAGGACTGTGTGTGTGTTTGTGTGTGCGTGTGCTTATGCTGGAGTCTGTTGATGAGCGTGTGCGTATACGTGTGTGTGTGCGTGCTTATAACACCTGTTGAGGTAATGCTTGTTAGGGTTTAAAAAAAGAAAAAGAGGACGCTGCACAGCAGCCGTTATTAAGTTCTTATATTGGATACTAATCCAATTATAGCTCAGCTCAGAAGAAAACTTGATTTTATCCTTTTTTTCTGAGGAGGTGTTAAAGTGGATATATATATGTATGTTTTGTGGGATGTTCTGCTAACGCCCCAGTCCAGGACATAATTACAACTGAGGGCATGAACGGAAGAGATGATGGAGAAGGCTGCTCCTGGCTCCTGTGGTTAATGTAAACTTTTAAATTAGCTGATTTTTTATTTTTTACAAATATGTTAGCTCATGTCCTGCTTTTTTCTCCTTCCTCTCTCTCTTCCTCACGTTCCTCTTCCTCTACCTCCTCCTCCTCCTCCTCAACCTCCA
>JACYXH010000812.1:5876953-5894453 GCA_026745465.1 Lota lota
GATAGAGAGAGAGGGAGGGAGAGAGGGAGGGAGAGAGAAAGGGAGAGGGGAAAGGTGAATGAGATCTCAATTCTGAGATGCTCCAGTGGTGTCTCAACACTTCTCCTCCTCCTCCTCCTGGGTCGAGGCGAAAGGAGAAGAGGGTTGCGCTGATGGGGTCCGACAGAAAGCATCATGTCTGCTGTGAGGGTAAAAAAAAGATGAACCCTCTAGAAGGAGCAGAGCAGGAGATTGGATAACAGAGGGAGAGGCATGCGAGAGAGAGAGAGAGAGATAAGGAGAGAGAGAGAGAGAGAGAGAGAGAGGGAGGGAGGGAGGGAGGGAGAGAGAGAGAAAAAGGGAGAGAGAGCGAGAGAGAGAGTTCTGTCTTAACTGTCAGAACCAGGTGGGTTTGCAGGAGGCGAAGGCTTGGAGTCAAAAGGTAGAGGTGGGGAGGGGAGGTCAAAGTGGCTAATGATTGCCGCGGTGGTAACACTCCACCTGGAGAGATATCGGCAGAGTATGGGTGTGAACCTCTGTCCCCCACCCTCACACACACACACACACACACACACACACACACACATGCACACACACACACACACACACACACACACCCGCCCGTATGATTTCACTCAGTTGAACTTTGTGTAATTCCGCTTGGGAAACAATCCATTGCCTCGTGCCATTCTTCAAATTGAAACACACCGTTTGCTTCTATAAACAGAAACATCCACACACTCACAGAATGAACTGAATGCATTCAAAGAAAAACACCTCAAGTGACCTTGATTCACTCTGTGCTCGCGCGGAGAATAAAGTCGGGGTATGGATGTCGAAATATCCAATTATATGATACTCCGCCTTAAGATGAACGATCACGTCACAGCGTGATCGATGCATCAAAAATGCATTGCGGGGTGTTTTCTCAAGGTATAGAGCGCGCTGAGGTAGGCTAGAGGAGGGACAAGACAAGATGAGGTAGGAGGAGGAGGTGGAGGAGGAGGAGGAGGAGGAGCAGAGACTCTATCGACTATAATGGCTTCAGCCCGTAAATGTGTCACAGATAATGATGAATGGAAACAGCACAGCTCCGCCTAGCCCGGGCGCAAGAAAGCCTTTATCCCCAGTGCTGAGTCTACGTCACTCACGGCTGAACAATCATCCGTTTTATAAATTTATTCAGGTTTTTATCTTTGCATCCCAGGCCACCAGCTGCACAGTCATCAACGGCTGCGAAGGCGCGACATCATCGATTGGTCATCGCGTTGATTATGCGTACAGTCTTTGATTCCACCGTGTGCGGAAATATGAAACAGTGTGTACCCATCGGGCGATGCGCTCTGCGCATGCATATAGGGGAGGTGTGTGACGTGTAGTGCATGTAGGTGACCTATAGGGGTTCTCTGTCAATCCCTCTGAGGAGCTCACATTTGATCATATATCTGCCCACTGCCCATCCATCCAGCAGCAAGGGTCCCTGCGGGCTCTGCAGCCGGGAGACGAAGCATAGGAGGGAGAGGGAGGGGTGGATAGGTGGTTGGGTGGAGGGATGGATAGGTGGAGGGTTAGATGGATGGAGGGGTAAATGGGTCGATGGATGGATGAGTGGATGGATGGAAAGGAGAAGAGATGGTGAAGTCTGTAGTCTTGTCTCCCTCCACATTGGACGATGTAGCGCTGATGAAGCTGGACAGATAGAGAGAGAGAGGGGAAGGAGAGACAGCGGGTGCATGCACAGAATTCAAGAGATAGAGAGACATAGACAGAGACAGAGAGAGAGAGAGAGAGATGTGTATTGAGACATGCATGCTGTTCTCCAATGGCAGAGCCTCGCGATATCTTGTATGTACATTTCCGGTGGGGAATAGAGGTGAGAATGTCTGGAGGTCTCTGGAGGGGTGAATGGAAGAAGGATGGTGGAGTGATGACAGAGGGAGAGAGGGAGAGACAGAGAGAGAGAGATGGCTAAGGGGAGAGGTGTAAAGTATTTGGTCAGAAGCACAGGAACAGGATAGGAAAGTGGGATGACATTTTTTTGATGGAGAGGGGTGTAGCCGAGGGGAGGAAGGAGAGGGAGAAGGTGATGACAGAGGAAGAGAGGGGAAGGGTGAGACGGATGACCCTTCCACCAGATGGTGGGGTGAGGAGAAGAGAGGAGGGAGGAGGAGAAGAGCTGGGAAAACACTTGGGAGATAGAGAGCCACTTTGTGTGTGTGTGTTGTGTGTGTGTTTGTTTGTTTGTTTGTGTGTGTGGTCAGTTTGCATGTGTGCAGTGTGTTTGTGTGGTGAATTTCTGTGTTTGATTGGTGTGTGTGTGTGTGCATGTGTGTGTGTGTGTGTGCGTGTGTGTGTGTCAGGGATGTGGGAAGTTACAGAGGTCAGGTGAAGATGGCAGAGGTGGAAAACTGACTGTGACAACTCCCCACACTGATGGACTCGCCTCCCACACTGCACGCTTTTATTTTGTAGGGGAGGTGAAAAAGATATCGTTCAATCTTATGAAGCACCAGAGAGTGGAGGGGGGAGACATGACAGTAGGTGATAGGACAGTTGAGAGAGAAAGGCAGGCAGAGAGAGAGAGAGAGAGAGAGAGAGAGAGAGAGAGAGACTATCCAATAGTAATGTCCAGCCCGTACTTCCTGTGTAACTATTAAAACAATTAGACAAAATGAATAAATTTGAATATTTGGATAAACGGAAAATATAAATTAAATAAATAAATAAATATGAATGCTACAGATCACTCAAAAGATATTTTGAATTGGGTCCATACTTAACAATAACAAAACAGCCCTTACAAAGGAATAAAGTACCAAAATACAGGCTGAGTGACCACCAACTGGCTGTTGAGCCAGTCGTCATAGAAACCAATAGTTCGATCAAAATAAAATAATTAGTACTCACCTAACCCACTTCCTCATTAACTGTGCCAAATGTAATATATAAATTACATGTTTGGAATAAAAAATATTCCAAACACAAACACAATTCCATATATCCAAAACATCCACATACAAAAACTCCCACTTGGTGAAAATACAGCAAAGCTGGCAGGGAGGTTTAGTTAGCATGTCACAGAGAAAGAAATGTTCACTTATGAAAAAGAGGGACTGAAAGAGAGAAAAGTCATCGATTGTGTGTCTTTTTCTTTGTATTGTAGAATAAGTCTTAGTATTGAATGTTATCAATCTGTATATGTACATTATACATTATCTACAAATGTATGTACATAGATATGTGTTGCTTTGGCAACACATTTATTTTATTTTAATGTCATGCCAATAAAGCTTTATTGGATTGAATTGAATTCAATTGAGAGAGAGGTAGAGAGAGAGAAGGAGAGAGAGCGAGAGAGAGAAATTCTTAGGCAGATGGATCTTTGGCTCAACTTCCAGTGCTTTCATCTTTATTTAGCAGTTTGGCGCACACACAAGAAGTAGAGTTGAAGTGTGATGAAATGTGCGAAACACGGGGGTTTGTTGAAGTGTAAGAAAGTGAGCGAGACCAAGAGAGAGACGCTGACTTACGAGGAAGTCAATAACACATGAGCTGAAGAGATGGGTGATTGATGAACAGCTGATCATGGCAGGGATCAGCACCCGGTGTGTGTGTGTGTGTGTGTGTGTGTGTGTGTGTGTGTGTGTGTGTGTGTTGTGTGTGTGTGTTTGATCTGCTTCTTTCTGTTGGAGATCAAATAAAAGCCTCTGTTAAAGCGTCAGCTGTAAACTCTCGACGCCGAGCTTCATAAACATGAAGGTAATTTATCTGTGTTTTAGTCAAGTCAAAAAAACATTGTGAATGATGAAATGATAAGCAGAGCAAAAGAGACAGTTAGGGAGAGAGAGAGAGAGAGAGAGAGGGGGGGGAGAGATGGAGAGAGAGAAAAATAGATAGGGAGAGAGAGACAGATAGAGAGAGAGCTCGAAAGAGACAGGGAGGGAGAGAGGGAGAGATAAAGAGTTTCAGAGGGAGAGACAGAGAGAGGGTGAAAGAGAGAGAGAAAAATAGAGAGAGAGAGAGAGAGAGGGGGAGGGAGAGAGGGGGAAAGAGGGAGAGAGGGAGAGAAGGAGAGAGAAAGAGACTCAGAGGGAGAGAGAGAGAGTGAGAGAGAGAAAGAGGGAGGGTATGTTGGTATAAATGGGGAGGGGAGAGGAGTGTTTAGCGCAGGAGGAGGCTGAGCAGAGGTGTTTGTGTGTGTGTGTTTGTGTGTGTTTGTGTGTGTTTTGCGTGTGTGTGTGTGTGTGTTCGAGTGTGTGATGGGGAGCATTGTGGCGGGGGGTGCAGTGGAGAGCAGGATGTGAAGAGTGATGGGAGAAAGCAGGATTGGAAAGAATTTGACAGTTTGAGAACATCTACCCCCTATGACGGAAGGAGAGGACAACTAACAATATACATATATATACATATATATATATATATGTATATAGATATATATATATAAGGATAGAGAGACACATAGGGAGATAGAGAGAGATATATAGTATGAGAGAGAGAGCAAGAGGGAGTGAGAGAGATACAGCATGGGAGAGAGAGAACAAGAGAGAGATTTGGGCAGAGAATGAATGAATAAATTAATGTAAACACACACAAAGCAGAGAGCAGAGAGCGAGATGGAATAAGGGTGTGTGAGTGTGTGTGGGTGTGTGAGTGTGTGTGGTTGGATGAGTGTTTGTGGGTATGTGAGTGCATGTTGGTGTGTGAATGTGTGTGGGTGTGTGAGTGGGTCGGTATGTGAGTGTGTGTGGGCATGTGAGTGTGTGTGGGTGTGTGAGTGTGTTTGTATGTGTTGGTGTGTGAATGTGTGGGTGTGTGAGTGTGTGTGGGCAAGTGAGTGTGTGTTGGTGTATGTGGGTGTGTGAGTGTGTGTGGGCATGTGAGTGTGTGTGGGTGTGTGGGTGTGTGACTGTGTTTGGGTGTGTGAGTGTGTGAATGTGTGTGAATGTGTGTGGGCGTGTTAGTGTGTGTGGGCATGTGAGTGTGTGTGGGAATGTGTGTGGGTGTGTGAGTGGGTCGGTATGTGAGTGTGTGTGTGAGTGTGTGTGGGTGTGTGTGTGGGTGTGTGAGTGGGTCGGTATTTGAGTGAGTGTGTGTGAGTGTGTGTGTGTGGGTCGGTATGTGAGTGTGTGTGAGTGTGTGTGTGGGTGTGTGAGTGGGTCGGTATTTGAGTGAGTGAGTGTGTGTGTGTGTGTGGGCGTGTGGGTGTGTGGGTGTTTGTGCACAAGTGTCAGTTAAGGGGAAAAATAGACACGATAGAGAGAGAATAAATTGAAAGACAGAACATTTCCATATATTACATTTTGTTGACACTCCTCGTACCGTCATGGCTGCATAATAAGTCTCAACTCAAGTCACCGTTTTCTAGTGTGGGTACGCAGTTCAGAGGTCGATAGTCACTGTGCCCACAGAGAGAGAGTGCATGACGAAGTAGCAGGCTATATTCCATCTGCGTGGCAAGCAGCAAACCTGCACTATTTTTACATTTCAAATTCAATTTGCTTCAAGTCAACGCACATGTTGCTTGATGCAGTGAAGCACTGCAGCATTTTGCCCCATCTACAGTGTATTTGCTATTTGATAGTGCTATTATATACTAGCTGCACGGGAGGAGACTACATTACCCAATTTCCCCTTGCCTACCTGTCTTGTTGAGAACAAAACTAAGGAAAGCAGGTTCATGTTGTGGTTGTTGTTGAGTTACTGTCAAAAGGAAATAGGGAACAATAAAGCATGTACGCGTTGTGGGACTTCAATGTCTTCACAGCAGTGTGTAACAGGTAGAATGTTCAAAATCCATTTGAGGAACAACAGCTAGAATAAGTGGCCCTAAAAGTGAATCAATGCGCCCGATACACCAAAATAATTTGAATGTGAGACTATACGCATATGATATCATCACCGTTTCTGAGAAATGCCTGTTACAATATGAGACCTTAATTCAAATCCAGTAAATTAACCTTTAAAACGTACACATTTTTCTACATGTATTTTATTACACATAGACTCCAAGACGTTTGACAGTCCATGCAACCCTTAGTGTCAGGGTCTAGAGTTCAGTCAGGGGTCATGTGTCGGGGGTAATGTCAACATTTAACTGAAAAAAAACTCTCCTTTTGTTAATGTTTTGATAGTACTGACTTGACTTTGTTCCTTCTCTGTATTGCATCGTTGCTTTTAACTGATTGAACAGCGTTTTTCAGTTTGTTAAAAAAGACCATATGAAATAAGCGTATTATTATTATTAATAAAGCTAGCCAGCTAGAGTCCCCACATGGGTTTAATACTGCGGGAATAGAGAAGAAATTAGAATGTTAAGCAACACAGAGCCATCCCCTTGGGAACCATTGACGAATTGGCAACGGGGCGAAACGAACAAAGCGCAAAAACAACGCAGTAAATACTGTGCATTAGAATGTGACTGTTACTGGGAATCAATTGAGGCGACAACACAACACATGTTTATATACAAAGTAGATGACAAACATCGAACATAATGCTTCAAAGAGCAAACAACTGCTGGCAGTTAGCGGTTTGGGTGTTCAACTCCGAGCCGAAAGCTACTGGGTTCGATCCTGAAATATGTGAAACCTAGGCAAACCAGGCATCCTTGAGCCAGGTGCTCTAACAAGCTACCTGCTCCGTAATGACATCATGTATCTGAATTCACTGGAAATTGCTTCGGCTAACAGCGACTGATAAATGACTCAATAGCACTATAAACCCCAGGAAACATCAACAAATATCAGACACTTTGATACGGTACGCATATAATGACAAGGATGTACACAATTTATTCAAGAGGCAGGCGCGCACTGAGCTGCACTTTACTTCAATTCACCTTCTCCCACTCATAAATTGAAAATAAATTAAAACGAACAAAAGAGAGCTATCTTACAGTAACTTCACAGAACAGAACTTCCTCCTCCACCCTCTTGTTTCTAACAACACATATTTAATTTATTTATATATATATTCCTCTTCTTGCCCTCCTTATATACTCTTCTTATATTCCTCTGCTTGCTCATAAAACTAATTTATACCTCCGCAAGAAACCTGTGCAGACTCCTGCCTCCGCGCTCCCTAACAAGCTAACGGCTCTCGGCGGCCATTTACAAAGCAAGGAGAGACTAGGGGTGAACATACAGCAACCCCACCAGATACTGTCGAGTAGGATTTGTTCTGTGATATGTATATAAATAGATGAATTTATATATATTTTTAAGTCAACCACAAAACAAGAAGAACAACAAAGATATTGTTCACCTTCTCGATGGAGTTAGGATAAAAGAAATAAGGGGAGTAAACATCAAATGTGGTGTGAGCTGTGAAAGAAGGACTGAGCTCAAAGAGAATGGAGGACACTGTTTATGGCGTTGGCTAGTCAGAGAGAGAGAGAGAGAGAGGGAGAGAGAGAGAGGGAGAGAGAGGGAGAGAGAGAGAAAGAGAGAGAGAGAGAGAGAGAGGGAGAGAGAGAGACAGACAGAAATACAGAGGGGGATGAGGGAAAAATACAAAGAAAGAGAAAGAGACATAGAGAGACACAGAGGGAAGAATTAATTAAAAGATTGGCTGGCCAAAAATATTTGTTGTCATTTGAATTATTATTAATTCATTGCAAGCTACCCTCCTAATTTATACTTTGGCGACTTGAGAATGCTGGAGTTGTCATAATTTGAAAATTAAACGAAAGCGGAATACAACTGAGAGAGAGAACCACGAGAGAGATTCGAGGGATGTAATGCAGGGAGCGAGGGAAAGATCAATGGGGGAGAAAAGAAATGGATGCTGACTGGTGAGCGAGAGGCGGGGGAGTCGGGGGTGTAATTTACATGTTGTTTTGTCCTTCATCAAGCCTGCCTTCTTGCTCGCTCCTCCCCGGTACACACCAGCATAGCCCTGATCCTGATTCGCCGATCCAACCATACCGCCATCGTTTTCATTTTCCTTTGGTTTTATTATAGATCACACAGAGTAGCGCTGATCAAGAACCGACCTCGGCCGCTGAACTCAGATCAGCGCTGGCAGGACTCTGCTAATTAGGCAGCCGGAGAGAATATTCACACAGACAGATGGAAAGATACATGTGCGTGTGTGTGCGTGTGTGTGTGTGTGTGTGTGTGTGTTTGTGTCTGTGTAAGTTTGTGTGTGTATGTGTCTGTTTGTCTATGTGTGTGTGTGTGTGTGTGTGTGTGTGTGTGTGTGTGTGTGTGTGTGTGTGTGTGTGGTGTGTGTGTGTGTTTGTGTGTGTGTGTGTGTGTGTGTGTGTGTGTGTGTGTGTGTACTGGGGGGGTGGGGGGTAATAAAATCAGAGAGAGAGAAATATGGAAAGAATCTGGGAGTGGTGGATGGAAGGTGGGAAAAAGAGATGGCAAGCGATCATGGCAGCAATCAAAGGATGAGAGGAAATGGGGAGAGAGAGAGGGAGGGAGGAGAGAGAGAGAGAGAGCTAGCAGGGACATGTTGGAGTCGGGTCCTGAACAAGGGAGGTGGGGGAGGATAAGAAGGAGACAGGACACAGAGGGAAATGTGTAAAAAGAGTAAAAGACTAAACTTGGGAGACGAAAATCGGAGGAGAAAACCCTATATTAGCATTTAGTCCGGTGTTATAGTGTTGACTCTGAACTAAACCCAGTCTGAGGTGCTCTCTGATCTTAATATTAAATAGAATATTAAATAAATATTACCCGGGTTTCTTTTGAAATGGAATCAATTGCATTCGCCTTAAACTGAAGTCAAGCGCCGGCAATAAAAAAAATGGATCCTTGCTCTTTCTGTGTGATTGGCAGACGAGGGGGCCAGTCAAACACTGCGCTGTGGCTGGGGGAGGGATTAAACATTCAACAGAGATTCCTCAGACGTATACAGATCTCCAGTCTGCATCAGACAGACTGGCGAGAATTCGAGATTATACAAGCAATGTTTCTGTGGTGATGTGCGCTCGTACTTCGTAGAGTGCCACAGATGTACTACGTCTGCGTCAAGTGCCGAAAGTGATGGTGTTGTGTGTGTGTGTGTGTGTGTGTGTGTGTGTGTGTGTGTGTGTGTGTGTGTGTGTTTCTGTGTGTTTGTCTGTTTGCGTCATTCTATTCGGGTGTATGCATGTTAACCTTACGCATTTTCTTGGTGTGTTTGTGTGTAAGGGGGGAGACTTTGTGTGGAAGAACATGTGTTTGTATGCATCTACATGTATGTGCTCATGGGAATATTGAAGGAAAAAACACAAAAATAACGAGGAGGAAGAGGGGAATGGAGAGAAGAGGAGATGATGGGAGGCAGAAAGGAGAGGGAGGGTGATAGGAGGACATTAGAGGAGAGAGGGAGAGAGTCGGGATGGTGGAGAATAGAGGGGTGGAGAAGGAGGGAGATGGGAGGAGAGGTAGGGGAGAGAGTGGGAAGGGAGGAAAAGAGAGTGAAGGAGAGGGAGGGAGATGGGAGGAGAGGGAGGGGGAGAGAGTGGGGAGGGAGGAGAAGAGAGTGGAGGAGAGGAAGGGAGATGGGAGGAGAGGGAGGGGGAGAGAGTGGGGAGGGAGGAGAAGAGAGGGGAGGAGAGGGAGGTAGATGGGAGGAAAGGAGAGAAGAGGGAGGGAGATGGGATGAAAGGAGTGGAGAGAGGGAGAGAGTGAGTAGGGTGGAGAGGAGAGGGGAGGAGAGGGAGGGAGATAGGAGGAGGGGAGAGAGAGTAGGGATGAGTGAAGGAGGAGAAAAAACGAAAGCAGAGGAGAAGAGAGGAGTGGACAGGAGAGGACGCAAGATGTGAGGAAAGGAGATGAGCCCTGTTCCTATTGGAGTATGGGGTCACAGAGCTCTTCAGAATAGGTTCACACACCACCAACACTGTTGACTTATCAGCTCCCTATTTGTGAAGGCCGGAGCTAAACAGCATTGTGCATATGCACTCTTTTTGCACCCACACCAACACACACACACACACACACACACACACACACAACGCACACAGCCGCAAACACAATCGATTAGCTCTGTAACTAGAGATTGTATCATTTCTGAAAATCCATATGGCACCTCCTCCAGCAAACAATCTTCATTATGATATAAAAAGGCCAGCTTGATAACAGAAAAGCTCCCAGTCAGAACAGATTGGAGAGAAAAAAGAGAGAGAGGGAGCGATGGAGAGGGAGAGAGACAGAAAACAAAGAAGGGGAACAGAGGGATTACTGTAAAAGGAGAAGAGGGGACAAAAAGGAGACATAAATGCAGTGCATTGATTGCTTAATATAATATTTTTGTGAATGTCAGCAGCACACACACACACACACACACACACACACACACACACACATTGAACAAATATGCACAAACACACACACTTGCACAAAGGCACATGTCACCATAATCATCACTCACTGACTCACTAACACACACACACAAACACACACACTAATGCTCTCACTCATCCACTTTTGTATTCACTCACACAAACTCACTAACACACCTGCACATGAATTTTGGTGCGGTTGGGGGGAGGAGGAGGGGTTAGTGTGTGTGTGTGTGTGTATGTTTGTGTATGGGGTGGGGGGGCTGAGGGTGTTGATGAAGACAAATACAGTGACCTTGCTTCCTGTTACAGCATGGAGACAAATTGGGACACAATCAAGCCATAAAACACAGGGCAAGGGTGATTAAATTGTGTGTGTGTTGGTGTATGCGCATGCATGTGTGTGTGTATGTGTGTGTAGGTGTTTGTGAACAATTGTCTGTGTGTGTGTGTTTGTGCACGTGTATGTGTGTGTGTGTGTGTGCATCTCATCTGACAATCAGCAGATAACTAGCCAACTATTTGGAGACTAAAGACCAATAATCTTAAGTAACACACAGACGGACAGCCAGTAGATGGACACTCGGTAGGCTATCGTACTGGCACACACACTAACAGGTCAACACGATGGCCCAAATGAACATCTGTTTCCAGGAGTTTCGTCATCGCAATTCAATTCTCTCTGTCTCATTCTCTCTCTCTGTCTCTTTCTCTCTCTCTCTCACCCTCTTGCTCTCTCTTTAGCTCTCTCCACTCTGTCTTCCTACGACAGTACATCTGTGGCTGTGTCTCATTTGTTTCCACAAACAACAAAGCCACTCACCTCCTGTCTCTGTCTCCCCCGCCCTCTCTTTCCCTCACCCCCCTCTCCTTGCATCACTCTCTCTCCCTCTCTCCCCCTCTCTCGCTCTTTCCACTCCTATTGGTTTCTCTCCCCCGTCACCGTACCTGTTACAGCACACCTGCCTCGCCCCTCCCCTTCCCAATTTACATCTCTATTGCTCTCTTTGGCGCTGTAATCACGCTCATTTGTTTTTTTACTGACACACACACACACACACACACACATACGTTACACACACTCAAACACACAGATACATGCACGTCACACACCTGTCACACACACACACTCACAGACACACACACACGCCTCAGCTCACACCTTTGTCACTCATTCTTTTTTTTGTCCTCTTTGCCCCTCCTCCTCTTTTACCCCACCCTCTTTATCTCTCTCTCTCTCTCTCACACATGCTCTCTCTCTCTTTCGCTCTCTATTGCATCATTCTCTCTTAACAGGCATACGCCTCTCGTCCTTTTATTTTGTTATTCATTTCTACTTTGACGCTCTATTCTTTATCCCCAGCTGGCCCCCCGCTTTCCTCGCCTTTCTCCTCTTCTGCATCCGTTCTCTCGCATGTTTCACTTCCTGCATCTCTCCTTTCTATCACTATCACTATCCCTCCTCTCCTCTTCTCTCTTCTCTCCTATCTCCTCACATCTCTTCTTCTATTCTCCTCTCTTCACCCTCCTCTCCTCTCTCCTCTCCTTGTGTCGCCTATCCTCTCTTCTCCTCTCCTCTCCTCTCTTCTCCTATCTCATTTCCTCTCCTCTCTCCTTGCTTCCCTTCTTCTATTCTCCTCCTCTCCTCTCCTCTCCTCTCCTCTCCTCTCCTCTCCTCTCCTCTCCTCTCCTCTCCTCTCCTCTCCTCTCCTCTCCTCTCCTCTCTCTCCTCTCGCTCTCCTCCTCTCCTCTCTAATTGCCTCCCTTCCTCCATTCTCCTCCCTTCTCCTCTCCTCTCCTCTCCTCTCCTCTCCTCTCCTCTCCTCTCCTCTCCTCTCCTCTCCTCTCCTCTCCAGACCTCTCCTCTCCTCTCCTCTCCTCTCCTCTCCTCTCCTCTCCTCTCCTCTCCTCTCCTCTCCTCTCCTCTCCTGTCCCCACTGCGATGCAATTCAATTCAATTTGAATGTGCTTTATTGACATGACAGTTTTCAGCTGGATCGCTTGGTGCCTTGGGCGATACAGTTACATTTCCATGAAATAAACATAACTCCAAAAGTCCTGAAGGTTACTTGTGTGTGTGTGTGTGTGTGTGTGTGTGTGTGTGTGTGTGTGTGTGATAAAACACTATCTTTTAATTGCTCTTGGTAATTAAATTCAATAAATGTAATCAACTTGAGATGGAGAAATCCTTTTAGATTTGAGGAAGAATATCACTGAAGTGGATAATGCACTTGCAAGAGATGAGTCTGAGGAAGTCTTCTTGTCTTCTATCATATGGGAATATGCTACGGCCGTGCTGCTTTCAAAACCAACTAACATGTCTGCTGAAATGCAGAACAAAATCACAAGCAAATAATTATGTTGGGTTAAAAAAAAGGGGATTGATAATGGTTAGGACTTCATCTGCATTGGGATTGTGGGTAATATAGACACACGAACCGAGAGCAACAGAATAAAATACATCCTATCCAGGGTTATATATTTTTTAAAGAAGCAATCCTGAACATAATCTGGTTTAAATGTTTCATTCAGCAAACCCCTGTTGTTATGGGTATCATATCAGTCCATTTCTGGGCTTCAGACCCCAGCGTTCCTTGTAGTAATGATTATCTTCCTCCATTCTTTCTCTCGCAGAATCGAGTTCCTTTACCTTTCTTAGAAAACCTCTGTGTGAGACTCACTTTCTAAGGTGGGCCTCGTACACGCTGTTCTATTAACAGACGGGAGCTGCCAACAGCAATGTTTCCCAGAATATAACCACTATTCGCGCTCTCTAGCTGTGAAATTCGAAATCAAATACATTTGCATGTTCTTAAAGCGGGGGTGGCGGTGTGGAGTTGTCCCTGAGCGAGACACCTCAACCTCACTGCTCCCGACGACCTGGATGTTGTACTTCTAGCATGGCTGACGTCGTCGTCGACGTATGAATGTGTGTACGAACGGGTGATGTCAAGGCGCTATGAGCGGCAGAGGGTTATAAAAGCGCCACAGTCGCTCAAAACGTGGTTCGAATAACAAGCGATAGGAATCAATGACGCATTCGTGACGAATATCGCTGTAGCGATGTGGGTTGCTTCACGCCACCTAGGTGGCTGCCACACTCCAGCTAGGTGGCTTTTATTGGGCTCCTCCAGACACAAGGGCACAGCGTGGTGGTGTTGGAAGCCGGTTTATTGTAGAAGTTTGTATACAATGATACATGTGATGGTGATCCATGCTGCCATGTAGGAGTGTGTTTGGCGATGGCTGGTTTAACCTGTGCACACTGATTGCTCAATGTGCAACACGTGTGCAGCCTCACCCAGCCCCAGAGTCCAATCAGTCAGACTTGGGCCAAGGGAGGCTGCTTGAACCAGCCATCATCCACACACACACTCGACAATTGTGAATTAAAGACACACCTAATGTTTTATCTCTCTCTCTCCCCACCCCGCCCCTCTCCCTGACGCCTCCTCCACCCACCAGCGCTGAGAGATAGCCGCATCAACCTCCACCACTCCACGTCCACTGAGCTGTCCATCACCATCGCCAACGTGCAGCTGTCTGACGAGGGGGAGTACACCTGCTCCATCTTCACCATGCCCGTGCTGACCGCCACTGCCACCGTCACCGTGCTGGGTGGGTGGTGCTCTCTCATGAGCACACATATACACACGCACACTCACACACACACACACACATATGCACATATACATACACACATACACATGTACATGTACATGTACACACACACACACATGCACACACACACACACACACACATATGCACACATGCGCGCGTGTGTGTCAGCTTAAGTGTGTGTTTGTGTGTGTGTTTATAGTGGATGGGCATTAGGTGAGGAATTATTCTGGTTGATAAACCCACATTTACTGTTCACAAGTGCCAAAAACAGTTTTTATTCATCCGTCCATTTTCTTCCCACCTGTAATTGTTGCTCTAGCATTTTCTCCTTTTGTGCAGGTTTTTTCTCCAACCCTGTAATTGACAGCAGCATCGGTGACTCCCACATGTGTAATAAATATTTCATGACCCCTGAGAGCGGGAGAGCCAAACCATTAAAAATGTATGGTAAAATGTTGAAGATGCATTGGCGCCCAGGGAAGAGGATGGAGTCAGCCGGAGATACCAGGGTTTTATTGTGACACCATTGATGTGTGTTTGGCTTTGTTTTGATGCGCCTAAACCAACAGAAGGGTGGGCACACACCCAGTCATGCACACACACACACTCACACACACACACACACACACACACACACACACACACACATGCACGCACACACACAAACACACAAACACCAAACCAAAGCACTAACTAAGCACTTAGCAGCTTCCAGTGTGTGTGTGTGTGTGTGTGTGTGTGTGTGTTTCTATTTGTGTGTGTGTGAGAGCAATCGGGATAGAGACACAAGGCGAGACGGAGGGAGACAGAGTGCAGTCTGTGTATTTTACTGTTTTACCGAGTGGACGTTTTCTGTTTTTTTCTTCCCCATTCTCTTCCATCGTGACAACATGTCTTCACGCGCCAGAGTGTTCTTCTCCGCTTCCTGCACAAAACGTCCCTGTCTCCTGTCTCCTTGTCTCTCTTTTGTGTCTGGGCTTGTTTACCTGTGTGTAGGAACGCACGTCTACACTGTACATTCCTCTCCGTTCCGTGTTTGCACATCGGCCATTGGTATTGACTCGAATGTATGACTCCAGTTCTGAGATGAAAAGAGAAGAAAATACAGTGTTTACCCCCCCCCCCCCCCCCCGCCCTCTCCTTGTAGAGGACAAAGAAAGTGTGTGGTTAGCCTCTCTATATGTACAGTATTACTCCCTCATTAATAATCGATGAGTGCATTACCGCCGAGGAACTTCCGCACACGCACATAAACACACACACACACACACACACTCATTCACACACACACACACACACACACACACACACACACACACACACACATTCAGACACACACACACATACATTCATTCACACACACACACACACACACACACACACATACACACATTCAGACACACACACACATTCCTGTGTATACATATTACTGTGTATCTATGTATATGTATCTATGTATATATCTATCTACCCATGCCTCTCTCCTCGTGTGTGTGTGTGTGTGTGTGTGTGTGTGAGAGAGAGAGAGCGAGAGCGAGAGAGAGAGAGAAAGAGCAACAGAGAGAGATAGCTATAGATACACACATAGATACTATACATACACCATATCCCCCTGGGCAGATCATAGCATATGTAGATAGATATAAATATATACACATTACCCCCTGGGTAGATTACAGCATAGGTAGATGAATAATGACCTCTCTCTCTCTCCCTCCAGGTGTCCCGGGACAGCCCCAGATCACGGGCTATGAGGACGCCATTCCCGAAGGGGGCAAGGTCACCCTTACCTGCACCAGCACAGGCAGCAAGCCCCCCGCCAGTCTGCGCTGGTTCAAAGGGGACCTGCTGATGCAAGGTCAGTGGATGGGGGGGAGATATATGTGTGTGTGTGTGTGTGTGTGTGGGGGGGGGGGGGGGGGGGGGGCTGGCTGGTTGCAGGAGTAACATGTTACCTACTTGACAAGATTGTCTTTGTTGAAATGTGGATGTGAAAGAGAGAGAGAGAGAGAGAGAGAGAGAGAGAGAGAGAGAAGAGAGAGTGTAATGGTTCATACACCTGATTATGTATTTGTTATTTTCTTTCTCTAAGGTGTTTATGCATGGCTTTGTTCCGCGCCCATGTGTATGTGTGCGTGTGTGTGTGTTTGTATGTGTATGTGTATGCGTGCGTGTGTCTGTGTGTCAGGGTGTCCTTGTCACCTCTCCACTATCAATTGCTGTGTCCTGGAGATATGATTAAAATTTGAAATAGGAAAAACACACAAAGACTTGCCTGTGTGTGTTTGTGTGTGTGTGTGTTCCAGCAAAGAGCAGGAATGTACAGATGTCATTGACTGAGCAGACAATAATAGCCTTATTAATATTATTAGCCACACCTGTGTTTACCTTTTATGACGCCATATGTGAAAAAAGTGTGTGAACTTCAACAGAAAATAAATTATACATACAAGATACATCATTAGGCTTCAGTATAGCCTAATGGTATTCAAGTGAAAAGCAGGCTTAACCTGCAGGATATTAGCTGAATAAATATTATCTTAGACTGTTGATCTAAGATTGGGCATGACACATTTTATATGTTTTAGCAGCATTGTGGTAATCAGTGTTCGAATCCTCTTTCATCTAAAAATCGATGGTTTACAACGAGGGCCGTTTGGGAAAAGTTTGCCTATTTCAGCTGAGCCCCCCCCCCCCCCCCCCCCCCCCCCGCCCTGCTCACTGCTTCCTTTTGGACACAAACCGCTGCAAACCCAATTTCATTTTCGTTTCAAGTATATCGGACCTTTAAGGATGGTTAGTTTTAGGTGTTTGGTTACGATTAGTTTGAACTGTAACTGGTTAGAGGTGGTTACGTTTGTGTATTAGGTTAGAGGTGGTTCTGTTTAGATGAGATGAGAAGTGTTAAGTGGTGTGGGGTGGTTATTCGCATGTGTGCCGTCAGCCGCGTTTAAGTGTAAAATAAACGCATGCTGTGAAGTGTGAGATATGGGCTTCAGCCCCCCTAGTGGTCTGTTTAATATGGCGTGCTGCTGTCATGGACAGAAGGGCCATTTGGTCTGATTCAAACCTAATGGCACATGCTATTTTCTAATGCTAGTTTCACCAGCAGAAATCATCTGCACATTGAGTCTTAACATGACCAAATGATGACTTCCCCAAGCGCTGTGTACTGGGACATGATGAAGTTAAATGGCACTATGGGATTAAAGGGAGGAAGCAAAATGTGCTAGCCCAGCTCAACTCAATTTGCTTTGCTGTGTCTATAGTCCTGGCAACCACAATCAGGAATCAAATAGGTAGAGGGGGTCCCAGGGAGGGGGGACCAATGGACAATTTGTGGAACATGACAGACCAATATAGCCGACTTATTCATCCATTCCTCTGTTCAGCCATCAATTTATGTATTCAAAAAGTAATTCCTTTTATTCCTTTCCTGCCTTTTTTCGTTCACTCACCCATTTACTCTCATGTAATTGAAATGATTGTACCCTTTACACCATGAACCCATGAACACATGAAAAATGTGCTGCACCATTTTACCGGTCACCCAAAATAATGTGGATCCAGGCGGGTGCGGGTGGAAGCAGGCTCCACGGAGGGGAGGCCAGCTGGGAGCCGTG
>JACYXH010000812.1:5899453-5901953 GCA_026745465.1 Lota lota
TGTGTGTGTGTGTGTGTGTGTGTGTGTAAGAGGTAGGCAGCAGATAATGAAGTGTGTGAGTGGCGTGGGCTTATTGCGGAGCGCTGGGAGAAGCCGAACTCAACTCCACCCTGCCGCAGGTCAGAGCATTAGTTATGGCAATAAAATCCAAGATGTCATTAGATCCTGTGGCATTTGAAGAGCTTTCTGTAAGTGTGTGTGTGTGTGTGTGTGTGTGTGTGTGTGTTTGTCTGTCTGTTTCTGTGTGTGTGTGTGTGTGTGTGTGTGTGTGTGTGTGTGTGTGTGTGTTTTTTTTCCCGGGTTCCCATGCGTCTGCTGTCTACCAGTCGGTCGGGGGTTGTTTGGTCTTGGCTCTCTCTCTCTCTCTCTCTCTCTCTCTCTCTCTCTCTCTCTCTCTCTCCTCTCTCTCTCCTCTCTCTCTCTCTCTCTCTCTCTCTCTCTCCCTCACCCGGTATAAATCGTATTCATGAGTTTGACCTACTTGAGCCTGCGCCTCTGTGCTCGGTTCTCGGGTGCCACTGCGGGGCATCCAGAACACTCCGGTACCACCCGCAAGGCAGCAGAAGCATCGGCGTGGCACCACCACCACCCCATCACCTCCACCAAGACCAAAATATATTGCTGGAGACAGGGGTTAAACTTCTTGTGTGTATCTCCACGCACAAAGAGCTCGCCGCTATGGCAATGTACAGAATGTGATAAAAATTGCTTTTTTTATCACATCCTGTTTGATGGGTGAAAAATATGACAATTTTTTTACGCTTACTATTACGATGATGTTCCCTTGGTTACGCCAACTGTGATGTAAGAAGAGTTCAAAACATAGTCCTTTTCAAACTATACTGCCAGAGGTTCCCTGAAGTGTAGAATCATCGACTGTTTACTCTTTTTATTTGTTTATTTAAAGGCCTACTACTTTTTATATCTCATCAACCGGAATGTATTGTTTTCCATCAAGCAAAGCGGCTTTCGGATAGTTTTGCCTATTCAAAATTGCTTTTTCAAATTTGAAAAGTGTGCTATGTACGGCTGTTATTTTTTGCAAACTGCCAGACACCACCATCTTGCTTTCCAATGAACATGGATCATTTCTTTAGTGCCATTATTATGATCACACATTGGCCAGGTACGGCAGACCCAGCGCCAACCACCACCCATTCAATCCAGTATATACTGAGGGCATACATAACCCACATGAAGGCCCACACAGATAAATCAATGGGCCCCTGAAAACTTCAGAGAATGGGCCCTTCTAACCTTCCCCTCCCACAACACATGCCAATACACGCAACATGGAAGCAAGCCAAGATCATAAACGCGAGCTATCCTCACGGCACACGACTAAACACGATTGAATTGCACAACTGATTACCATTGCATACAGTATGAACCATCACAAGAGATAAGGCGCTAGGTCAGAGTGTATAAAGAGACTGGGATATTATCAAGATAGTTTTAATGGAACCGCCACATCCATTTCTAATGCCAATGGTATTACATAAACAATGAAAGACTAATTCTGAAATCTTCTGTTCACTTTTGGAAACTTGTCAATACATAGAAATCCACAATAACCCTAGTATATTTTCAATTGCTGTTCAAGTGCCACTGTTATTTTAACTGGGTTCTCAAGAAAAATGTTCTTGCCTTTGTAAGGGTTGCAATGATCAAACTATGATCAAACTCCATATAAAGATAGCCCCAGGTTACATGCTTCATTACTGTGTCACATCCCATTGAAAATAGTGAGGTAGAATGCCAATGGGATGTTTTACCTATACTTTTGGACTTTGACACAGGTTTTTGATGATATGCTCATGACGAGTGTGGATATCCTGATCTCAGCCAGTGTGTTACAAATGTTTAAATCCACCAAAAACGTTTTGGCAAACAAAAACATGAGCAATGCCACTTCCAGGTGGACGGGATCAATTTGAAACTTTTCTCCTTTTTCTCCCCTTATGGGCGGTTCGCCCACACACACTGCATGGCGACCAAAATGGCAGCATGAAAAAATAGTAACAAAATATTATGGGGTGGAGCGATTTGGTGTCTGTCAGCCATGTGGGGAAAAACAACGCCTCGTAAGCGAGCCTGGTTCAGATCCAGCCTGCGGTCATTGGCTACACGTCATTCCCTCTCTTTCAACCCGCTGTCCTGTCCGTCCTCACTGTCCTATTCAAAACATTGAACGCAATTATCCTTCAATGAAAAAGTACAAAATATGGTTGGGTGTTTCTGTGCTTGATTATAACGGGATTTAAAAACGTATTTTTAGTAGCCCTATCAAACACGTGGCAGACTGTGGACTGAGTGCACTAACACAATGAGTGAGTCCGGCGCTGCATGGCATCTAAGGCCCCGCCCTGGGGTTGGCAGCATGTCAGGTGGCCTCACAACACGCCACGTGTCTACCTTGCAGCCATTCCATCTCCTCACATGCTTCTTGTGTTTCAGTCCTGCTGAGACACGTGCACTGTGAGTGGCATGACAGAGGTTG
>JACYXH010000812.1:5904453-5934386 GCA_026745465.1 Lota lota
TGTGTGTGTGTGTGTGTGTGTGTGTGTGTGTGTGTGTGTGTGTGTGTGTGTGTGTGTTTGTGTGTGTGTGTGTGCGCGCGTGTGTGTATGTGTGCGTGTGTGTGTGTGTGTGTGTGTGCATTTAAATGGATGTAAGGAGAGATTGCTGAGCCTACAGGTAGGGAAAATGGAGATATTGAGATAAAGAGAGAGGGAGAGACAGATGAATGAGACCAAATGCTGAGTATATTTATGGGTCACACTCATGTAACTGTGTGTGCGTGTGCGTGTGTGTGTGTGTGTGTGTGTGTGTGTGTGTGTGTGTGTGTGTGTGTGTGTGTGTGTGTGTGTGTGCAGTCACTCCTGTTGTAGATATCCAGCCAGAGAGCAACCTGCCCAGGGAAGGGGAGAGGTTTTATCTGCAGTGTAGGGGCAATGGAAACCCCAGGTAAGAAACGCCCACACATACACACATACGCACACACACACACACACACAAACACACACACACACACAAACACATGCATGATTATAGACCACTCAATCATGCGCACAGATAACAGCACTTTGACAATAACACAAGAAGACAGTCACACACTATCACACACACACACACACACACACACACACACACACACACACACACACACCTACATCCTTATAAAGGAAACAGTCGCCAATCTATCCTATTGATCTGCCTGTCTTCCTCCTGCACACACACACACACACACACACACACACACACACACACACACTCACACAATGCCAGCCCTCCATTCTCACACCCTTCCGTCATCAAATTATCTCTCCACGGATGCCTCGCTCACTCACTCACCCACTCACCCACTCACTCACTCACTCACTCACTCACTCACTCCTTCTCCATTCCCAACCACACCCCCTCTACCCCCCCCCTCCCCCCCAGGCTCACTCTCCCTCCGGACTCCTATGCTTCTCTTCCTCCCCTACCCCCCCTTCCATATATCTCTCTCTCTCTCTTACCCTCCCCCCGTCCAACACACACACACACAGATACGCACACACACACACACACACACACCTTCAACCACCCCCACCCCCACCCTCCCTACCTCCTCCATCATCACCCTGACAGTCGCTTATCACAGGGCTTCAAGGAGAAGGGCAAGCACACGGCACAAGCGGGAATTTGGTTTTTGCCCCCAATTGATTGACAGCCAAAACATATTGGAGATTGGGGGAGGTGTGTGTGTGTGTGTGAGTGTGTGGGGGGGGGAGGGGTTGAGGGAGTGTTGGTTGGGGGATTCGGTTGGTGATTTAAATATTTTGGGAAGGTGACTTTAAGAATTTGGGGGGGGGGGGGGGGGGTGGCGGGGGGAAGTGCCCGGGGGTTGTCGGTTCAATTCACGGCTGGGACGACCTGTTGTTTATTTATTTCCTTGCAGTTTTTACAGTTTTGAACGATTTTTCCCCCTCTGTCCTATTCCTGTCAGCATCATCAGCTGATGCCTTCGTAGACCACCAGTCGATCAGTCGATGGCTCTATAGGGATGTATAGAGAGATACTGCAGTCGTTTGGGGTTTATTAGAAGACTGTTGACACCATAATCCATTATCTTCATTTTTTCTCTCCGCCAGGGACATCAAAATGGCCTTCTATGTGTCACACCCCAGCAGAAAATCAAGCGGCTTTTCATTCCTTGTCTGAGTAGATGACATGTGTTATGTAACGGTATGGGGCGATCTCCACGCCTGTGTAACCCACCACTAGTTTGACTATCGCCGCATCCCTTGTTTTATTTTCTCGGTAGATAAATTCTTAGAGAATGCCAATAATAATGATAAGAATGCACTTTATTACTGTATCAATATCCAACAATAGGCCAAAGATGCTTGGGATATCTGTAGGGCTTGTACATTGTAATGTAAAATCGCAATGACCACCTTTTTGGGAGCATAGGAGCATTAGAATGTTAGTTATACTGTTGGCGGTAATGTTTTTTGGTCATTGTTTATTCATTAATCATGAAATGATTTGTCTCATTTTGTTTCTCATGTGAGACGTGGCAAAACAAAGTTTTTATCAACTTAGGTTACGATATATTTCCGTTGATTTAGGACTTTATAGTGATTCAACTCTCTTGAGACCTCTTAATATGGCAGAGTATCGCCAGCAAAAACTCCCATAATGCATTCCAAAGTACAAGCCCTACAGAATAAAAACAATTTAAAACAAAGCAGTTTGAATAGAAAGACGTAATATGGGAGATACACTGCATAGATAATAGACTGGTTCTGGAACAGTGCTGCATTGAAGGTGTAAAGTTGACTACTCCATTCCCACTCACTAAATTACTTCTTGGTATAGTCCCGTTGAAACTATAAAAAAGGACTGCAGCAAAATATATCCATTTAAGGAATTATAAGAAGCCATTACTTATTTTTGCCAAGAGCTTCTTTCACCGGCATTTGTTTTGAATAATTCTCCCAAAAAGTGGCTGTTGATAAAAGTGTTTTTGAAAACACTATATATCAGAAGGATGGATTGCCAATGTTTTCGCACACAACTCATTTCCTTATAGATGGTTGTATATCAATATATATATATATTTAGACGCCACGGTTGAATCAAGATGGATAGCCCTTGCCTCCTGTAAAATCTTTCTGCTGACCTTTGTTGCGAAAAGGGGTTGTCTAGATGAGGCTGAGTATTGACAGAAGGTCAGGGCCACAGCTGCAGGATTATAAAACAGATCACAGGAGAGGCATGGGTTTAGCTCCCGTGTACTGGAAACACACATATTGTGAGGGCAAATGAAATCATCCGATAAGAGAGTGACAATTGTTCTATGTGAGGGATAGGGTGGAGGGGCGGGGGGGGGGGGGGGGGGGTGTGTGTGTGTGTGTGTAAGTGTGAGAGACAGTGAGATTGTGTGTGTGTGTTTGTGTGTGTGTGTGTGTGTGTGTGTATGTGTGAGGAGGGATGTGGGAGAGTCAAACAGAGAGGGTTGGCAACAGTGAGCCAATGAGTCAGTGACGCAGAAAGAGTGACAGGACACAAAAAGAGAAGAAGGAGAAGAAAGAGAAAAATGGAGAGGGTGTGTGCTCGCTTGCCCGCTTATCATTGTCTCTCTCTCTCTCTTTCTCTCTCTCTCTCTCTCTCTCACCCCATGCAGACGGCAGCCAATCAAATTGGATAGCGGTGGCCCCCGCGGCTGTCACTCCCAAACCCAATCACCGTGGCGACACCTTTACCCTGACACATCCACCCACTCTCCCATCTCTCTCCCTCTCTCTCTCTCTCTTTCTCAAACACACTCACACTTCTCACACACATTTTTCACACACACACATGCACACACATGCTCACACACACAAACACACGCACGCAAACACACACACAAACTTACACTCTTACACACAAACACACTCGCACACACACACACTCATGCACACGCACACACACACACATACGTACACACACTCACACACATACACACACACATGCACAAGCTGCACTCCCCAATCGGGCACAATAAAAGCTCAGAATCCATTCGCAGAGGCAATCCCAGCCCACTTGTCTTGCAGGGGTCACCCCCACTGTGCCGGGTCCAAACACTTACAATAGCACAATCTGTAGCACGCTGCACCGCCTCACCCGCCCCGGCCCTGACATTTCTAATAGAGGGAAGTGGACTTTAGCCAAATCCCTGGCTAGCGCAAGCACACTCCTATTGCTTTCCATTTGGTTACTCTCCGTTTTATCTATTCGATCAGCGAGGACCTGCAAGTGCTTCACAATTGCATCCCACTTCCCGTACGCTGGACATTAGTCAGCTCTGGCACTGAAGAAACGCTGGCGCGCTGTTGGATGATTGGCGCGCAATGCGCTTGTGCAAGCACACACACACACACACACACACACACACACACACACACACACACACACACACACACAAACCTATAGACAGACAGACACACACACACAAATTAATAGACAGACATACACATACACACACACATAATCGTATAGACCCACACTCATAAACACGCACACACACACACACACACACAAACACACAAATACCTTTAGATCCCCGCCCCCCCCCCCTCTCACACACACACACACACACACACACACACCCACACACTTCCAAACAAACAAAAGTCTTACAGAACAAGTTATTGCCTTCTCGTACCTCAGCACAAAGCCGGCCAGGTCATGACAGGGCCTGTGAGTAACAAGGCACATGTAATAGGATTTCACTAATCGGATTCTATATGAACCACGGCTGGTTGAAGCTACAGCAGTCATAAAAATAGCAGTAATAATAATCCATCCCTCTATCTATCTATGTACTAAGCTTGTGTGTACTCTACATTCTCCTGGAGAGTTTATTTAATACATTGAGCTATGCATGTATGTGTGCAGAGTATGTGAATGAGATGCGCACACACACATACAAACACGCACACACACACACACACACACACACACACACACATGCATGCACACACACACACATACTCTCACACATACACACAGACACACAAAGGTAGCCGACAACGTAAATACGCATTTTTGGGGAAGTCAAACTATTAGCCATCTGGTCACCTGGTCACCTTGTCCTGAACCACGTCCAACACATGAAAGTTGTGAAAGCAATCACAAACAAAACACTGGGTTGTCCTTGGCTCCTCAGCTTGTTACGTGTTTGCTCTCTGTGCCTTTGAGCGAACAACAAAATTGAACGTTTAATTAAGTATCTTCTTGTGTGTGCGTGTGGGGAGCAGGGGGAGTGGGGAGGCGATCTCCAACTTCCAGGTGAAGTCTGTTCTGGATTTAGACGGCGTGACTCACTCTCTAATTATTAAGGATCTGCATATTTAAACAATCAATTCTTTATCCCGGCTCATCCCTCCGGTGGCAACTCTACCGTGCACGGGAAATGCAAGTGTGATCTTCTTCCCCAATCTGTTCCCTCCTCCTCTCCTCCTCTGCTCCTCTTCTCTTCTCTTCTCCTCTCCTTCTCTTTCCCTCTCTTCCTCTCTTCCTGTTCTCTCCTCCTCTCCTCCTTTTCTCTTCTCCTATTCTCCTTTCCTCTTCTCCTCCTCTTCTCCTCACCTCCTCTCCTCCACTTCTCTTCTCCTCTTCTTCTCCTCACCTCCTCTTCTCCTCTTCTCTTACTCAGAAATCCGCCATCGACTACTGCAGGAGCCCATTCATACTGATACATAACAAGAGATACATGATAGTAACACATCCTTAACTGTCACAATATCCCGATGAGGTGTCTGATGACAGACATTTTAACTCGGATCCCGTCCGTCCTCTCCTGAGCTTTTTTGACAGGTGCACTCTGTTGAAAAAAGCTGTCAAAACCAGCACGGTTTCGCCGACATCATTTCAATAGCTTTTTCACCCTACATAAATGAACCTTTGATATGGTTGTCTCCCCTTTTGTGTCTCTCTATCCCCCCACAGTCCTCAGTCCTACGCCTGGGAGAGGAAAGACGGAGAGATCCCTTCGCTGACCAAGGTGGACGGCGCCTACCTGGTGTTTGAGATGCTCAACAAGTCGGACAACGGCGTGTACCTGTGCCAGATAGACAACGGCGTCGGCAAGAGCCAGGGGGAGTACACTCTGCAGGTCCAAGGTACGCACGGCGGGGACTGACGGACAAAGAGGAGGAGGTGCAGGAGGAGGTGGAGAATGAGGTGCAAGGGAACCTGGGAACACACACAAAGGAAAAAAAAGAACCCCGGGCTGTGTTTTTCTGTGCCTCTTTTTTGTTCTTCTTCGTCTTTTTCTTAATCTTTTTCTTAAACATTGATTGTTTGTTGTGTCTTTGCTTTTAGATTGTCACATATTTCATATTTAATTTCTCTTCTGATTTTTTCTTTTGTTTCTTTCTTTCTGCCTTCATTTGATACTTTTCCATCCATCCGTTTTCCACCGCTGCCGCCATTGCTTACGCTATTGCTAACGCTAACGCTACTGCCACAAATAACACTGCTCCGCCATTTCCGTCAACGTTGCTCCCGTTGTTGATGTTGCTGCACTTATTCATTTATCTCCCCCCTTCCTCGCTTTTCGACGTGTGACGTGCGTTTTTATACGTTCCCACGCTGTTTGCCGTTGGCCCCAATGTTGCTCCGCTGCTGCCGACCACTTCCTGCTCCGTCACC
Source organism: Lota lota (assembly GCA_026745465.1). Lineage (NCBI taxonomy): Eukaryota > Metazoa > Chordata > Actinopteri > Gadiformes > Lotidae > Lota > Lota lota. The sequence goes on from JACYXH010000812.1 coordinate 5,910,602, forward strand.
CGCACCACCCTTTGTTCCTCTCCGTTTTTTGATCCTACCTTGGTCCTTGATCCGTCAGACCTGAACGCCTTCCACCGTCCCTCGTCCCCCCCCTCCGTCTTCCCCCTCTCCCCCGCCTTGACGACCCCCTACCCTTCTCTCCCTCCAACCTCCTCCACGCCCCTCCCCTCCACATCCCCCCCCGGAACCCCCGACTCATCAGACCCACCCTCCCCTTCCTCAACCCACTCCCCCTCCACCGGCACCCCTCCTCCTTCTCCTCCTTCTCCTCCACCTCCTCCTCCTCCTCAGCATTCCCCCTCCGTCTCAGCGGAGGACGCCCAGCCCACCTTCCCCACCATCCCCACCTCCCCCACCATCACCACCCCGCACTCCAACGACCTGTTCCCCGACCTGCCGCTGAGCCCCGCCCCCTCCTCGCCCGTCCCCGTCCCCACCGGCTCCCCCTCTCCCTCCTTGTCCCCCTCGCTCCCCCCTAACTCAACAGTGACCGTGCGACCGAACGGAGCATTCACCTTCACAGGTAAAAAAAAAAACGAAAACAAACAAAGAAGCCAGCGAGCATGATCGCTGGTTGTCCACAATTTGACACTATGCTGCTAATGTGGACGTAGGCTCACGTGTGAGCACACACACACACACACACACACACACAACAATGCAAACAATGCAAACAAATGGGGAGGAAAGCAACTTCAGCGATACAGTGGGGAAACAAACATGCAATCATGAGGCCACCACAAAGAGTTGATGAGTTCCAGTGCGTGGAAATTCGGTGGCGTTGTTTTTGGAGACACATACACACTCAAATACACATACACACACACAGGCACACCAAATACACACACACACACACCTACACACACACACACACACACACACACACACCATATACACACCAGCAAGGTGACGGTGTTCGTCTGACGCCGTCTCAATTATATCATGTCTCTTTTTGTTTTTCTTGTTTTCCTCTCTGTCCTAACACCCACAATCGCAATTTGTGCGATTACTACCTCATCTAACTGTCCAACATCCACCCATCCATCCATCCACTTATCCATCCATCCTCTCCACCCATCCACTTGGGAAGATCCGGCAGATGACATACCAGGTATAACATTTTCCACCATCACCTTGTCTCTGTGCTCGATGGCTCTGTCTGATTGGCTCTCTGTCGGCCCGTCTGTCTATCCGTCTGTCTGTGTGTCTTCTTGTTATTTTGTCGGTCTCCTTCTCTATTTATCTGTATCTCTATCCTTCTATTTATCCTCCTATCTATTTGTCCGTTAGTATGTCACGAAGATGGCTTTAAACGTCTGCCTGTCACTCTGTCTGTCTGTGTCTTCAATTGGCCCAACAACCTATTGGTCTGACTGATTACCTGTCAACCCGAAGCATGATTGGCTCGGTCTGTTCCCGGTCTCTCTGTCTATTGGTCGGTCCGTATTCATGTGTCACTCTCTGTCCCTCTGTCTGGCGGTTTTACTTGTCAGTCGAGCAATGGTGTGATACACTCTGTGCCTGACTCGTGTCTTTCTTGCACCTGTCTGTCTGTCTGTGTATCTGGCTGGCTGGCTGCCTGTAGATCTATCTGTTTGTCTGCCTCAGTTTGGGTACTCTTTGAACTACAAGAGAAGGCGAGAATATTTCATATGACTGCCTACGGCACACGATTTTGCTTTTCACGCCAAAACTGTGTGCATTTCACACACACACACACACACACACACACACACAACGAACACACACACATAGAATCACACACAGTAGGTTAATACACTGTGGAAACGCCAACACATCCAGAAATGCAAAGGCACACATTGAAAGACAATGTGTGTGACACAAAAGGAGAATGCACACAAACACTACTACAAGCCGTTAAGTGCGTTGGCATGGTTACGTAGGTACATTCACACCTCTCACCGACAGATTTTGTAGACATGATGACAGCTTACAGTAAAATAACAAATGTAAAACACTGGCATGAACTGCATGAACACATGTCTGTGATTGAGTGTGTGTGTTTGTGTGTATGTGCGTGCATGCGTGCTTGCGTGTGTGTCTGTGTCTGACTATGTGTGCGAGTGTGTCTCTGTGTCTGACTGTGTGTGCGAGTGTGTGTCTCTCTGTGTCTGTATTTTCTGTGCTGGGTGTGTGTCTGTGTGTGTGTGTGTGTGTGTGTTTTCTGTGCTGGGTGTGTGTCTCTGGATGTGTGTGTGTTTTCTGTGTGGGGTGTGTGTCTCTGTGTGTGTATTTTCTGTGCTGGGTGTGTGTCTGTGTGTGTTTTCTGTGCTGGGTGTGTGTCTCTGTGTATGTGTGTTTTTTGGACTTGGTGTGTGTCTCTGTTCTTGGATTCTGTCTGTTCTTCTTTGATGCTGACACCAGGATTAATGCTCTCATTCTCCGTCCCACCATGTCTGCACCCCCCCCCCCCCCCCCCCCCCCCCCACCGCCACCGCCACCACATACACTCACAGACACCCATGCCTGTGTGCAAGTGTGTGTGTGAGAGAGATCAAGAGAGAGACAGAGTGTGTGTGTGTGTTTTATTCTGACCAATGTCTAGGAACTACTCTGATCCTAACACTCTCATCACCCCCCTCGCATCCCCCCCCCCCCCCCCCCTCATTTATTTTGTTGTCATGGCCTTTGGGTTTGCTGTTGCCGTGCCCTTTGACTCTGTAATTGGTTAAGCCATGACATCCCTGCCCCCTCCGAACCCCCGGACATTATGATTGGCCGTTGAACACTGTATGTCCATTTGGTTTCCCCAAGGCTGCTTGAGTCTCTCGTTTGTCATGAGTACATTGGGACAAAATACAGTTCCATTTCCCTGATTTTCACCGGATTTTCTCTCTCTCTCTCTCTCTCTCTCTCTCTCTCTCTCTCTCTCACACTCTCGCTCTCTCTTCCCACTGTTTGTCTCTGTTCCTCTCTGTCTCCCCCAATCTATCTCTGTCTCTCTCTCTCTTCATCTGTCTCTCTCTCTCTTCATCTGTCTCTCTCTCTCTGTCTGTCTCTGCCTCTCCCCTCTCTCTTTGTCTCTCTCTCATCTCTCGCTCTCTCTCTCTTTGTATGTCTCTCCCCTCCCCCCTTCTCTCTCTCTCGCTCTCTTTCTTTCTGTTTCTCCACCACTCTCTCTCTCCCTCTTTTTCTTCTTATTTTACCTCTTTGTTGGTGTATCTACCTCTGTAACCTGGCGATTGTGATTTGCTCAAACTAAATCATCCCTCCATTGTTTGGTTTTATTTATTCAACCATGTGCTCGTAAGCTTTTCAATCACACTGTCATTTTCTCTCTAGTAGTCAGAGTATTTGAGGCTTGTGTTCCTATAATAGGGCTTTTTGTTCCTGCTTTGATCTATTCGGATGTTTCTTTTGTCGCAAAGGGAAAAAAACGGCAGGTGAATGAAATGAGTCTGTTAATATCTGCTAATGAGCCTTGCATCAGTGTCCTCTCTACTCAAAACAAAAACACGGAGCCGTTAAACTTCAACAAGTTGGGAAACAATTTATTATTGTTGAGAGGTCCTGAATCGTTTGAGAACAAAAAAATTCTGGGATTTAAAGAGATTTGAAGAAGCCATTCCTCTGCGCAAGATACACCAGACGATTTAAATGAATATTTCAAAGTGGAATGATGATGGCATCTGTTTCTGTCGTCTGCCTTTTTTTCAGTTTCTTTGTTATCGTTACTATTTCGATATTTCTTTCCAGTTTTGCTGCAGGACAGGAGAGGCCATTTTTAATTGACAGCTCTGTACTTCTCTGTAGTGTTCTTCTGCTGCTCTCGCTGTTCTGTCACTCGCCCCATTATTTTCCTCCCTCACTCTCCCTCGATGCTCCCTTTCATCATCTGTCGACTTGTTCTGTGACCCTCTCCTTCCACACACTTCCACACACACACACACACACACACACACACACACACACACACGCATCTCTCTCCCTCTTCCAACCTCCATTCTGAATCCCTGATTCACTCTTTTCCGTTTTCTTCTTTTCTTCTTCTCCTAGCCCTAATTTGACACGTTACCGATCTTTTGCCTTCTCTCCTTTCCTACACATCCTTCTCCTCATCTCTCTCTCCCTGCTGTCCTCATTTACTCTGCCTCCCTCTCTCCCTCTCTCTTTCTCTATTTCATCTCTCTATATCTGTTTTTCTCTCTCTCTCTCTCTCGCTCTGTCTATCTCTGTCTCTCTCCCTCCACTCTCTCTGTGTCTGTCGCTCACTCTGTTTCCTCTATCTCTCTCGCTCCATCCCTCTGCCTCTCCCCCTTCTCTGTTTCTCGCTTTCTCTCTTTGTCTGTGTCTCCCCCCTCTCTTCCTTTCTCTTTGTCTCTCTCCCTCTGTCTGTCTGTCTCTCTCCCGGTCTGTCTCTCTGTATCTCTCTCTCACTGTCTCACTGTCTGACTCTGTGTCTCTTTCTCGCAGACCCCACAGCCATGTCGACCTCATCAGGAGTGGACCACGCTGTGATTGGAGGAGTGGTGGCCGTCATCGTCTTCATCCTGCTCTGCCTTCTCATCGTCCTCGGCAGATACCTCATCAGACACAAAGGTCACACAACGCTAGTCTCTCTCTCTCCCTCTCTCTCTCCCCCTCTCTCTCTCTCTCTCTCACACACTCCATTACAATCACACACCCACTCACACATATATAATTTATGTCAGTGTAGCACCCTCTAGTGTACACACAGGGCGTAACGTCAAATGAAAAGCCCTAACAGATGAGATTTATAACCTGGTGTGCCCCTATAGTACAATATACATTTTTTGAGAAAAAAAGCTGCGAAAACATTTAACAAAGATTAAATTATATTTTCAGCTCCAAACCACTGCACTGGCTTGGCACTGACCTCTCCAATAAAGACCAAGCCAATTGATTTGGGGGGGAATTTTTTACCACAATAACTCTTAATACCAAGTTTTTCTTTAAGAGATAAAGGAGTGTCTGAAGGACCTAACATTGCTAAAGGAACTTATTCTCCATCGAGGAATCAGGGGCAACACAATAGAGCCTCCTTTTGTACACTTAACAATGTTGGAAAATAAAAACCCACTACATAGGCAAGTACAGTGCTACATGCTACACCCTACACTATGTTTCATTGTCTCTCGCTCTCTCTCTCTCTCTATCCATGTCTCTCTCTCTCTTGATTAATATTTCTCTCTCTTTCTTGATCAATGTCTCTCTCTCACTCTTTCTTTTGTAGGGCTTTATACACATGACTTACAGATGATTTACAGCATGACGATGTACAAATGACCAGCAGTAATAACATAAAAACAAACGAGACTCAACAAAACAAATCGATTGCTATAACGACCACTCAAGCTAAATTAAAAACCTCTCTCTCTCTCTCTGTATCTCTGTATCTCTCTCTCTATGTCTCTCTCTCTCTCTCTCTCTCTCTCTCTCTCTCTCTCTCTCTCTCTCTCTCTCTCTGTATTTCTCTCCCTCTCTCTCTCTCCCTCTCTGGTACTGATCCACCAGGAACCTACCTGACCCATGAGGCGAAGGGCTCGGACGACGCCCCAGACGCGGACACCGCCATCATCAACGCGGAGGGCGGACACTCTGGCGCTGAGGACAAGAAGGAATACTTCATCTAGAGGTGGAGGCAGGAGAATGAGGAGGAGGAGGAGGAGGAGGAGGAAAGGGGAGGAGAAGAAGAAGAAGAATTAGGAAATGGATATGTGGGGGGCTGTGGTGGCAGACACAACGGAGGGAAAAAGGACAAGGGGAGGAAGCCTGACAAGGAAAGAAGGGAAAAAAAAAGATGGCCTCCATTTTCTTCTTCTTTGTTATTTTTATTATTTTTTTTTAACTTTATTTTGCCCACAGCCCATGGCCCCTCTGCTCCGTCAGAGGATTGGGGGAGGGGGGGGGAGGATGGAGAGGGCCGCAAAAAAGATGGATGATGATGAGTACAGTGATGATGAGGACGGTGATGAATTGGATGGAGGTGCCGGCGATGGGTGGGTCGAGGGGGGGGGGGGGGGGGAGGGGTGGAGGATGAACGGCGGCGAGCTCAACCTTGTATGACCTTCTTTACATTGTTATTACAGGGAAGTGAGATTTTGCACTGTCACACAGACTAAAACAAGTCTCACACACGCACACACACACACACACCACACACACACTGGCACACACACACACACACACACACTCAACACAAGCAAGCAAACACAGACACACACACACAACCAAACAACCAAATGTGGACAGAAGCCCGAGGTGTGTATATATCCATCACGCATGGGAAACAAGCTGTTGTTACACGCGTCACGCGGAAGCGCTCCTTGATCTTATCCTGATTAACACAAACTGTGGGTCTGTTGGTTGGTTTGTTTATTTGTTGTTTACTCGAATGCATTCTAACACGTTCTTAAACTGCTCCTAACTCTTCTCACTACCGGCCAGGCCACAACAGTACCACTAAGATTTATTTTCTTCAACCTGTTGCTTTGTTTCCTAAAATTGTAAAAGACAAAGTCCAATATGTCAAGATTTTCTCCTGCAACTCATCCCGTTTGCTCTGCCTGAGGTACAAAAATGTGACAACAAACTGTTCAATCGATCTTTCTGTCTATCTATCTATTCATCCATCCACCATCCATCTATCTAACTGTCGTTGCATTCACACTATCTATCTATCTTTCTATCTATCTATCTATTCCTCCATCCATCCATCCACCGTCTATCTGTCCATCTATCCATCCATCCATCCATCCATCCATATATCTGTCTATACGGTACATGTCCGTAGTCTTATTTGTTTGTTTCCATGGAAACCTCTGGTTACGAGCCGATTCGCTTTAGATCAACCCTCTCCCGACACGACTGCACCTCACGCAAACATCGACCAATAGCGCCCCCTGCCTGGCGGGGGTGGGAGTTCCACTATAAATATATAAATATATATAATTACATAGCATTCTTTTTACTTGACAGACAATGTTTGGTGTGTTGTAAATACAGTATCATCTCTCTCTTGCTCTTTCTCTCTCTCTTTCTCTCTCTGATAAGTCGTCTGTATCTCTATCTATCTCCGTCTCTCCGCTGTTACTACATTACGGTAACGTATATACTCGATCAGAAGCCTGCCTGTTTTAATTACATGCGTGGAAATGCCGAGTTGAAAAAAATGACATTCAAAATCTAACAAAAAACTATATCTGGAAAAGAAAAAAAGAATAGTAATAACTGCAATGAAAACTAACCTTCACTGAAGATATTTGTATGAGAAGCGTTTTTTTTTCTTCCTCTTGTTTTGTTCTAGAATTCCTTTTCTTTGTAGCTTTCTCAGTGCGTTGCCGTCAGTGTTAAAATGTTAACAGTGTTAGTTGGTCCGTCTGCCAATCTAGGTGTTATATGAATATGATTTTTGTTAGGAAGGGTGGAGGAGGGGTAGCCTGTAGCCGGTTGGTTGTCGCTCTTTTCTTCTTCTCTGTGCTGCTGAGGTGGCTCCCTTCACTGCACCTACCTATTTTGACCTTCGACCCTTCCTTGACATTGCTGTATTGTTTGCTCCCAGATTTTTCCACACACACACACACACTGAATGGGAAATAGTCTTTATTTTGTGACTGCATTAAAAGTGCTCGGTTGAATAGCTGTCAAAAGCTTTGCTATACGTCCTCTCATCCTCTAAAAGAACTGGCACGGCCGCCTCAATGTTTGAAAGCGGACTTCCTCACTTATATTACACCCCCCCCCCCCCCCCCCCCCCCAGACTGGTGGTGATGACGTGGCGTCTTTCAACCGTGTAGCAGACTTGCAAAACAACCAACGCATTTATTGCTTTTGTTGCTCGTAAGCAGAAAATATTTTTCCTGCTTAGCTGTTACGTTACGATAAATGAGTAGTGTTTTGTACTCATTTGGAATATGACCTCGGTAAATGGCAAAGCACTCGCTGGGCCCGCGACGCCTGTGGAAATTGATCGCAATCTAACTAAAAGTTCTTAGGACTGTAACTATGCCAAGGAGTTGGCCGGGCCAGAAGGGTGCCTGGCCTGAATCTTAAGTATCCCCCCCGACACACACACACATACACGCAGCAGAAATCAGTCTGTCCTCTTTTCTCGTGTATAACTTCTACTCATCTATCTCTTTACATTTTCTAATCAATCATGCTGACTCTGCCCCACTTAACCAATGTCAAACCTCTCCTCTTCAGCACCACCCGCCATCACCGCCACCCCTCCCCCTTCTATCATTGATCAATGTCTGATTCCCCTTGCTGCTCTCTTGCTCTTCTATCTTCTTCTTGCTCTCTGTCTGTCTCTTTTGCCCACTCATAGCCGTAGATGTAGAGGTACATCCGTTTGCTGTGCACGGTGACCGTGAACAATACTTTCTGTACATTTTATACAAGATCGTTCAGGGATTTGCTTTGCGTACTACTACCTGTCCCCACATTGTTGCTAATTAATCATCTTACAGCTAGCTAGCTAGCTAGCTGGCTGACTGCAGAGAATGGTACTTGCTATAGCTAGCCTGTACACACGTTCTATTAGTAACTTAAAGTGTTTACAAGCTAGCTACGTTACCGACCAAACTAGCACACTGTTGCTATGTAAGCGAGCTGTACTGGTGACCAGGAATGTGGTATTGTATAAGTGTGTTGCTTTTTTTTCACCCATTTGAGGTTACAGTATTAATTTGTATTGTAGAAGTTAAGCTGGAGATCAGAGATAAAGGTTTATTTGTAACTAACAGTGTAGCAAGTTCAGAATGAAGTGTATGTGAATGCTCTATACATGTAGGCTACTTGGCATTTGTTATGAAGGGTCCTTATTGAAATAAAAAACACAAAATATGTAAGCTTATTCTCTTCCATATGTAGCTGAACATGGGTGTATGTTAACGCTGAATAATTGACATACCTGTGAAATTTGTGTGGTTGCTGCATTTGCATTTGACCGTTTACAGGACAAAAAAAGCAATCTTACTCGGCTCACTCATGATCTTTTTTTTTTTTTTTTGCTACTGCCCGACACCCCATTACAGTAGCCAATCAGACAAGTTGTTCATTAACATTATTTATGTATTTATATCTAGCTATAATCACGATCGAATCAAGCGAATCCGTATGCTTTATTTTTAAAGAGTGCGTGAATTGGTTCAGTTTGCGAATACATTGTAGGCCTAATTTTATCATCATATGGGCCCTTTAATAATGGTGTCTGGTAGACGGAGTCGGTGGACGTTTTATGCAATGCAGTGGCACCATAGCGCCAGACCGTTTTGAATCAATGTCCAATCGGTTGTAAAAATCGGTCCTATTTCCCCTCCTCTCTGTTTTCTGATACTAAGGGCAGACCCGCTGGATTTGTCGGAGTTAGTCCCAGCCTGTGAATGAAGAGAGGCACTCCCGCCTCGTATGACGGTGTAACGTCGTAAAATGACTACTGGACCTGTATTTGCCTGTAAACGATGTTGTTCTATGATTTGTCTTAGGTAATGTGCTAGCATGTAGGTTGCATGAGAAAAGGTTGTAAACGTGGGACATGAGAGGTGCCCTGGTTACACGCGCCTAACAAGAAATATGTGACTTCCCATTCATCTCTGATCTGGAAAACAGCTTGTGTCGTAGGCTACATTAGACGCAACTTGTAGGTCTACGTTATGCCTTCACTGCTAAAGTAGCTCCAAAAATTCATGTTGGCAAGTGTGTAAGCAGTTCCAAGCCAGCTGGCTTTAATCTGGTATCACGATATTTAAAGTAAATCACAGATGCAAGCTAATGTTGTATTGTCATCACGGGACATGCAATAAACGCAGTTATTGGTTTTATTCAGCGGATTGGTGTATTAACAGCTAACTACCACCAGATGTCAGCAGATTGCAGTTTATTGATTTTTGTTCGGCGTCATACCAAACTGCCCTTTTCGCCTCACCACTCTCTTACTAACCCGTTTGGGCAGCACAAACCACCTGCTGCCAGCTTTGTCTTTTTGTAGTCAAACAATTTATTTTTAATTATCTTTTTCTTTGAAAGGTGTGCATAATCCTAAAGGTTTTGTTTTCTTCTTTTGATTAAATCAATTCGTTATTACCATGTCATTATTTGTTAGGTATTCAAACACTTGAATGTTAGAAGTTTAGATTGGCCAGTTATATTATTTCTTCAGTCTGACATTTGTATTTAATTTCGTTAAATAGTGTTGCCATTACTGGAAACGTCTAGCGCAACTATACACAGTTGACACACATTGGGTACATGAACACACACACACCAACCCACACACACACACACACCATGAAAATGCACAGCAGGCATGTCGTCTATGACTGTAGTGTATTTATGCATGTGTGTGTGTGTGTGTGTGTGTGTGTGTGTGTGTGTGTGTGTGTGTGTGTGTGTGTGTGTGTGTGTGTGTGTGTGTGTGTGTGTGTGTGTGTGTGTGTGTGTGTGTGTGTGTACGTACAATTGACCCAAAACCAATTCTGGGGACAACAGGCCTACTATGTGTTACGTTCATAAAAAGGTTATTTTAATGACTAAAACAGTGTTTATGTTTAGCGTTATGGTTTGGTTGATAAGTCTTCCTTTCAAATAAATAATCCATATCACTTAAGAATAGTGCTGTATGTTTATTTGTACTACGGCTGATGATGTCATCAAGACGAGACCATGCTATGTGCCATGGTGGTTTTGCGGCTGTTATGTTACAAGTTGATCTTTTTTTTTTTACATCGGTTATTTTGTTTTTGTTATGATAACAGTTCAGTTGTGGAATTCAAATAAACATGCATTTGGTTTAATATGTTATTTTCGTGTTTTTGTATTTTGTATTGACTTGTATTGTTTTCAGTGCAATCTGTCCATGCACTTGTCAAATAAAAACATGTGTAGGAAATTTAATTATTTTGGTAGGTTGTTAAGCCAAAATAAATAATCAGTAAGGGAACAGTAAGGTAATATAATCACCATTGGCTGAGTTGTTGTTGTCCATAAGGGCTTTTACACGGTTCACTGTTTAACCCCACTATGACAGCCCAGAGCTTACTATACCCATGTGCACACACGTAAGTCCAGAGCCTAGCATGTTCTCAAGCCTCACAATAACAACCATTTGCAGGCACAAGTAACCTCATTCCCAGGCCTTCTTGTCTGACGGAACGCCTGGCCGTTAGGGTGGGACTTCAGAGGGATCAATAGCCGTTTCAGTTACGAGGGTTTAGTTACAGGAGGCGCGAGGGGGGGGGAGAGACTTCTGATCGAGCGATATCTGTTTCTGTTACATGTTTAGGATATTGCTATACTTCCATCGTTCACTTTCAATAAGCGGACAGGTGTGTTGCCACCACCCTTAATCTGCAGGTGACTGGCTAACAGCCAATAAGAGGTTATGTATGCCATAAAATGTGTTTGTCCTTTGAAACACATGGGGGGGAGTCATCTAATACAAACCAATCTACGAGTGGGTTTGGGCTTTGGTTCTGCTTTAACAGGGGCACTTTCGTAGCACTGCATAGTGTGAATCCCCTAAATGTAAGCCTAGATGTGAAAGTGGTTCCTACCCCAAAGTCAGTTGATGGAACTGACCTTGTGGAAATTGACAGAGATCAGACACTGGCAACATCGAATCAAGGCATAGCGTTAGGTGACCTCATCCGACATAGACTATCAGACCATTTATCACACAACCCTATCCCTAAACAGGCTGAGTGTAGTGGGTGGTAATTTGACGATTTCATCGTAGTGGCGCCCCCAGGCGGTGAGATTTGGTAAGTTTGAACCACAAATGCCCCGTCCCCTCTCCACTTTAGCTTTGATTACACTACTCAGTAGTGTAATCAAAGATTACGGTGTAGACTCTACTCTACTCTACACCGTAGAGTAGAGGGTTTGAGTAGATAATACTGAGTAGAGGGTCTGGATCTGGGTCTGGGTCCGGGTCTGGATCTGGGTCCGGGTCCGGGTCTGGATCTGGGTCCGGGTCTAGGTCTGGGTCTGGTCCGCCTGGTTGGCTTTGTGTAATACAACAGTATAGCGGTCACAGTGTTTGACGCGTGACCGAGGAGAACTGGGTTTGATAAAACCCAGTCTGGGTCTGGGTCTGGGTCTGGGTCTGGGTCTGGGTCTGGGTATGGGTCTGGGTCTGGATCTGGGTGCGGGTCTGGGTCCGGATCTGGGTCTGGGTCTGGGTCTGGTCCGGATCCGGGTCCGGATCTGGGTCTGGATCTGGGTCTGGATCTGAGTCTGGGTCCGGGTCCGGATCTGGGTCCGGGTCCAGGGTCTGGATGGCGCACCTGCAATGTGTGGACAAAAAACAGGCCTGGTTGGCCTAGTGAAGGAGAAAATGTAACTGCCACACACCTCTGATAACTTATCATTGCATTATCCACCAAGAAGCTCTGTGTGGAAAGGTTCTGGAACTGGATGATATAATGACCACGGTCATGAAAACAGTCAACTTCATTCGGGCGCGTGGCCTGAATCACCGCCAGTTCCAGCTGTTCTTGAAGGACGTGGGCTCGGAGCATGGAGATGTGCCGTACCATACAGAAGTAAGGTGGCTTAGTAGGAGCGCGGTCCTCAAACGATTTTTTGAGCTTAGGGAAGAAATTGCTCTTTTCATGCAAAGTAAAGGAAAACCCTTGCCTGAACTGTCGGATCCAAACTGGCTGTGTGATTTTGCTATGTTGTGTGACATAACAGAGCATCTCGCCCAACTGAATCAGAGGCTGCAGGGACGCAAACAAGGCATCACGCAGATGTCTGACATGATCACAGCTTTCCAGCGTAAACTGCAACTATGGAAGTCCCAACTGGAACAGGACAATCTTGGCCACTTTCCTGTCTGTCAGAGCATCTCAGCCTCAGTTCCCGGTGCTTTTTCATGCGCTCGGTTGGCTACCAAAGTGAACCGGTTAATTAATGAATTTGATCGCCGCTTCACTGACTTTAGAACACGGCAATCAGGCTTTGCCGTCTTTGCCAATCCTTTCACCGCCGACGTCGGCAGTGCGCCCCATCTCCTTCAGATGGAGTTAATAGAGCTTCAAAGCAATAGTGGCCTGAGAGCAAAGTTCCAGGATGCTGCAATCGAGGACTTTTACCGTCTACTGCCCCCTGCTTTGATGCCACAGCTCCGACTTCATGCTGCCCGTGTTCTGTCCATGTTTGGGAGCACCTACCTGTGCGAACAGATGTTTTCAATAATGAATCTAAACAAGACGAAGCACAGATCACGCATCACCGATGAGAACCTCCACGCTGTTTTACGGATCGCTACAGCACAAGACCTAAAGCCAGACATTGACGGACTGACCACGGAAAAACGGTGTCAGACATCCGGCCAGAGAACAAATATGTAAGCATTTTTAAAAACCTGAATCAAAAATATAATTAAATGTATTTCAACCAAAAATAAGTACAGTGTAATATGTGTGCAATTTAATGATTGTGCTTGCATTTTGTTTTGTGTTTGTTGTTATTTTCAGAACATAATCAATGGATTAGGATGGTGTGATATGGTGTAGGGTGAGGAAGGATCTACTTGGTGTGTTCAAGGCCAAGTAGCATCACCTCATCAACTTCACCCAGAACTTGACCAATTTAGTTGTGAAATGAGACAACCGTTATTTTGAGTTAATTACATATACTACATTGTATGTATATCAATGTATTCCGTGTGTTTACAGGTGTATGTGTTCATGCAGCCAAATGTTTACTGTAATCAAAACCATCTCATTAGTTGGATGTATTCCCCCAGGCTCTGTCTGCAGCCATTTGTTTATGTAAAATGCCACATCTGTCCCACATGTTCTTAGCAGCTCACAATTATTTGTTGTACCATAGTTCTACCCCTCTCATCTGTGACCAAAAAGTTTTTAACGAAGTTGATGTAATAACATGTTTGATAATATGTGTCTTTGTTATTCACTTGAAAGGTTTGATCTTTGATTGATGGAGTAATGTGGTTTCTTAACCTGATAAATTAAAGGGATTTATGTTATAATAACACAGAGCAATGTGCTTTATTAGTTATTTAATAATATGTTAAGGAGTATTTACATAGTGTTACAGTTACAACCGGCCCTTTGAGGGCAACCATAATGCTGATGTGGCCCAGGGTAAAAATGAGTTTGACACCCCTGCACTACTGAATGCTTTTCTTACTGTAACTATGATAACTAATCAATTGAAACCAACGGCTCCTAGAATAGATTAATAAAATAATGAAATGACCATACCCTGACATTTGTTTACATGCACATGGGCTATTATCTATAAACAGGCCTATTTCCCTTCCTCACTCAAGCTTCAGTCTTTCTGTCCATCTTTCTTTATTTTTACTTCAGTTCTTCCAGATCTGCTGTTCAAAGGGCTGTTCTTCAGCTCTCGCATTCGCGCCATCTGTCTACCACGTGGTGGCGCGTGTATGTGGCACGTGTATGGGGAATACAATTGTCTGCTTTGCTGTACATGCTGCATATAAAACAGTTTAATAGTTCAATATAGCCTACCCATATGTCCTCTCAATGACATCTACTTGCGGACGTACACCGTTCACGGAGAGCGCATATAAACAATGTGGACGTTTGCGGATAGGCTAAAGTGTATGGCAGGTATGCATTCATCATTGGAACGCCGTTCTTATGGGAATTAACCTGAGATGAATATATCGACAAATATTTAAAAGGCACGGGGTTCTAATCTTAGTGAAAGCCACCAAGATGCCTTCTAAAGAATAAAAAGCAGCGAACTGGAGCAGCAAGGGCGCATGTGATGAGAGTGCAGTGCGCAGTGTTCTGTACTACCGCTTGGTATCCCGGAGCGCCGTTTCCCTTGCATAGGCTATGTGAAGGGAAAAAAACTGCGATTTGGAAAGGGAGGCGGGAGGGGGAATGTTCAGTGGTGATTGTACGGAGGGAGAGGTGGGGGGGGGAGACATAGAGAGAGAGAGCGAGAGAGAGAGAGAGAGAGAGAGAGAGAGAGAGAGAGAGAGAGAGAGAGAGAGAGAGAGAGAGGAATTTGCTCTTTAATTAGGATACGGAACGGAGCTGTGTAGCCAAAGAGGACAGAGAAGAGACTAAAGGGGAAGAAGTGGTACAAAAAAAGAGACGGGGGGAGAAAACAAAAGTGAGGAACTGTATGATGTTACGCACCGAACAAAAGAGAGAACGACCAGGACAGTGAAACATCGTTTCTTGTGATGTTTCCAAAGGATATATGAATTTGACACCGATGCAACTCTTGTTCTGGAGGGATTGATGGTGCCACTTCGGCAAATAACTCCAGAGGACCGAGCCGAGAGGCGGAATTCGCATGCACTCGCTTGAATCATGCTCGGGTTGTGGATCATAACTTTGGCGATTACTTTGGACAAAGGTGAGCGATGTCGTACTGTCTGTCAGCGCGTGCACTACACTGGTCGGCCCCAGCTGGCTGCTTTGATGATGCAGTGTGTGAACGCATTGTGAGGGGGGAAAAGTTACTGTCGGAGTTTTTTGTTTGAATCTTGGCGTAAGCATTCGGGGTTCGTGCCCGCCGCTGTCTGTGAGCAGCCTGAATTAATGTGGGCCTGTGTGACTGCGTGGTCGATGTGTGCGCGTGCCCGCCGCGTGTTATTAACGTATGTTGTTCTTAATTGATAGACAACAGCGCAAATAGCCCATGGCTATTTTTTATTTATTTTTTATTTTAGAGGCTATCAGGAATATTCTGTTTGTCCCTCTGTATGTCTTTGTGTGAGGATTGCAACAGACAGTCTCGGTCTAGACGAATTGCATTCTAAAATGCGCTTTTGTAAAGAATGGCAGGGTAACGAGGGAGGGATCAGTAGTAAGGCAGCCGGTGAAAGAAAAACTTATAAAGAGATATAAATAAAGGGTATGGGGAAAGACAGAAAGAAATAGCGAGAGAGTGGGCAGACACAGAGAGAGAGAGAGAGAGAGAGAGAGAGAGAGCTCCTATGTAGAGCATCTCCATGCTATATTAGTCTGACATGACCTTTGAAATGCATGAATAGATTTTATTCACACATGCAAACGGAGAGTGGCCCGACGCCGTTGCGCAGAAAATGTGTTTCACACAGACACACAGACACACAGACACGCACACACACAGACACAGACAAACACACACACACACACACACACACACACACACACACACACACACACACACACACACACACACATTGCGCATAACGTGCCAGAGCGCCTTGATTGATGAGGTGGCGATTCAACGCTCGCCGTCCGGTTGAACACGTGTCACACCGGATCAATTTCCCAACACGCGCCCGAGAATATACGCAAACATACAAAGAGACAAAGGCACATGAGCAAACAAACACACGCTCGCGCGCCAACACACTCGCACACACACACACACACACACACACACACACACACACACACACACACACACACACACACACACACACTCACGGTCTGTCTTTGTGTGTGTGGGGGGGGGGGGGGGGGGGGGGGGGGGGGAAAGAGGGTGTGTGTGTGTGTGTGTGTGTGGGGGGGGGGGGGGGGGGGGGGTACCGGAGCACCGTGCATGGGTGTCTGAGAGGTTGAGAGCGTGCTCCCGCTCAGTATGCAGGTAACGTCTCGCGCCGACATGCCCGCGCTTAATGCCGTATATTCACCTCGTGAAGAACGCAGGTACCTACCAATGGCATTTTATTTCAACATAAACTGGAGTCCCATTCATTACACCAATGATAGCCGTGAGTGTATCGATTCCTCGATGTATTGGTTGGTTGCCTGATAGATATCCCCTGACCACCCAAAATGCGTGAAGTCGTTCAAGCGTCATGGCAATGTCAGTAGACCGTCACGCGGTATCAGTCCCAAAGACACCGGTGATTAATTGTGGTGGCTCACGGCTTTGTGTCTCGAGCCGTGAGGGGGGTAGGGAAGTACATAGTCTCTGGTATTTAGAAAGAGAGGGCTGGTGGTGGTAGTTTTGGCGGTGGTGGTGCGTCGGTAGTGGCGGGGGAGGGGGGGCGGTGGTTTGATAACGGCTATTCGTCCTCCTGTTACCGAGCCCATACGGTTGGTTCCCTCTCCCCTCTCCTGGGCCCCACTGTCTCGCTCATCATCACCGGTTGCCGAGGAGAACATAGTGTGCGCATGCAGCCCCACACCTGCCTCAGCATATACCTGGCTGGCTGGTGCCAGGCTTCTGCAGGCAGCCAATGTTAAAGCCAGTCGAACACACACACACACACACACACACACACACACACACACACACACACACACACACACACAAACAGGTCAGTTTGAACCTCTACAACAGAATTGAATGGAATGGATTACAATAATTTTATATTATACAATAGAATAGAATAGAACAGCGCAGCGGTAAATATTCAAGGTTATCCAACCTTAAACCTTGATTAATATATTTTTTGTGTGTGTGAGTGTGTGTGTGTGTGTGTGTGTGTGTTTGTGTGTGAGTGTGTGTGTGTTTCCATGATCTGAGCAGTTGTTGGCTGACAGGATCAGGAATAGGACAGGCTGGCCGCTGGCTACAAGAGTGTTGTTTTTTTGTGGCTTTGTTTATTTTTTGTGCTGGAGTCGCTGAACTGCTCCGCTATCTGATCACCCATAGAAGAAGCAGCTTATGAACCATGCCATGGCAGCACCATAGCTTAGCTCCTCTCACACCACCACACACACACGCAGCAATGCACGTACGCACACACACACACACACACACACACACGCACCCACACACACGCATCCACACCCACACACACACACATACACACACCCACACACACACCTGTCCAGTCCCCCGCTTCTTTTTTCCCTTGTGTCCTCTCACAAACACACAGATACACATGCACACACCCACACACACGTGAACGGCAGATCAAATACACACTCATACATACACACTGGTGCACACACCGCCAGCTCCTCTTTCTTCTCCTCCTGTCACCAGAACAGAGGCAGGGATGTGAAGAGACAGGCCCAAAAACAAGGAGGACAGAGAGAGAGAGAGAGAGAGAGAGAGAGAGAGAGAGAGAGAGGGAATGAGAGAGAGAGTCGATGAGGGAAAGACAGAGTGAAAGAGGGAGAGGGGTGAGGGAGAGGGAACGACAGGGAGAGAAAGAGAGTGAAAGGAAGTGGGAAAGATAGAGTGAAAGAGGGAGAGGGAGATATATAAAGAGAGAGAGAATGATAGAGGTAGAGAGCGGAAGAGGGAAAGACAGAGAGTGAAAGAGACAAAGCGGTTTCAGTACTAATCTATTGACATGAGAGGATGTCTGATGATAAACTAAATCTGACTCAGAGAATTTTGAGTCTTCCAATACATAGAGAACAGGAACTACTAGGCCTGATTCCTTGGGACACAGTATGCTTAAATCCAGATTGGACAGGAAATCCATAAAGTTTAAACCCTCTCAGGTCTTTCTTAAGTACCGTATGGCGTGTGATAAGATATAAAAAGTGTTTACGTCGCGTCATGGGTAACTGAACTATCGGAGTGCCCTGGCTTTGACGGAACCTGCTTCTTTTTTAAACCAATCAAATGCGAGCTCCATAGAACCTGGAACCCCAGTGTCATTCAACAACTAGGTAGTCGGGACTTTCAGCAGCCAACTAAAAACCTAAAACTAATATGGGATTTCAACCTATGAAGTTCAACCTATGAAGGCGGTGTGAAAGTGTTGCTTGTCACAAGGCATTTCCGTCTGCAAAATGGTTGGATGGGAATGGCAGGATTTTTGCCATGGGTCAAGTTAAAGCCCACACATATTGTATGTTTTAGACTAAACAATAGCACACATCCCAGGTATACCAATATACCATCCTATGCAATATCATATCCATAATCTTATATGATAAATGTCATCAGGCACAATAAGCCATTCCATACACACACCGATCACTCTATAACTCCACGGCACAATGGGCAGATTGTCTGCGCAGGTATTTGAACAAAGGTGCTCTCATCATATTGTGAGAGGGTTTTAGTGGGTGAACCAAATCAATTGAAAAGAGGAAGGGGAACATCTCTGAAGGGGAGCAGAGCTAGACTGCATCCAGTCTGTAATGGTAAGCATATGTTAGAGCTATCTCTCTCCCCCTTTGTCTCTCTCTCTCTCTCGCTCCCTCTCTCTTTCTCTCTTTCTCATCTGTCTTTTTGTCTCCCTCTCTCCCCTCTTGCTGTGTCTCAGCAAGTCTTCTTTGTGTGTGGTTGTGTATGTTTGTGTGGTTGTGTGTGTTTGTGTGTGTGTGTTTTTGTGTGTGTATGTGTGTGTGTGGGTTGGGATAAGAACAATTGAACAGGCCTCCCAGATGAGTTCCATTCAGCGACATCTTGAAGGACTTAAGAATGTGAAACAGCCCAGTGTGGTGAATTAAATCAATCTGATCCATTACCACATCGCTTTCACAGGATATCCCTCTTTCCCCCTCTTCTCCGGCTTATGCACTGCAGTCTGAGGCTGTCTCTGTGTGGTTGTGTGTGCGTGTGTGCTTTTGTGTGAAGGGGTGTCTTTCTTTGTACTTATTCGGTGATGTGATCGTTATCTCTGTCCATCCATTTGTCCCATTGTTTTTACACACTGCCTCGTTTGATGTGAGCCTAAGTATATAGCTGAAAGTCAACTGTTCCAAATCTTCAAATGCATAATGCAGGTAAATAAACCAGGTGCATGTGATCCAAACCATCTTACAATGCCATTGTGCATATAGATGTCTTGGAATGGATGTACCTAGTGGGTGTCAAACTGTCAACCTGCAATTCATATGGCATATAAATTCTGCCTTTGGCTGTTCCGAGGCTTGAACCCGGTACGTTGTTGCTATGAAATTATGTTTGTGTGTGTGTGTGTGCTGGGTCATTGTCCTTGAGAGTCACTCGCGTTTACATGAAATCACATGATATTTGTGACATGTGTCCTATTTGGTTTGAGGTTTGGCTGATGCAGAGGCTGCAGGGCTGGAAAGGAGTTGTCCTTTGCTGTAGGCTGGTGCATAGGATATCACACCTGTACACAATCACATTGGCTGTTGCTACGCTAGGCTAACCTAGCACCTGCTAACCTGCGGCCACCACGTGCCACGCCCAATGAACAACGTGCTGAGTGGAATTGGGGCATGGCAATGCGAGATGGTAATATGTTGTTGCACCATCACAACGCACTGCACCGCCAAGTTGTGTATAGCTAAGCACATTCAACTCTATGTCCTGAACCTGTGCGTTGTAAAATAAAGTATTTTTTTTTCTTCACACAGTCTTCCATATGCTGCCGCAAAATGATAGATAACAATACAGAGAGGTAACACCTGGCCCATTTCTTCGCTGTAGTGAGTCTAGGCTGTAGCGTCTCCCATTGGGACCTGGTGGAGGGGGTGACCGTGGTAGTGTGTGTGGGGTGGGGTGGGGAGGGGTATTTTTATTATTATCTTTTCATTTGGAAAAGTCAGGGAATCAGTAGAAATACATCCGTTTTTACATCATGTTCTAATCTATAGCTCATCTCCATATCCATCCTCATCCATCCTCACTCATTCACATTTGGTGCCTTCCCATTCTACACACATTTGTATGTGTAGAGTTTATTTAAAAAACCTGCCCCCTAACATCCAGCAGAGCATGACATGAGGTGATGGTGTTGTTACCTGGGCAGACCATGTCATGGACGGCCTTCACTTCACTCCATTACAGATCAGACTGGTTGTGCGTTGCGCTGCGCCCTGGTGACTCCACAGCTTTCAGAAAAATACCTTGCATTTTTTGTCTGATGTACAGCTGTGTGTGTTTGTTTATGTGTGTGTGTGTGTGTGTGTGTGTGTATGTGTGTGTGTATGTGTGTTGGAGTGTGTATGTGTGTGTGTGTTGGGGTGTGTGTGTGTGTGTATGTCTGTTAGAGAGTATTTGTGTGTGTGTTTGTGTTGGAGTGTGTGTCTGTGATGGAGTGTGTGTGTGTGTGCGTGTGTGTGTGTGTGTGTGTGTGTGTGTGTGTTGGAGTGTGTGTTGTATGAGGGGATTGAGAGTGATAGGATGGTGGTGGTTGTGGGTTAACAGTCAGAACCTGTAGGAACAGATGAGAGGAAGAGACAGAAATAGAGCAGAAAAGTGAGCTATTGCAAGGTTTTCATCTCTGTATGTGTGTGTGTGTATGTGTGTGTGTGTGTGTGTGTGTGTGTGTATTAAAGTAATGTTTAGAAGATAAGCAAGATTGCAGGGCTTTATTGTGTGTGTGTGTGTGTGTGTGTGTGTGTGTGTGTGTGTGTGTGTGTATCTGTGTATGTGTATATGCATGTGTTTATCTGTGTATGTGTCTGTGTTGTGCATGCATGTGTATGCGTGTGTGTGTGTGCGTGTTTGCATGTGTATTTTTATGTGTGTGTGTGTGTGTGCACATTTGTGTGCTTATGCATGTGTACATGTATGTGCATATGTGTATGTGTGTATACAAATCCACATTATATGATAAAAGAGAAGTGAGAGGTTGATGTGTGTGATTGTCACAGTAAAGAGCAAGGGAGAGAGGGACGAGTGGGGGGCAATCAAGATGAGTGAAAGAGCGAGGGGGAGTAGATGGAGCAAATGTGTGTGTGTGTGTGTGTGTGTGTGTGTGTGTGTGTGTGTGTGTGTGTATGTGCGTGCGCGTGTGTCTCTCTCGCTCTCTGCCTGAGAGCGAGGGAGAGCAAGAGAAATAGATAATTTCTTTGCTCTTCTTTTAAATAAGTCTGTTTCTATAGCAACCATCTATCCAGCGGCTGGAGAGAGAGAGAGAGAGAGAGAGAGAGAGAGCGAGAGCGAGAGGAGGAGAGAGGGGAAAGTGGGGGAGCACCAGCCAGGAAGAGAGAGAGAGAAAGAGAGAAAAGAAGCATATTACCATAGCAACGGACAAAGAGGAAGATACGGGCCTCGAACTAACTTTGATGGGGGAAAAATGAAAGAATTTAACCATGAACGTATAGGGGCACACATGAAATACAAGATTAAAGGAGATTCAACTGTTCAACTGTGTACTGCAGAGAGACTTTAGTATGATATAATATAATCATGTTTTTAATGGAAACTCACTGTGTACCAACATCTGCAAGCGCTGGAGGGCAGATATATACAATTATGAAGTGCTGTCATTGAGTGAGACATAGGTTTTCCGCATACCCTTGGTCTTAAATGTTCGGTCAGGCTTGTGATGTAAATTGTTGTTTTTAAGGCCTTCAGGAGTTTTGCAAATTTCCTGCAAAGCCTCCCAATACCTCATTCTTTCTTTTGTTTTTTTCAGAGATTGAAAAGCAATGTATGTGTTTTCATATCCGGCTGTATTTTGAAGATAACACCTCTGCAGCATGTGTTGTTTACGTCTGAAACAGTGACAACCAACCAACAGCCGTCGATCCATTTTAACTGGGGAAAAGAGCCAAATGACTGGGGTCTGACGCTGCGCCCCAGACTGCCTGTTCCCCATTCAATTACTTAATCCCTGTAATTAGAGACCCTGCTTTAAAGGGAACATAATTTATAATTCTGCCTTTTACTCTTCCCTGTCTCCCTTCTGTCTTGCTGTGTGGCCCATTCTCCCTGAGATGCTGCCACACAGGAACATCCAGTCGGTAAAGGCTTGTTTACATGGGCGTAGGAAGCATTATCAAGGTGGGGGAGACAGCCTTCAACAAGGTAACTTGGGTTACTCCCCCAGAAACAAATCACAATGTAATGTCATTTTCCTGCATTTACACAACCTTTCAGGTATGTCTTAGCTATTCCAGCAGGCCATGTTAGACAAGAGAATGACAAGTACATTTTAATATTTACTTGTTGAAGCCCAACTAAATATATATTATTATTAATTACCCAATATTAAATAATGCGTCCGAGACAGTATGCTTGCACGTCCATGGTCATTTGGAAAGAAGTTCTGATTTTGAAAACATACTTATGTGGTCAAATGTCATGCATTTTGATGACATTTTCACTTAAACATTTTATTTTAAAAGTGGACATGTCCCCTTGTTCCTAGTGGATCCAATGCATATGCTTATTAAAAACGTATTATGTTATTCTGCCCTTTGCTACAATCCCAGTACTGGGCAATATCAGGTCATATCAGGTCAAATACTGCATCTCTGTGTTTTAAAGAACAAGCACAGAACATTTTATGTTATTGCAATTTGCATAGCCTTGACATTGTGCGTCGCTAGTGAGGAATACAGAAACAGAATTCAGCTCTAAGCATCCATGACTAGTGAGAGACAACATGGGAAGCATGTAGTGCCGTAACATGGCATTTCATTTCAAAACATAGGAAAAATTAGAGTGGATCTGTCAAGGTGCTGATTGGCAACCGGGGCGAGTTCCCGACAGCCTACTGTTTACTTTGAAATTAGATCAGGCCCCAACAGTCTTATAAACTGTGTATGATCCCCCCCCCCCCCCCCCCCCCCCCCCCCGCCCTTTTGCTCAGCAGCTGTATAATGAAATCACACCAGCCGACAACATCGCGCACATAGTCACCTTAACCAATGCGCGCCAGCTGTCCGTTTGTAGCTAAATGCTAGCCAGCAAGCAATTAGCCTGTTTTACACCGTTAGCAAATAGCCGTTAGGCATAGCTGAAAGCCAGTAAGCTAACAGCCATCTGCTGCAAAGTGTTTGAAATTAGCCATCAGGCATAGCGGCATCAAGCTCGTTAGTCCACAGCTTCTTAGCCATTACCTGCTAGCTTTAGGTTCCATTCAGTTCACACTGCTCTGGGTTTTCTTTCCCCCTCGCTCTCTCTGTCTCTCTCTCTCTCTCTTGTGGGCCCTCTTTCTCATTCACAATGAACTCAT
>JACYXH010000813.1:0-322500 GCA_026745465.1 Lota lota
CTCCTTGATGTGCGTCGTTGCGGTCGACGACATGCGTTCGCCCGCTCCCAACTCCAGGCATACAAGCGCCGACAATCGGTTCCTCAGCAATCCGCCGGGAAGAAGCCCCGGTCCTCTAGTCCGCTGTCTCCTCCGTCCCCGGAGCCGCCTACTCCCTGGGTGATTGACACCATTCCGGCGTTCACTGGTAGACGCCTCTTTGATGTGCGTCTTCGCGGTCGACGACGTGCGTCCGCCCGCTCCCAACGACGTGCGTCCGCCCGCTCCCAACTCCAGGCATACAAGCGCCGACAATCGGTACCGCAGCACTCCGCCGGGAAGAAGCCCCGGTCCTCTAGTGCGCTGTCTCCTCCCTCCCTGGCGCCGCCTCCTCCCCGGTTGATCGACAGCATTCCGGCGTACTCGGTTTGGCGCCTTGTTGATGTGCGTCGTCGCTGGCCGACGACACCAGTTTTTAGTGGACTTGGAGGGCTATGGACCTGAGGAGCGGTCCGGCGTACTCCTAGTCGCATCCTGGACGCCTCGCTAACCCGCTATTTTCACCGCCAGCACCCTCCCTTGTCGTGCGTCCGCTTAGAGGCGTCCGTTGAGGGGGGTACTGTCACACCCTCTCCCGTTTCCGTCCAATTCCGCCATCTAGTGGCACACAGCCTCCATTACCCCTCATGCTCCCTCTGATTATTTACACCTGCACTCAATAACCAATCACCCACCACAGTACTTAAGCACTGGCTTCCAACATAGCCAGTGTTAGTTAGTAAGTTAACCTCACACTCGGTAACTTCGTCCTCGCCTTTTAGACTCCGTTGTTCCTGTTCGCGTTACGGGTCCCGCTCCCGTTCCGGTGCTTTCCCGTTATTGACTACCCACCTGCCAACGAACCTTTGCCTTCCTGACTACAGACTGCAGCCTCGTGGCCACCAGCCCCGCTGCAACCATGGCCTCCTGGCTCCAAGCAGCTGTGGTCTCTTGGCTCCAAGCCCTAGTTCCCGCAGCTGTGGTCTCTTGGCTCCAAGCCCTAGTTCCCGCAGCCGTGGTCTCCAGGCTCCAAGCCCCAGCCCCAGCACCAGGGGTCTTCTGGGCCAAAGCCCCAGCTGCAGTGGCCTCCTGGTCCCAAGCCCCAGCCCCAGCAGCTGTGGTCTCCTGGTTCCAAGCCCCAGCCCCAGCAGCTGTGGTCTCCTGTCTCCAAGCCCCAGGCCCAGCAGCAGTTGATTCCAGACAAAAAGCTAAAAAAAATAAAATAATGTTGCAATAAAAGCATTTTACAATTTATATAAATTAGTTCATCCTTTCAAGTGAATGTACAGATGGATAGTATGAGAAAAAGGACAACCCAATTCTGTTTTCCCCCCTTACGTTAATAGGTTGGCCTCATAGCACACGCTGGCATTCGCTCAAATGGAACTTGTGCTCGTAAATTGCTATATAAGCTTGTCAATGGCTGTATAGACCTTATACCATCGTCAATAAGTGAAGCACCATCGTATTTAAAACAAAACACAACGTTTAAGCTCAGAAACACATTGTGGTCAAAAAGTGATTATCTTGCACTGAAAAGCATTTTTCCGCACGTAAATAGCACTATACAACCATTAGTTACAAGCTTAGTTATACTTTTCCATTTAAAGTGGGAAAAAGGCTACCTTTCTTTTTTTATGTGCGGAAAATGCTTTTCAGAGTGAGAGAATACATTTTTGACCACAATGTGTTTCTGATCATAAACATGGTGTGTTGTGTTAAAAACGATGGTGCTTCACCACTTGATGATGGTATAAGGTCAATTCAACCATTAAAAACCTTAGTTACACTTTTCCATTAAAGTGGGTAAAAAGCACCATGCCATTTTTAATGCGCGGAAAATGCTTTACAGAGCGAGAGAATCACTTTTTGACAACAATGTGTTTCTGAGCATAAACATGGTGCATTGTGTTCAAAACGATGGTGCTTCACCACTTGATGACAGTATAAGGTCTATACAACCATTCACAAGCTTAGTTATACTTTTCCATTTAAAGTGGGAAAAAGCCTATCTTTCTTTTTTTATGTGCGGAAAATGCTTTTCAGAGTGAGAGAATACATTTTTGACCACAATGTGTTTTCTGATCATAAACATGGTGTGTTGTGTTAAAAACGATGGTGCTTCACCACTTGATGATGGTATAAGGTCTATACAACCATTCACAAGCTTAGTTATACTTTTCCATTTAAAGTGGGAAAAAGCCTACCTTTCTTTTTTATGTCCGGAAAATGCTTTTTAGAGCGAGAGAATCAATTTCTGACCACAATGTGTATTCTGATCATAAATTTGGTGTGCTGTGTAAAAAACGATTATGCTTCACCACTTGATGATGGTATAAGGTCAATTCAACCATTAAAAACCTTAGTTACACTTTTCCATTAAAGTGGGTAAAAAGCACCATGCCATTTTTAATGCACGGAAAATGCTTTACAGAGCGAGAGAATCACTTTTGATAACAATGTGTTTCTGAGCATAAACATGGTGCGTTGTGTTCAAAACGATGTTGCTTCACCACTTGATGACAGTATAAGGTCTATACAACCATTCACAAGCTTAGTTATACTTTTCCATTTAAAGTGGGAAAAAGCCTACCTTTCTTTTTTTATGTGCGGAAAATGCTTTTCAGAGTGAGAGAATACATTTTTGACCACAATGTGTTTCTGATCATAAACATGGTGTGTTGTGTTAAAAAACGATTATGCTTCACCACTTGATGATGGTATAAGGTCAATTCAACCATTAAAAACCTTAGTTACACTTTTCCATTAAAGTGGGTAAAAAGTACCATGCCATTTTTAATGCGCGAAAAATGCTTTATAGAGCGAGATAATCACGTTTTGACAACAATGTGTTTCTGAGCATAAACATGGTGCGTTGTGTTCAAAACGATGGTGCTTCACCACTTGATGACAGTATAAGGTCTATACAACCATTCTCAAGCTTAGTTATACTTTTCCATTTAAAGTGGGAAAAAGCCTACGTTTCTTTTTTTATGTGCGGAAAATGCTTTTCAGAGTGAGAGAATACATTTTTGACCACAATGTGTTTCTGATCAGAAACGTGGTATGTTGTGTTAAAAACGATGGTGCTTCACCACTTGATGATGGTATAAGGTCTTTACAACCATTCACATATTTAGTTACAATTTTTCCATTTCAAAGTGGAAAAAATCAACATGCCATTTATTTATGTGCGGAAAATGCTTTTCAGAGTGAGAGAATACATTTTTGAACACAATGTATTTCTGATCATAAACAAGGTGTGTTGTGTTAAACACGATGGTGCTACACCACTTGATGATGGTATAAGGTCTATACAACCATTCACAACCTCCTGGCCCCAAGTCCCAGCCCCAGCAGCTGAGGTCTCCGGGTTCCAAGCCCTTGCCCCAGCAGCTGTGGTCTCCTTGCTCCAAGCCCCAGCCCCAGCAGCAGGGGTCTCCTGGCCACAAGACCCAGCCCCAGTTGCCTCCTGGTTCAATGCCCCAGTGGCGTCCTGGCCCTGAGACCCAGCCCCAGCAGCAGGGCTCTCCTGGTCCCAAGCCCCAGCCCCAGCAGCAGTTGCCTCCTGGTTCCAAGCCCCAGCAGCCTCCTGGCCCTGAGCCCCAGCCCCAGCAGCAGTTGCCTCCTTGTCCCAAGCCCTCAACACCCTTGTCAGTGCATCCACCGGCCTGTCGCTTTTCATGTGCCCATTGGGAGCCCAATGAGCCCCTGTTCCCTGCCTGGGAGGCAGGGATCACAGTCCCCACTGTCCAGGCTCTCCTAAGCTATTGCCAGCTTACGTGCTGTCCTGCTCCGTGCGTCCGCCCGCTCCCAACTCCAGGCACACAAGCGCCGACAATCGGTTCCTCAGCACTCCGCCGGGAAGAAGCCCCGGTCTTCTAGTCCGCTGTCTCCTCCGTCCCTGGCGCAGCCTACTGCCTGGGTGATTGACAGCATTCCGGCGTTCACTGGTAGACGCCTCTTTGATGTGCGCCCCCTCCCAACTCCAGGCATACAAGCGCCGACAATCGGTACCGCAGCACTCCGCCGGGAAGAAGTCCCGGTCCTCTAGTCCGCTGTCTCCTCCCTCCCCGGCGCCGCCTCCTCCCCGGTTGATCGACAGCATTCCGGCGTACTCGGTTAGACGTCTCCTTGATGTGCGTCGTCGCTGGCCGACGACGCCAGTTTTTAGTGGACTGGGAGGACTATGGACCTGAGGAGCGGTCCGGGGTACTCCTATTCGCATCCTGGACGCCTCCCTAACCCGCTATTTTCACCGCCAGCACCCTCCCTTGTCGTGCGTCCGCCTGGAGGCGTCCGTTGACACTGTCACACCCTCTCCCGTTTCCGTCCAATTCCGCCATCTAGTGGAACACAGCCTCCATTACCCCTCATGCTCCCTCTGATTATTTACACCTACACTCAATAACCAATCACCCACCACTGTACTTAAGCACTGGCTTCAAACATAGCCAGTGTTAGTTAGTAAGTTAACCTCACACTCGGTTACTTCGTCCTCGCCTTTTAGACTCCGTTGTTCCTGTTCCCGTTACGGGTCCCGCTCCCGTTACGGTTATTTTCCCTCTAGTTCTCCACGGTTCAGTTCCGACTCCTGCTTCCATTCATCTGATTGCCTTCCCGTTATTGACTACCCGCCTGCCAACGAACCTCTGCCTTCCTGACTACAGACTGCAGCCTCGTGGCCACCAGCCCCGCTGCAACCGTGGCCTCCTGGCTCCAAGCAGCTGTGGTCTCTTGGCTCCAAGCCCCAGTTCCCGCAGCCGTGGTCTCCGGGCTCCAAGCCCCAGCCCCAGCAGCAGGGGTCTTCTGGGCCAAAACCCCAGCTGCAGTGGCCTCCTGGCCCCAAGCCCCAGCCCCAGCAGCTGTGGTCTACGGGTTCCAAGCCCCAGCCCCAGCAGCTGTAGTCTCCTGGCTCCAAGCCCCAGCCCCAGCAGCAGGGGTCTCCTGGGCCCAAGCCCCAGCTGCAGTGGCCTACTGGCTCCAAGCCCCAGCCCCAGCAGCAGGGGTCTCCTGGTCCCAAGCCCCAGCGGCCTCCTGGCCCTGAGCCCCAGCCCCAGCAGCAGTTGCCTCCTGGTCCCAAGCCCTCAACACCCTTGTCAGTGCGTCCACTTGCCTGTCGCCATTCATGTGCCCATTGGGACCCCAACCGCCCATGTTCCCTGCCCGGGAGGCAGAGATCACAGTCCCCACTGTCCAGGCTCTCCTACGCCATTGCCAGCGTACGTGCTGTCCTGCTCCAAGCGTCCGCCCGCTCCCAACTCCAGGCACACAAGCGCCGACAACCAGTTCCGCAGTAGTCCGCCGGGAAAAGCCCCCAGTCCTCTACTCCGCTGTCTCCTCCGTCCCCGGCGCCGCCTCCTCCCCTGCCGATTGACAGCATTCCGGCGTACATTGGTAGACGCCTCCTTGATGTGCGTCGTTGCGGTCGACGACGTGCATTCGCCCGCTCCCAAATCCAGGCATACAAGCGCCGACAATCGGTTCCTCAGCAATCCGCCGGGAAGAAGCCCCGGTCCTCTAGTCCGCTGTCTCCTCCGTCCCCGGTGCCGCCTACTCCCTGGATGATTGACACCATTCCGGCGTTCACTGGTAGACGCCTCTTGATGTGCGTCGTTGCTGGCCGACGACGCCAGTTTTTAGAGGACTTGGAGGGCTATGGACCTGAGGAGCGGTCCGCGGTACTCCTAGTCGCATCCTGGACGCCTCCCTAACCCGCTATTTTCACCGACAGCACCCTCCCTTGTCGTGCGTCCGCCTGGAGGCGTCCGTTGAGGGGGGGTACTGTCACACCCTCTCCCATTTCCGTCCAATTCCGCCATCTAGTGGCAGACAGCCTCCATTACCGCTCATGCTCCCTCTGATTATTTACACCTGCACTCAATAACCAATCACCCACCACAGTACTTAAGCACTGGCTTCCAACATAGCCAGTGTTAGTTAGTAAGTTAACCTCACACTCGGTAACTTCGTCCTCGCCTTTTAGACTCCGTTGTTCCTGTTCGCGTTACGGGTCCCGCTCCCGTTCTGGTGCTTTTCCCTCTAGTTCTCCCCGGTTCCGTTCCGACTCCTGGTTCAATTCATCTGATTGCCTTCCCGTTATTGACTACCCGCCTGCCAACGAACCTCTGCCTTCCTGACTACAGAATGCAGCCTCGTGGCCACCAGCCCCGCTGCAACCGTGGCCTCCTGGCTCCAAGCAGCTGTGGTCTCTTGGCTCCAAGCCCCAGTTCCCGCAGCCGTCGTCTCCGGGCTCCAAGCCCCAGCCCCAGCAGCTGGGGTCTTCTGGGCCAAAGCCCCAGCTGCAGTGGCCTCCTGGCCCCAAGCCCCAGCCCCAGCAGCTGTGGTCTCCGGGTTCCAAGCCCCAGCCCCAGCCCCTGCAGCTGTGGTCTCCTGGCTCCAAGCCCCAGTCCCAGCAGCAGGGGTCTCATGGGCCCAAGCCCCAGCTGCAGTGGCCTCCTGGCTCCAAGCCGCAGCCCCAGCAGCAGGGGTCTCCTGGTCCCAAGCCCCAGCGGCCTCCTGGCCCTGAGCCCCAGCCCCAGCAGCAGTTGCCTCCTGGTCCCAAGCCCTCAACACCCTTCTCAGTGCGTCCACTGGCCTGTCGCCATTCATGTGCCCATTGGGAGCCCAACCACCCCTGTTCCCTGCCTGGGAGGCAGAGATCACAGTCCCCACTGTCCAGGCTCACCTACGCCATTGCCAGCGTACGTGCTGTCCTGCTCCAAGCGTCCGCCCGCTCCCAAGTCCAGGCACACAAGTGCCGACAACCAGTTCCGCAGTAGTCCGCCGGGAAAAGGCCCCGGTCCTCTACTCCGCTGTCTCCTCCGTACCCGGCGCCGCCTCCTCCCCGGGCGATTGACAGCATTCTGGCGTACATTGGTAGACGCCTCCTTGATGTGCGTCGTTGCGGTCGACGACATGCGTTCGCCCGCTCCCAACTCCAGGCATACAAGCGCCGACAATCGGTTCCTCAGCAATCCGCCGGGAAGAAGCCCCGATCCTCTAGTCCGCTGTCTCCTCCGTCCCCGGAGCCGCCTACTCCCTGGGTGATTGACACCATTCCGGCGTTCACTGGTAGACGCCTCTTTGATGTGCGTCTTCGCGGTCGACGACGTGCGTCCGCCCGCTCCCAACGACGTGCGTCCGCCCGCTCCCAACTCCAGGCATACAAGCGCCGACAATCGGTACCGCAGCACTCCGCCGGGAAGAAGTCCCGGTCCTCTAGTCCGCTGTCTACTCCCTCCCCGGCGCCGCCTCCTCCCCGGTTGATCGACAGCATTCCGGCGTACTCGGTTAGACGCCTCCTTGATGTGCGTCGTCGCTGGCCGATGACGCCAGTTTTTAGTGGACTGGGAGGGCTATAGACCTGAGGAGCGGTCCGGGGTACTCCTAGTCGCATGCTGGACGCCTCCCTAACCCGCTATATTCACCGCCAGCACCCTCCCTTGTCGTGCGTCCGCCTGGAGGCGTCCGTTGACGCTGTCACACCCTCTCCCATTTCCGTCCAATTCCGCCATCTAGTGGCAGACAGCCTTCATTACCGCTCATGCTCCCTCTGATAATTTACACCTGCACTCAATAACCAATCACCCACCACAGTACATAAGCACTGGCTTCCAACATAGCCAGTGTTAGTTAGTAAGTTAACGTCACACTCGGTAACTTCGTCCTCGCCTTTTAGACTCCGTTGTTCCTGTTCGCGTTACGGGTCCCGCTCCCGTTCCGGTGCTTTTCCCTCTAGTTCTCCCCGGTTCCGTTCCGACTCCTGCTTCAATTCATCTGATTGCCTTCCCGTTATTGACTACCCGCCTGCCAACGAACCTCTGCCTTCCTGACTACAGACTGCAGCCTCGTGGCCACCAGCACCGCTGCAACCGTGGCCCCCTGGCTCCAAGCAGCTGTGGTCTCTTGGCTCCAAGCCCCAGTTCCCGCAGCCGTCGTCTCCGGGCTCCAAGCCCCAGCCCCAGCAGCAGGGGTCTTCTGGGCCAAAGCCCCAGCTGCAGTGGCCTCCTGGCCCCAAGCCCCAGCCCCAGCAGCTGTGGTCTCCGGGTTCCAAGCCCCAGCCCGAGCAGCTGTGGTCTCCTGGCTCCAAGCCCCAGTCCCAGCAGCAGGGGTCTCATGGGCCCAAGCCCCAGCTGCAGTGGCTTCCTGGCTCCAAGCCGCAGCCCCAGCAGCAGGGGTCTCCTGGTCCCAAGCCCCAGCGGCCTCCTGGCCCTGAGCCCCAGCCCCAGCAGCAGTTGCCTCCTGGTCCCAAGCCCTCAACACCCTTGTCAGTGCGTCCACTGGCCTGTCGCAATTCATGTGCCCATTGGGAGCCCAACCGCCCGTGTTCCCTGCCTGAGAGGCAGAGATCACAGTCCCCACTGTCCAGGCTCTCCTACGCCATTGCCAGCGTACGTGCTGTCCTGCTCCAAGCGTCCGCCCGCTCCCAAGTCCAGGCACACAAGCGCCGACAACCAGTTCGACGACGCCAGTTTTTAGTGGACTGGGAGGGCTATGGACCTGAGGAGCGGTCCGGGGTACTCCTAGTCACATCCTGGACGCCTGCCTAACCCGCTATTTTCACCGCCAGCACCCTCACTTGTCGTGCGTCCGCCTGGAGGCGTCCGTTGAGGGGGGGTACTGTCACACCCTCTCCCGTTTCCGTCCAATTCCGCCATCTAGTGGCACACAGCCTCCATTACCCCTCATGCTCCCTCTGATTATTTACACCTGCACTCAATAACCAATCACCCACCACAGTACTTAAGCACTGGCTTCCAACATAGCCAGTGTTAGTAAGTTAACCTCACACTCGGTAACTTCGTCCTCGCCTTTTTGACTCCGTTGTTCCTGTTCCCGTTACGGGTCCCGCTCCCGCTCCCGTTCTGGTAGACGCCTCTTTGATGTGCGTTGTCGCGGTCGACGACGTGCGTCCGCCCCCTCCCAACTCCAGGCATACAAGCGCCGACAATCGGTCCCGCAGCACTCCGCCGGGAAGAAGCCCCGGTCCTCTAGTCCGCTGTCTCCTCCCTCCCCTGCGCCGCCTCCTCCCCAGTTGATCGACAGCATTCCGCCGTACTCTGTTAGACGCCTCCTTGATGTGCGTCGTCGCTGGCCGACGACGCCAGTTTTTAGTGGACTTGGAGGGCTATGGACCTGAGGAGCGGTCCGGGGTACTCCTAGTCGCATCCTGGACGCCTCCCTAACCCGGGGGGTACTGTCACACCCTCTCCCGTTTCCGTCCAATTCCGCCATCTAGTGGCACACAGCCTCCATTACCCCTCATGCTCCCTCTGATTATTTACACCTGCACTCAATAACCAATCACCCCCCACAGTACTTAAGCACTGGCTTCCAACATAGCCAGTGTTAGTTAGTAAGTTAACCTCACACTCGGTAACTTCGTCCTCGCCTTTTAGACTCCGTTGTTCCTGTTCGCGTTACGGGTCCCGCTCCCGTTCCGGTGCTTTTCCCTCTAGTTCTCCCCGGTTCCGTTCCGACTCCTGGTTCAATTCATCTGATTGCCTTCCCGTTATTGACTACCCGCCTGCCAACGAACCTCTGCCTTTCTGACTACAGACTGCAGCCTCGTGGCCACCAGCCCCGCTGCAACCGTGGCCTCCTGGCTCCAAGCAGCTGTGGTCTCTTGGCTCCAAGCCCCAGTTCCCGCAGCCGTCGTCTCCGGGCTCCAAGCCCCAGCCCCAGCAGCTGGGGTCTTCTGGGCCAAAGCCCCAGCTGCAGTGGCCTCCTGGTCCCAAGCCCCAGCCCCAGCAGCTGTGGTCTCCGGGTTCCAACCCCCAGCCCCAGCAGCAGTTGCCTCCTGGTTTTAAGCCCCAGCGGCCTCCTGGCCCCAACCCCAGCAGCTGTGGTCTCCTGGTTCCAAGCCCCAGCCCCAGCAGCTGTGGTCTCCTGTCTCCAAGCCCCAGCCCCAGCAGCAGTTGATTCCAGACAAAAAGCTAAAAAAAATAATATGTTGCAATAAAAGCATTTTACAATTTATATAAATTAGTTCATCCTTTCAAGTGAATGTACAGATGGATAGTATGAGAAAAAGGACAACCCAATTCTGTTTTCCCCCTTATGTAAATAGGTTGGCCTCATAGCACACGCTGGCATTCACTCAAATGGAACTTGTGCTCGTAAATTGCTATATAAGCTTGTCAATGGCTGTATAGACCTTATACCATCGTCAATAAGTGAAGCACCATCGTATTTAAAACAAAACACAACGTTTAAGCTCAGAAACACATTGTGGTCAAAAAGTGATTATCTTGCACTGAAAAGCATTTTTCCGCACGTAAATAGCACTATACAACCATTCATAAGCTTAGTTATACTTTTCCATTTAAAGTGGGAAAAAGCCTACCTTTCTTTTTTTATGTGATGACAATGCTTTTCAGCACGAGAGAATCACTTTTTGACTACAATGTGTTTCTGATCATACACAACATCAACATGAACAAGATCAACATGGTGTGTTGTGTTAAAAACGATTATGCTTCACCACTTGATGACGGTGTAAGGTCAATTCAACCATTAAAAACCTTAGTTACACTTTTCCATTAAAGTGGGTAAAAAGCACCATGCCATTTTTAATGCGCGGAAAATGCTTTACAGAGCGAGATAATCACTTTTTGACAACAATGTGTTTCTGAGCATAAACATGGTGCGTTGTGTTCAAAAAGATGGTGCTTCACCACTTGATGATGGTATAAGGTCTATACAACCATTCACAAGCTTAGTTATACTTTTCCATTTAAAGTGGGAAAAAGCCTATCTTTCTTTTTTTATGTGCGGAAAATGCTTTTCAGAGTGAGAGAATACATTTTTGACCACAATGTGTTTCTGATCATAAACATGGTGTGTTGTGTTAAAAACGATGGTGCTTCACCACTTGATGACAGTATAAGGTCTATACAACCATTCACAAGCTTAGTTATACTTTTCCATTTAAAGTGGGAAAAAGCCTACCTTTCTTTTTTTATGTGCGGAAAATGCTTTTCAGAGTGAGAGAATACATTTTTGACCACAATGTGTTTCTGATCATAAACATGGTGTGTTGTGTTAAAAACGATGGTGCTTCACCACTTGATGATTGTATAAGGTCAATTCAACCATTAAAAACCTTAGTTACACTTTTCCATTAAAGTGGGTAAAAAGCACCATGCCATTTTTAATGCGCGGAAAATGCTTTACAGAGCGAGAGAATCACTTTTTGACAACAATGTGTTTCTGATCATAAACTTGGTGTGTTGTGTTAAAAACGATGGTGCTTCACCACTTGATGACAGTATAAGGTCTATACAACCATTCACAAGCTTAGTTATACTTTTCCATTTAAAGTGGGAAAAAGCCTATCTTTCTTTTTAATGTGCGGAAAATGCTTTTCAGAGTGAGAGAATACATTTTTGACCACAATGTGTTTCTGATCATAAACATGGTGTGTTGTGTTAAAAACGATGGTGCTTCACCACTTGATGACAGTATAAGGTCTATACAACCATTCACAAGCTTAGTTATACTTTTCCATTTAAAGTGGGAAAAAGCCTATCTTTCTTTTTTTATGTGCGGAAAATGCTTTTCAGAGTGAGAGAATACATTTTTGACCACAATGTGTTTCTGATCATAAACATGGTGTGTTATGTTAAAAACGATGGTGCTTCACCACTTGATGATGGTATAAGGTCTATACAACCATTCACAAGCTTAGTTATACTTTTCCATTTAAAGTGGGAAAAAGCCTACCTTTCTTTTTTTATGTGCGGAAAATGCTTTTCAGAGTGAGAGAATACATTTTTGACCACAATGTGTTTCTGATCAGAAACATGGTGTGTTGTGTTAAAAACGATTATGCTTCACCACTTGATGATGGTATAAGGTCAATTCAACCATTAAAAACCTTAGTTACACTTTTCCATTAAAGTGGGTAAAAAGCACCATGCCATTTTTAATGCGCGGAAAATGCTTTACAGAGCGAGATAATCACTTTTTGACAACAATGTGTTTCTGAGCATAAACATGGTGCGTTGTGTTCAAAAAGATGGTGCTTCACCACTTGATGATGGTATAAGGTCTATACAACCATTCACAAGCTTAGTTATACTTTTCCATTTAAAGTGGGAAAAAGCCTATCTTTCTTTTTTTATGTGCGGAAAATGCTTTTCAGAGTGAAAGAATACATTTTTGACCACAATGTGTTTCTGATCATAAACATGGTGTGTTGTGTTAAAAACGATGGTGCTTCACCACTTGATGATGGTATAAGGTCTATACAAACCATTCACAAGCTTAGTTATACTTTTCCATTTAAAGTGGGAAAAAGCCTACCTTTCTTTTTTTATGTGCGGAAAATGCTTTTCAGAGTGAGAGAATACATTTTTGACCACAATGTGTTTCTGATCAGAAACATGGTGTGTTGCGTTAAAAACGATTATGCTTCACCACTTGATGATGGTATAAGGTCAATTCAACCATTAAAAACCTTAGTTACACTTTTCCATTAAAGTGGGTAAAAAGCACCATGCCATTTTTAATGCGCGGAAAATGCTTTACAGAGCGAGATAATCACTTTTTGACAACAATGTGTTTCTGATCAGAAACATGGTGTGTTGTGTTAAAAACGATTATGCTTCACCACTTGATGATGGTATTAGGTCAATTCAACCATTACAAACCTTAGTTACACTTTTCCATTAAAGTGGGTAAAAAGCACCATGCCATTTTTAATGCGCGGAAAATGCTTTACAGAGCTAGAGAATACATTTTTGACCACAATGTGTTTCTGATCAGAAACATGGTGTGTTGCGTTAAAAACGATTATGCTTCACCACTTGATGATGGTATTAGGTCAATTCAACCATTACAAACCTTAGTTACACTTTTCCATTAAAGTGGGTAAAAAGCACCATGCCATTTTTAATGAGCGGAAAATGCTTTACAGAGCTAGAGAATACATTTTTGACCACAATGTGTTTCTGATCAGAAACATGGTGTGTTGTGTTAAAAACGATGGTGCTTCACCACTTGATGATGGTATAAGGTCTATACAACCATTCACAAGCTTAGTTATACTTTTCCATTTAAAGTGGGAAAAAGCCTACCTTTCTTTTTTTATGTGCGGAAAATGCTTTTCAGAGCGAGAGAATCACTTTTTGAACACAATGTGTTTCTGATCATAAACTTGGTGTGTTGTGTTAAAAACGATGGTGCTTCACCACTTGATGATGGTATAAGGTCTATACAACCATTCACAAGCTTAGTTATACTTTTCCATTTAAAGTGGGAAAAAGCCTACCTTTCTTTTTTTATGTGCTGAAAATGCTTTTCTGCACGAGAGAATCACTTTTTGACAACATTGTGTTTCTAATCATAAACTTGGTGTGTTGTTTTAAAAACGATGGTGCTTTACCACTTGATGATGGTATAAGGTCTACACAACCATTCACAAACTTAGTTATACTTTTCCATTTAAAGTGGGAAAAAGCCTACCTTTCTTTTTTTATGTGCGGAAAATGCTTTTCAGAGTGAGAGAATACATTTTTGACCACAATGTGTTTCTGATCATAAACATGGTGTGTTGTGTTAAAAACGATGGTGCTTCACCACTTGATGATGGTATAAGGTCTATACAACCATTCACAAGCTTAGTTATACTTTTCAATTTAAAGTGGGAAAAAGCCTACCTTTCTTTTTTTATGTGCGGAAAATGCTTTTCAGCACAAGAGAATCACTTTTTGACAACAATGGTGTGTTGTGTTCAAAACGATGGTGCTTCACCACTTGATGATGGTATAAGGTCTATACAACCATCCACAACCTCCTGGCCCCAAGCCCCAGCCCCAGCAGCTGAGGTCTCCGGGTTCCAAGCCCCAGCCCCAGCAGCTGTGGTCTCCTTGCTCCAAGCCCCAGCCCCAGCAGCAGGGGTCTCCTGGCCACAAGACCCAGCCCCCAGTTCCCTCCTGGTTCCATGCCCCAGCGGCGTCCTGGCCCTGAGCCCCAGCCCCAGCAGCAGGGGTCTCCTGGTCCCAAGCCCCAGCGGCCTCCTGGCCCCAAGCCCCAGCCCCAGCAGCAGTTGCCTCCTGGTTCCAAGCCCCAGCGGCCTCCTGGCCATAAGCCCCAGCAGAAGTTGCCTCCTGGTCCCAAGCCCCAGTGCCTCCTGGCCCTGAGCCCCAGCCCCAGCAGCAGTTGCCTCCTTGTCCCAAGCCCTCAACACCCTTGTCAGTGCGTTGTTACGGCTGCCGTCGGCACCCTCATGTGTTCTGAGATGCAAGCCGAGGATTCGTGGGAGGCGGCATGCAACACTGTCTGGCCAATGGAAGAAGGCTGCCTCCAGTTTAAAAGGCCTAATTGATTGCAGCTGAAGGCAGCTGCCAGACCAGATCCATTTTGTACCTGATTTTTGTGAGAGTAAGGAAGTGGGCCAAGGCTAGAGAAAAATCTCTCTGAAATTAAGAAGTCGTGTATAGTTTCATTAGGTTCAGGGGTGCTGTGAGTATTGTATTTTTGTTTACCAACTACCTTAGTGAGAGAGGACTTTTGTTTAACCTTTTTGTTTCTTATGAAGTTAGCTACCGTTCCTTTTCAGGATCTTTTTGTTATGATCTGTTTTTGATTTCCACAGCACCCATCGGCCTTATCTTCCGTTGTAAACTCCTTTGTTAACTTTGTCTTTTTAAAATAAATATCCTTTCAAATACCAATTACACCTGGTTTTATGTTTATGTCCTGATACCCCTAGCTACAGGACGTAACATAAATGGGGGCTCATCCGGGATCTCTAAATTGATTCCTGGTGAAAGGATATTTATTGGTAAAAGTTAAGTGAAAACATTAATTGGTTATCTGGTGCAGCTGTCTTGGTGATTAGGTGTCATGGCTTCTGAGCGCTTTGACTTGGAGGCATTCCTAGCCAATCCAACTCTTGATCAAATTAACGCTTGTAGAAAAGATGAGTTAGTTATAGTAGCAAGTCACTTCCAGATTCCGGTAACTAAAACTATGTTGAAAAGAGATATTAAGCCGTTAGTTGTTGCTAACTTGGTGCAGATTGGGTTGATTGTGTTACCTGTGTCACAATAGTTAACGCTTCCTGTGGCTGTCTCAGCAGAGACAAAGGATGTGCCGATCCTTAAGCCACAAGCAGTCTCCAGCGAGGTAGGTGGAGGCTTAACCACACCCTTCACGCTGCCGCGATCATAGATCCATCCCCAGAAAGCAGTGCTCGTTCCAGAGAAGAGGCCCGTGTAAAGGTTCGCCTGGCCCGTCTCCAGATTGAGGCTCAAGAACGGGAACGTAAACAGCACATGCAACTTCAGCTTGAAATGAGGAAGCTGGAAGTAGAGGCTGATATGGCTGTAAAGCTTCGGAAGCTCGAGCTTGAAAGCTCTCAGGGGGCGGTAAGTGTAGCTGCTGCTTCTCAAGGTACATCATTCATCACATCCTCCACTCAAAAGTCTGCCAGTTCAATTTCCACGGCTTTTGATGTTAGCAAAAACATTGCTCTAGTGCCATTGTTCCGTGAATCGGAGGTTGAGTCTTACTTTAGCGTGTTTGAGCGCATTGCAATAGCGTTAAATTGGCCGACAGAGGTTTGGACTCTGTTGCTCCGGTGTAAACTCCATGGCAAAGCCCAGGAAGCCATGGCAGCGCTCTCTTTAGAAGAGAGTTTAAATTATGAGTCTGTAAAGTCTGCTATTCTGCGCATCTATGAACTAGTCCCTGAGGCATATCGTCAGAAATTTAGGAGTCATAGAAAGGCACAGAATCAGACGTATACTGAGTTTGCCAGAGAGAAGGGTGTGTTATTTGATAAGTGGATTGCTGCCTGCTCTGCTGATAACTTCAATTCTCTGAAGGGATTACTTCTGGTTGAGGATTTTAAAAGGTGTCTGCCAGAACGCATTGTGGTTTACTTAAATGAGCAGAAAGTAACAACTTTAACAGCTGCAGCAACATTAGCTGATGAATATGTGTTGATTCACAAAACTACGTTTGCGCCTTTTCCTGACCAACCACGTCGAGTTCCTGTGTCGCCTCCCTGTGTCCACAAGGCGCCGGGTGCGAAAAATAATGGGACGTGTTATTACTGTCACCTGAGCGGTCATGTCATTTCTGCCTGTCCGGCTTTAGCAAAAAAAGAACAATCTTCAAGGTTTTCCCAGCCTAAGGGCATTGGCCTGATTAAAACAGATCACGGGATAGAAACGGAGATTGCCAAATGCGAGGAGTTGGATGCCTGCTTCAAACCATTTGTGTTTGACGCACGCGTTTCACTAACTGGCATGCCGGTAGATCAGCGCTCCGTCCGGGTGCTGAGGGACACCGCATGTTCCCAGTCAGTAATTTTGGCGTCAGCACTACCCTTTTCTGGGCACTCAGCTTGTGGATTCGGTTCAGTGCTCCGCGGCATTGAGATGGGCTACGTTCCTCGTCCAATGCACCGCGTTCACATTCAATCGGAGTTAGTAACCGGGTTCTTTCCTGTCGCTGTGTGTGCAGCTCTGCCAATTCAGGGTATCGTACTTTTACTGGGGAATGACATTGCCGGAGGTAAGGTCACTCCTACGTTAGAGGTGCTAGATTCACCTCTGTGCACTACGTCACCCACCGACAATTTGGCCACTTCTCAGGTGTTCCCTGCGTGTGTACTCACACGTGCGCGTGCCCGTTTGCTTCAGGGTGAAGATATTGACACAAATGTTTCAATAATGGATAGCATACTTATGCCGTTGTTCTCAGGTGAGGAGGCGGAGAAGCCAGCCACTGTGCAATCTCTGACTGAGGAGGTTGAGACAGTTGAGCCTCCCAGCTCAGGTTCGCTTCCAAAAACACGCGCACGCCTGGCGAATGCACAAATAGAAGAACCATTCGATCGGGTGATAATAGACTGTGTGGGCCCGTTACCCCGCACAAAAGGTGGAAACCAATATCTACTTACAATTATGTGCGCGGCAACTCGTTTCCCTGAAGCGATCCCACTCCGTAACATTACAGCCAAAACAGTGGTCAAATCGCTAACCAAATTCTTCTCTACTTTCGGCCTCCCTCGTGTAATCCAGTCGGATCAGGGTACCAATTTTCAGTCGAAACTCTTCAAACAGATACTCAGCACACTTAATGTTAAACATGCTGTTTCATCTGCGTATCATCCCGAGTCCCAGGGTGCTCTGGAGCGATGGCATCAGACTCTAAAATCTATGCTTCGTAAGTACTGTTTAGAAAACGGGACTGATTGGGATGAAGGGGTTCCGTTTGTTTTGTTTGCGGCACGTGAAGCCATTCAGGAATCTTTGGGTTTCAGTCCTGCTCAGCTCGTGTTTGGGCATACACCCCGGGGCCCGCTCAAAACATTACATGACAAGTTCATGTCGCTCAAATCCTCACCAACCAAAAATGTACTAGATTATGTCAGCCACTTCCGTGAGCGGCTACATATTGCTAATACACTCGCTAAACAGTCACTGGCTGGTTCGCAAGCAGTGATGAAGCGGCACTATGACCGTTCTGCGTTAAATCGCTCGTTTCATCCTGGTGATTTGGTGTTGGCGTTACTACCTACGCCTGCTTCAGGGCTCTCTGCCAAATTTACCGGTCCGTATCAGGTCCGTGAACGCCTCAGCGAAACAGACTACATTCTTAATACTCCTGAGCGGAGGAGAAAAACATGCGTTTGTCATATTAACATGCTAAAGTTGTATCAACTTAGGGAAAGTGATAAAAACTGTCCTATGGACAACTCAGAGCCGTCACTCGCTATTTTGCCTCCCCAAAGCGCCGCTCTGATCGTAACTGATCCCGCGCTTCCATCCAACTGTGATGATTTGCGGCCGCGTCATCCAGTCCAGTTAGGCACTCGACTCCCTAACTCAGAAGCCATAGCAGAGTTACCGTCCCGGCTACAACATTTACCCGACGAACATAAACAGGATGTAATCAGCCTTGTTGGACAAAGTAAAAGTGTGTTTACTGATGTACCGTCCACAATGACTGTAATAAAACATGATATTGAGCTGACAGACCCTCGTCCAATAAAACAACATCCGTGTCGTGCTAACCAAACTAAGCGGGAAATAATGAAAGGGGAGGTGCAATATCTTCTTAAAAATGGGTTTGCGGAACCCAGTTCTAGTTCGTGGAGTTCACCCTGTCTTGTTGAAACTAAGCCTGACGGCTCGCCTCGTTTCATTACTGATTTTCGTAAGGTGAACGCTGTTACAGTGCGCGACTCATATCCATTACCGAGAATGGAAGATTGTATTGATAATTTGGGGAATGCCAAGTTTGTGAGCAAACTGGACCTGTTAAAAGGTTACTGGCAAGTACCCTTGACTGACCGTGCAGCTGTTATTTCAGCATTTGTTACTCCCGACCATTTTGCGCAGTATAAGGTCATGGCTTTCGGCATGTGCAATGCACCCGCTACATTCCAGCGTTTAGTGAACACTGTGTTATCTGGGGTGAGAAATTGTAATGCTTATTTGGATGATTTAATTGTATACACAGATACGTGGGAGGAGCACATTTGTATCTTGAAGCAAGTCTTCAATAGACTCGCTCAAGCCAACCTCACATTAAATTTGGCTAAATGTGAGTTTGGTAAAGCTACCGTCACCTATTTGGGTAGACAGGTAGGGCAGGGACAGGTGCGCCCTGTAGAAGCCAAGGTCAGTGCCATTTCATTCTGTCCAGTTCCCGCCACGCGTAAAGCGCTGCGTTCGTTTCTTGTGATGGCAGGTTACTATAGGGCTTTCTGCCGTAACTTTTCGACTGTTGCTCAGCCACTAACTCGTTTATTGAGCCCCAAGGTGGAGTTTGTATGGTCTTCAGACTGTCAGATCGCGTTTGACAACCTCAAGGCACTCCTGTGTCACACCCCCGTGCTGGCGGCTCCGGACTTTGCCAGACCGTTCAAACTCGAGGTAGATGGAAGCGGGGTGGGGGCTGGCGCTGTTCTCCTACAGGAAGATGCGGACGGAATAGATCACCCAGTGTGTTATTTTTCCAGAAAGTTTAACAAGCATCAACTTAACTATTCCACCATCGAAAAAGAGACACTTGCCTTGTTGTTGGCCTTACAGTACTTCGACGTGTATGTTGGATCTACCTCTTTGCCAGTCGTAGTGTACACTGATCATAACCCCCTGGTTTTTCTCTCCCGTATGTACAACCACAATCAGCGCTTAATGCGTTGGGCGCTGATTGTACAAGAGTACCACTTAGATGTCCGCCACAAGAAAGGTTCGGAGAACATAGTGTCTGACGCGTTGTCCAGGTTATAGTTAAAATTGTTGTATATTGTGTATTGATGAGGTTTGTTTGTTACTCAAACTGAAGAGTTTGTGTTTATGGGGGGGGGGGGGGTGTTACGGCTGCCGTCGGCACCCTCATGTGTTCTGAGATGCAAGCCGAGGATTCGTGGGAGGCGGCATGCAACACTGTCTGGCCAATGGAAGAAGGCTGCCTCCAGTTTAAAAGGCCTAATTGATTGCAGCTGAAGGCAGCTGCCAGACCAGATCCATTTTGTACCTGATTTTTGTGAGAGTAAGGAAGTGGGCCAAGGCTAGAGAAAAATCTCTCTGAAATTAAGAAGTCGTGTATAGTTTCATTAGGTTCAGGGGTGCTGTGAGTATTGTATTTTTGTTTACCAACTACCTTAGTGAGAGAGGACTTTTGTTTAACCTTTTTGTTTCTTATGAAGTTAGCTACCGTTCCTTTTCAGGATCTTTTTGTTATGATCTGTTTTTGATTTCCACAGCACCCATCGGCCTTATCTTCCGTTGTAAACTCCTTTGTTAACTTTGTCTTTTTAAAATAAATATCCTTTCAAATACCAATTACACCTGGTTTTATGTTTATGTCCTGATACCCCTAGCTACAGGACGTAACAGCGTCCACTGGCCTGTCGCTTTTCATGTGCCCATTGGGAGCCCAACTGAGCCCCTGTTCCCTGCCTGGGAAGGCAGAGATCACAGTCCCCACTGTCCAGGCTCTCCTAAGCCATTGCCAGCGTACGTGCTGTCCTGCTCCGTGCGTCCGCCCGCTCCCAACTCCAGGAACACAAGCGACGTCAATCGGTTCCTCAGCACTCCGCCGGGAAGAAGCCCCGGTCTTCTAGTCCGCCGTCTCCTCCGTCCCTGGCGCAGCTTACTGCCTGGGTGATTGACAGCATTCCGGCGTTCACTGGTAGACGCCTCTTTGATGTGCGTCGTCGCGGTCGACCACGTGCATCCGCCCCCTCCCAACTCCAGGCATACAAGCGCCGACAATCGGTACCGCAGCACTCCGCCGGGAAGAAGTCCCGGTCCTCTAGTCAGCTGTCTACTCCCTCCCCGGCGCCGCCTCCTCCCCGGTTGATCGACAGCATTCCGGCGTACTCGGTTAGACGCCTCCTTGATGTGCGTCGTCGCTGGCCGATGACGCCAGTTTTTAGTGGACTGGGAGGGCTATAGACCTGAGGAGCGGTCAGGGGTACTCCTAGTCGCATGCTGGACGCCTCCCTAACCCGCTATATTCACCGCCAGCACCCTCCCTTGTCGTGCGTCCGCCTGGAGGCGTCCGTTGACACTGTCACACCCTCTCCCATTTCCGTCCAATTCCGCCATCTAGTGGCAGACAGCCTTCATTACCGCTCATGCTCCCTCTGATAATTTACACCTGCACTCAATAACCAATCACCCACCACAGTACTTAAGCACTGGCTTCCAACATAGCCAGTGTTAGTTAGTAAGTTACCCTCACACTCGGTAACTTCGTCCTCGCCTTTTAGACTCCGTTGTTCCT
Source organism: Lota lota (assembly GCA_026745465.1). Classification (NCBI taxonomy): domain Eukaryota; kingdom Metazoa; phylum Chordata; class Actinopteri; order Gadiformes; family Lotidae; genus Lota; species Lota lota. The sequence continues at coordinate 20,779 of JACYXH010000813.1, forward strand.
GTTCGCGTTACGGGTCCCGCTCCCGTTCCGGTGCTTTTCCCTCTAGTTCTCCCCGGTTCCGTTCCGACTCCTGCTTCAATTCATCTGATTGCCTTCCCGTTATTGACTACCCGCCTGCCAACGAACCTCTGCCTTCCTGACTACAGACTGCAGCCTCGTGGCCACCAGCCCCGCTGCAACCGTGGCCCCCTGGCTCCAAGCAGCTGTGGTCTCTTGGCTCCAAGCCCCAGTTCCTGCAGCCGTCGTCTCCGGGCTCCAAGCCCCAGCCCCAGCAGCAGGGATCTTCTGGGCCAAAGCCCCAGCTGCAGTGGCCTCCTGGCCCCAAGCCCCAGCCCCAGCAGCTGTGTTCTCCGGGTTCCAAGCCCCAGCCCCAGCAGCTGTGGTCTCCTGGCTCCAAGCCCCAGTCCCAGCAGCAGGGGTCTCATGGGCCCAAGCCCCAGCTGCAGTGGCCTCCTGGCTCCAAGCCGCAGCCCCAGCAGCAGGGGTCTCCTGGTCCCAAGCCCCAGCGGCCTCCTGGCCCTGAGCCCCAGCCCCAGCAGCAGTTGCCTCCTGGTCCCAAGCCCTCAACACCCTTCTCAGTGCGTCCACTGGCCTGTCGCCATTCATGTGCCCATTGGGAGCCCAACCACCCCTGTTCCCTGCCTGGGAGGCAGAGATCACAGTCCCCACTGTCCAGGCTCTCCTACGCCATTGCCAGCGTACGTGCTGTCCTGCTCCAAGCGTCCGCCCACTCCCAAGTCCAGGCACACAAGCGCCGACAACCAGTTCCGCAGTAGTCCGCCGGGAAAAGGCCCCGGTCCTCTACTCCGCTGTCTCCTCCGTACCCGGCGCCGACTCCTCCCCGGGCGATTGACAGCATTCTGGCGTACATTGGTAGACGCCTCCTTGATGTGCGTCGTTGCGGTCGACGACATGCGTTCGCCCGCTCCCAACTCCAGGCATACAAGCGCCGACAATCGGTTCCTCAGCAATCCGCCGGGAAGAAGCCCCGGTCCTCTAGTCCGCTGTCTCCTCCGTCCCCGGAGCCGCCTACTCCCTGGGTGATTGACACCATTCCGGCGTTCACTGGTAGACGCCTCTTTGATGTGCGTCTTCGCGGTCGACGACGTGCGTCCGCCCGCTCCCAACGACGTGCGTCCGCCCGCTCCCAACTCCAGGCATACAAGCGCCGACAATCGGTACCGCAGCACTCCGCCGGGAAGAAGCCCCGGTCCTCTAGTGCGCTGTCTCCTCCCTCCCTGGCGCCGCCTCCTCCCCGGTTGATCGACAGCATTCCGGCGTACTCGGTTTGGCGCCTTGTTGATGTGCGTCGTCGCTGGCCGACGACACCAGTTTTTAGTGGACTTGGAGGGCTATGGACCTGAGGAGCGGTCCGGCGTACTCCTAGTCGCATCCTGGACGCCTCGCTAACCCGCTATTTTCACCGCCAGCACCCTCCCTTGTCGTGCGTCCGCTTAGAGGCGTCCGTTGAGGGGGGTACTGTCACACCCTCTCCCGTTTCCATCCAATTCCGCCATCTAGTGGCACACAGCCTCCATTACCCCTCATGCTCCCTCTGATTATTTACACCTGCACTCAATAACCAATCACCCACCACAGTACTTAAGCACTGGCTTCCAACATAGCCAGTGTTAGTTAGTAAGTTAACCTCACACTCGGTAACTTCGTCCTCGCCTTTTAGACTCCGTTGTTCCTGTTCGCGTTACGGGTCCCGCTCCCGTTCCGGTGCTTTCCCGTTATTGACTACCCACCTGCCAACGAACCTTTGCCTTCCTGACTACAGACTGCAGCCTCGTGGCCACCAGCCCCGCTGCAACCATGGCCTCCTGGCTCCAAGCAGCTGTGGTCTCTTGGCTCCAAGCCCTAGTTCCCGCAGCTGTGGTCTCTTGGCTCCAAGCCCTAGTTCCCGCAGCCGTGGTCTCCAGGCTCCAAGCCCCAGCCCCAGCACCAGGGGTCTTCTGGGCCAAAGCCCCAGCTGCAGTGGCCTCCTGGTCCCAAGCCCCAGCCCCAGCAGCTGTGGTCTCCTGGTTCCAAGCCCCAGCCCCAGCAGCTGTGGTCTCCTGTCTCCAAGCCCCAGGCCCAGCAGCAGTTGATTCCAGACAAAAAGCTAAAAAAAATAAAATAATGTTGCAATAAAAGCATTTTACAATTTATATAAATTAGTTCATCCTTTCAAGTGAATGTACAGATGGATAGTATGAGAAAAAGGACAACCCAATTCTGTTTTCCCCCTTACGTTAATAGGTTGGCCTCATAGCACACGCTGGCATTCGCTCAAATGGAACTTGTGCTCGTAAATTGCTATATAAGCTTGTCAATGGCTGTATAGACCTTATACCATCGTCAATAAGTGAAGCACCATCGTATTTAAAACAAAACACAACGTTTAAGCTCAGAAACACATTGTGGTCAAAAAGTGATTATCTTGCACTGAAAAGCATTTTTCCGCACGTAAATAGCACTATACAACCATTCACAAGCTTAGTTATACTTTTCCATTTAAAGTGGGAAAAAGCCTACCTTTCTTTTTTTATGTGATGACAATGCTTTTCAGCACGAGAGAATCACTTTTTGACCACAATGTGTTTCTGATCATACACAACATCAACATGAACAAGATCAACATGGTGTGTTGTGTTAAAAACGATTATGCTTCACCACTTGATGACGGTGTAAGGTCAATTCAACCATTAAAAACCTTAGTTACACTTTTCCATTAAAGTGGGTAAAAAGCACCATGCCATTTTTAATGCGCGGAAAATGCTTTACAGAGCGAGAGAATCACTTTTTGACAACAATGTGTTTCTGAGCATAAACATGGTGCTTTGTGTTCAAAAAGATGGTGCTTTACCACTTGATGATGCTATAAGGTCTATACAACCATTCACAAGCTTAGTTATACTTTTCCATTTAAAGTGGGAAAAAGGCTACCTTTCTTTTTTTATGTGCGGAAAATGCTTTTCAGAGTGAGAGAATACATTTTTGACCACAATGTGTTTCTGATCATAAACATGGTGTGTTGTGTTAAAAACGATGGTGCTTCACCACTTGATGATGGTATAAGGTCAATTCAACCATTAAAAACCTTAGTTACACTTTTCCATTAAAGTGGGTAAAAAGCACCATGCCATTTTTAATGCGCGGAAAATGCTTTACAGAGCGAGAGAATCACTTTTTGACAACAATGTGTTTCTGAGCATAAACATGGTGCATTGTGTTCAAAACGATGGTGCTTCACCACTTGATGACAGTATAAGGTCTATACAACCATTCACAAGCTTAGTTATACTTTTCCATTTAAAGTGGGAAAAAGCCTATCTTTCTTTTTTTATGTGCGGAAAATGCTTTTCAGAGTGAGAGAATACATTTTTGACCACAATGTGTTTCTGATCATAAACATGGTGTGTTGTGTTAAAAACGATGGTGCTTCACCACTTGATGATGGTATAAGGTCTATACAACCATTCACAAGCTTAGTTATACTTTTCCATTTAAAGTGGGAAAAAGCCTACCTTTCTTTTTTTATGTCCGGAAAATGCTTTTTAGAGCGAGAGAATCAATTTCTGACCACAATGTGTTTCTGATCATAAATTTGGTGTGCTGTGTAAAAAACGATTATGCTTCACCACTTGATGATGGTATAAGGTCAATTCAACCATTAAAAACCTTAGTTACACTTTTCCATTAAAGTGGGTAAAAAGCACCATGCCATTTTTAATGCACGGAAAATGCTTTACAGAGCGAGAGAATCACTTTTTGACAACAATGTGTTTCTGAGCATAAACATGGTGCGTTGTGTTCAAAACGATGTTGCTTCACCACTTGATGACAGTATAAGGTCTATACAACCATTCACAAGCTTAGTTATACTTTTCCATTTAAAGTGGGAAAAAGCCTACCTTTCTTTTTTTATGTGCGGAAAATGCTTTTCAGAGTGAGAGAATACATTTTTGACCACAATGTGTTTCTGATCATAAACATGGTGTGTTGTGTTAAAAACGATTATGCTTCACCACTTGATGATGGTATAAGGTCAATTCAACCATTAAAAACCTTAGTTACACTTTTCCATTAAAGTGGGTAAAAAGTACCATGCCATTTTTAATGCGCGAAAAATGCTTTATAGAGCGAGATAATCACGTTTTGACAACAATGTGTTTCTGAGCATAAACATGGTTTTTTGCGTTGTGTTCAAAACGATGGTGCTTCACCACTTGATGACAGTATAAGGTCTATACAACCATTCTCAAGCTTAGTTATACTTTTCCATTTAAAGTGGGAAAAAGCCTACGTTTCTTTTTTTATGTGCGGAAAATGCTTTTCAGAGTGAGAGAATACATTTTTGACCACAATGTGTTTCTGATCAGAAACGTGGTATGTTGTGTTAAAAACGATGGTGCTTCACCACTTGATGATGGTATAAGGTCTTTACAACCATTCACATATTTAGTTACAATTTTTCCATTTCAAAGTGGAAAAAATCAACATGCCATTTATTTATGTGCGGAAAATGCTTTTCAGAGTGAGAGAATACATTTTTGAACACAATGTATTTCTGATCATAAACAAGGTGTGTTGTGTTAAACACGATGGTGCTACACCACTTGATGATGGTATAAGGTCTATACAACCATTCACAACCTCCTGGCCCCAAGTCCCAGCCCCAGCAGCTGAGGTCTCCGGGTTCCAAGCCCTTGCCCCAGCAGCTGTGGTCTCCTTGCTCCAAGCCCCAGCCCCAGCAGCAGGGGTCTCCTGGCCACAAGACCCAGCCCCAGTTGCCTCCTGGTTCAATGCCCCAGTGGCGTCCTGGCCCTGAGACCCAGCCCCAGCAGCAGGGCTCTCCTGGTCCCAAGCCCCAGCCCCAGCAGCAGTTGCCTCCTGGTTCCAAGCCCCAGCAGCCTCCTGGCCCTGAGCCCCAGCCCCAGCAGCAGTTGCCTCCTTGTCCCAAGCCCTCAACACCCTTGTCAGTGCATCCACCGGCCTGTCGCTTTTCATGTGCCCATTGGGAGCCCAATGAGCCCCTGTTCCCTGCCTGGGAGGCAGGGATCACAGTCCCCACTGTCCAGGCTCTCCTAAGCTATTGCCAGCTTACGTGCTGTCCTGCTCCGTGCGTCCGCCCGCTCCCAACTCCAGGCACACAAGCGCCGACAATCGGTTCCTCAGCACTCCGCCGGGAAGAAGCCCCGGTCTTCTAGTCCGCTGTCTCCTCCGTCCCTGGCGCAGCCTACTGCCTGGGTGATTGACAGCATTCCGGCGTTCACTGGTAGACGCCTCTTTGATGTGCGCCCCCTCCCAACTCCAGGCATACAAGCGCCGACAATCGGTACCGCAGCACTCCGCCGGGAAGAAGTCCCGGTCCTCTAGTCCGCTGTCTCCTCCCTCCCCGGCGCCGCCTCCTCCCCGGTTGATCGACAGCATTCCGGCGTACTCGGTTAGACGTCTCCTTGATGTGCGTCGTCGCTGGCCGACGACGCCAGTTTTTAGTGGACTGGGAGGACTATGGACCTGAGGAGCGGTCCGGGGTACTCCTATTCGCATCCTGGACGCCTCCCTAACCCGCTATTTTCACCGCCAGCACCCTCCCTTGTCGTGCGTCCGCCTGGAGGCGTCCGTTGACACTGTCACACCCTCTCCCGTTTCCGTCCAATTCCGCCATCTAGTGGAACACAGCCTCCATTACCCCTCATGCTCCCTCTGATTATTTACACCTACACTCAATAACCAATCACCCACCACTGTACTTAAGCACTGGCTTCAAACATAGCCAGTGTTAGTTAGTAAGTTAACCTCACACTCGGTTACTTCGTCCTCGCCTTTTAGACTCCGTTGTTCCTGTTCCCGTTACGGGTCCCGCTCCCGTTACGGTTATTTTCCCTCTAGTTCTCCACGGTTCAGTTCCGACTCCTGCTTCCATTCATCTGATTGCCTTCCCGTTATTGACTACCCGCCTGCCAACGAACCTCTGCCTTCCTGACTACAGACTGCAGCCTCGTGGCCACCAGCCCCGCTGCAACCGTGGCCTCCTGGCTCCAAGCAGCTGTGGTCTCTTGGCTCCAAGCCCCAGTTCCCGCAGCCGTGGTCTCCGGGCTCCAAGCCCCAGCCCCAGCAGCAGGGGTCTTCTGGGCCAAAACCCCAGCTGCAGTGGCCTCCTGGCCCCAAGCCCCAGCCCCAGCAGCTGTGGTCTACGGGTTCCAAGCCCCAGCCCCAGCAGCTGTAGTCTCCTGGCTCCAAGCCCCAGCCCCAGCAGCAGGGGTCTCCTGGGCCCAAGCCCCAGCTGCAGTGGCCTACTGGCTCCAAGCCCCAGCCCCAGCAGCAGGGGTCTCCTGGTCCCAAGCCCCAGCGGCCTCCTGGCCCTGAGCCCCAGCCCCAGCAGCAGTTGCCTCCTGGTCCCAAGCCCTCAACACCCTTGTCAGTGCGTCCACTTGCCTGTCGCCATTCATGTGCCCATTGGGACCCCAACCGCCCATGTTCCCTGCCCGGGAGGCAGAGATCACAGTCCCCACTGTCCAGGCTCTCCTACGCCATTGCCAGCGTACGTGCTGTCCTGCTCCAAGCGTCCGCCCGCTCCCAACTCCAGGCACACAAGCGCCGACAACCAGTTCCGCAGTAGTCCGCCGGGAAAAGCCCCCAGTCCTCTACTCCGCTGTCTCCTCCGTCCCCGGCGCCGCCTCCTCCCCTGCCGATTGACAGCATTCCGGCGTACATTGGTAGACGCCTCCTTGATGTGCGTCGTTGCGGTCGACGACGTGCATTCGCCCGCTCCCAAATCCAGGCATACAAGCGCCGACAATCGGTTCCTCAGCAATCCGCCGGGAAGAAGCCCCGGTCCTCTAGTCCGCTGTCTCCTCCGTCCCCGGTGCCGCCTACTCCCTGGATGATTGACACCATTCCGGCGTTCACTGGTAGACGCCTCTTGATGTGCGTCGTTGCTGGCCGACGACGCCAGTTTTTAGAGGACTTGGAGGGCTATGGACCTGAGGAGCGGTCCGCGGTACTCCTAGTCGCATCCTGGACGCCTCCCTAACCCGCTATTTTCACCGACAGCACCCTCCCTTGTCGTGCGTCCGCCTGGAGGCGTCCGTTGAGGGGGGGTACTGTCACACCCTCTCCCATTTCCGTCCAATTCCGCCATCTAGTGGCAGACAGCCTCCATTACCGCTCATGCTCCCTCTGATTATTTACACCTGCACTCAATAACCAATCACCCACCACAGTACTTAAGCACTGGCTTCCAACATAGCCAGTGTTAGTTAGTAAGTTAACCTCACACTCGGTAACTTCGTCCTCGCCTTTTAGACTCCGTTGTTCCTGTTCGCGTTACGGGTCCCGCTCCCGTTCTGGTGCTTTTCCCTCTAGTTCTCCCCGGTTCCGTTCCGACTCCTGGTTCAATTCATCTGATTGCCTTCCCGTTATTGACTACCCGCCTGCCAACGAACCTCTGCCTTCCTGACTACAGAATGCAGCCTCGTGGCCACCAGCCCCGCTGCAACCGTGGCCTCCTGGCTCCAAGCAGCTGTGGTCTCTTGGCTCCAAGCCCCAGTTCCCGCAGCCGTCGTCTCCGGGCTCCAAGCCCCAGCCCCAGCAGCTGGGGTCTTCTGGGCCAAAGCCCCAGCTGCAGTGGCCTCCTGGCCCCAAGCCCCAGCCCCAGCAGCTGTGGTCTCCGGGTTCCAAGCCCCAGCCCCAGCCCCTGCAGCTGTGGTCTCCTGGCTCCAAGCCCCAGTCCCAGCAGCAGGGGTCTCATGGGCCCAAGCCCCAGCTGCAGTGGCCTCCTGGCTCCAAGCCGCAGCCCCAGCAGCAGGGGTCTCCTGGTCCCAAGCCCCAGCGGCCTCCTGGCCCTGAGCCCCAGCCCCAGCAGCAGTTGCCTCCTGGTCCCAAGCCCTCAACACCCTTCTCAGTGCGTCCACTGGCCTGTCGCCATTCATGTGCCCATTGGGAGCCCAACCACCCCTGTTCCCTGCCTGGGAGGCAGAGATCACAGTCCCCACTGTCCAGGCTCACCTACGCCATTGCCAGCGTACGTGCTGTCCTGCTCCAAGCGTCCGCCCGCTCCCAAGTCCAGGCACACAAGTGCCGACAACCAGTTCCGCAGTAGTCCGCCGGGAAAAGGCCCCGGTCCTCTACTCCGCTGTCTCCTCCGTACCCGGCGCCGCCTCCTCCCCGGGCGATTGACAGCATTCTGGCGTACATTGGTAGACGCCTCCTTGATGTGCGTCGTTGCGGTCGACGACATGCGTTCGCCCGCTCCCAACTCCAGGCATACAAGCGCCGACAATCGGTTCCTCAGCAATCCGCCGGGAAGAAGCCCCGATCCTCTAGTCCGCTGTCTCCTCCGTCCCCGGAGCCGCCTACTCCCTGGGTGATTGACACCATTCCGGCGTTCACTGGTAGACGCCTCTTTGATGTGCGTCTTCGCGGTCGACGACGTGCGTCCGCCCGCTCCCAACGACGTGCGTCCGCCCGCTCCCAACTCCAGGCATACAAGCGCCGACAATCGGTACCGCAGCACTCCGCCGGGAAGAAGTCCCGGTCCTCTAGTCCGCTGTCTACTCCCTCCCCGGCGCCGCCTCCTCCCCGGTTGATCGACAGCATTCCGGCGTACTCGTTTAGACGCCTCCTTGATGTGCGTCGTCGCTGGCCGATGACGCCAGTTTTTAGTGGACTGGGAGGGCTATAGACCTGAGGAGCGGTCCGGGGTACTCCTAGTCGCATGCTGGACGCCTCCCTAACCCGCTATATTCACCGCCAGCACCCTCCCTTGTCGTGCGTCCGCCTGGAGGCGTCCGTTGACGCTGTCACACCCTCTCCCATTTCCGTCCAATTCCGCCATCTAGTGGCAGACAGCCTTCATTACCGCTCATGCTCCCTCTGATAATTTACACCTGCACTCAATAACCAATCACCCACCACAGTACATAAGCACTGGCTTCCAACATAGCCAGTGTTAGTTAGTAAGTTAACGTCACACTCGGTAACTTCGTCCTCGCCTTTTAGACTCCGTTGTTCCTGTTCGCGTTACGGGTCCCGCTCCCGTTCCGGTGCTTTTCCCTCTAGTTCTCCCCGGTTCCGTTCCGACTCCTGCTTCAATTCATCTGATTGCCTTCCCGTTATTGACTACCCGCCTGCCAACGAACCTCTGCCTTCCTGACTACAGACTGCAGCCTCGTGGCCACCAGCACCGCTGCAACCGTGGCCCCCTGGCTCCAAGCAGCTGTGGTCTCTTGGCTCCAAGCCCCAGTTCCCGCAGCCGTCGTCTCCGGGCTCCAAGCCCCAGCCCCAGCAGCAGGGGTCTTCTGGGCCAAAGCCCCAGCTGCAGTGGCCTCCTGGCCCCAAGCCCCAGCCCCAGCAGCTGTGGTCTCCGGGTTCCAAGCCCCAGCCCGAGCAGCTGTGGTCTCCTGGCTCCAAGCCCCAGTCCCAGCAGCAGGGGTCTCATGGGCCCAAGCCCCAGCTGCAGTGGCTTCCTGGCTCCAAGCCGCAGCCCCAGCAGCAGGGGTCTCCTGGTCCCAAGCCCCAGCGGCCTCCTGGCCCTGAGCCCCAGCCCCAGCAGCAGTTGCCTCCTGGTCCCAAGCCCTCAACACCCTTGTCAGTGCGTCCACTGGCCTGTCGCAATTCATGTGCCCATTGGGAGCCCAACCGCCCGTGTTCCCTGCCTGAGAGGCAGAGATCACAGTCCCCACTGTCCAGGCTCTCCTACGCCATTGCCAGCGTACGTGCTGTCCTGCTCCAAGCGTCCGCCCGCTCCCAAGTCCAGGCACACAAGCGCCGACAACCAGTTCGACGACGCCAGTTTTTAGTGGACTGGGAGGGCTATGGACCTGAGGAGCGGTCCGGGGTACTCCTAGTCACATCCTGGACGCCTGCCTAACCCGCTATTTTCACCGCCAGCACCCTCACTTGTCGTGCGTCCGCCTGGAGGCGTCCGTTGAGGGGGGGTACTGTCACACCCTCTCCCGTTTCCGTCCAATTCCGCCATCTAGTGGCACACAGCCTCCATTACCCCTCATGCTCCCTCTGATTATTTACACCTGCACTCAATAACCAATCACCCACCACAGTACTTAAGCACTGGCTTCCAACATAGCCAGTGTTAGTAAGTTAACCTCACACTCGGTAACTTCGTCCTCGCCTTTTTGACTCCGTTGTTCCTGTTCCCGTTACGGGTCCCGCTCCCGCTCCCGTTCTGGTAGACGCCTCTTTGATGTGCGTTGTCGCGGTCGACGACGTGCGTCCGCCCCCTCCCAACTCCAGGCATACAAGCGCCGACAATCGGTCCCGCAGCACTCCGCCGGGAAGAAGCCCCGGTCCTCTAGTCCGCTGTCTCCTCCCTCCCCTGCGCCGCCTCCTCCCCAGTTGATCGACAGCATTCCGCCGTACTCTGTTAGACGCCTCCTTGATGTGCGTCGTCGCTGGCCGACGACGCCAGTTTTTAGTGGACTTGGAGGGCTATGGACCTGAGGAGCGGTCCGGGGTACTCCTAGTCGCATCCTGGACGCCTCCCTAACCCGGGGGGTACTGTCACACCCTCTCCCGTTTCCGTCCAATTCCGCCATCTAGTGGCACACAGCCTCCATTACCCCTCATGCTCCCTCTGATTATTTACACCTGCACTCAATAACCAATCACCCCCCACAGTACTTAAGCACTGGCTTCCAACATAGCCAGTGTTAGTTAGTAAGTTAACCTCACACTCGGTAACTTCGTCCTCGCCTTTTAGACTCCGTTGTTCCTGTTCGCGTTACGGGTCCCGCTCCCGTTCCGGTGCTTTTCCCTCTAGTTCTCCCCGGTTCCGTTCCGACTCCTGGTTCAATTCATCTGATTGCCTTCCCGTTATTGACTACCCGCCTGCCAACGAACCTCTGCCTTCCTGACTACAGACTGCAGCCTCGTGGCCACCAGCCCCGCTGCAACCGTGGCCTCCTGGCTCCAAGCAGCTGTGGTCTCTTGGCTCCAAGCCCCAGTTCCTGCAGCCGTCGTCTCCGGGCTCCAAGCCCCAGCCCCAGCAGCTGGGGTCTTCTGGGCCAAAGCCCCAGCTGCAGTGGCCTCCTGGCCCCAAGCCCCAGCCCAAGCAGCTGTGGTCTCCGGGTTCCAAGCCCCAGCCCCAGCAGCTGTGGTCTCCTGGCTCCAAGCCCCAGTCCCAGCAGCAGGGGTCTCATGGGCCCAAGCCCCAGCTGCAGTGGCCTCCTGGCTCCAAGCCGCAGCCCCAGCATCAGGGGTCTCCTGGTCCCAAGCCCCAGCGGCCTCCTGGCCCTGAGCCCCAGCCCCAGCAGCAGTTGCCTCCTGGTCCCAAGCCCTCAACACCCTTCTCAGTGCGTCCACTGTCCTGTCGCCATTCATGTGCCCATTGGGAGCCCAACCGCCCCTGTTCCCTGCCTGGGAGGCAGAGATCACAGTCCCCACTGTCCAGGGTCTCCTACGCCATTGCCTGCGTACGTACTGTCCTGCTCCAAGCGTCCGCCCGCTCCCAAGTCCAGGCACACAAGCGCCGACAACCAGTTCCGCAGTAGTCCGCCGGGAAAAGGCCCCGGTCCTCTACTCCGCTGTCTCCTCTGTACCCGGCGCCGCCTCCTCCCGGGGCGATTGACAGCATTCTGGCGTACATTGGTAGACGCCTCCTTGATGTGCGTCGTTGCGGTCGACGACATGTGTTCGCCCGCTCCCAACTCCAGGCATACAAGCGCCGACAATCGGTTCCTCAGCAATCCGCCGGGAAGAAGCTCCGGTCCTCTAGTCCGCTGTCTCCTCCGTCCCCGGAGCCGCCTACTCCCTGGGTGATTGACACCATTCCGGCGTTCACTGGTAGACGCCTCTTTGATGTGCGTCTTCGCGGTCGACGACGTGCGTCCGCCCGCTCCCAACGACGTGCGTCCGTCCGCTCCCAACTCCAGGCATACAAGCGCCGACAATCGGTACCGCAGCACTCCGCCGGGAAGAAGCCCCGGTCCTCTAGTCCGCTGTCTCCTCCCTCCCCGGAGCCGCCTCCTCCCCGGTTGATCGACAGCATTCCGGCGTACTCGGTTTGGCGCCATCTTGATGTGCGTCGTCGCTGGCCGACGACGCCAGTTTTTAGTGGACTTGGAGGGCTATGGACCTGAGGAGCGGTCCGGGGTACTCCTAGTCGAATCCTGGACGCCTCCCTAACCCGCTATTTTCACCGCCAGCACCCTCCCTTGTCGTGCGTCCGCCTGGAGGCGTCCGTTGAGGGGGGGTACTGTCACACCCTCTCCCGTTTCCGTCCAATTCCGCCATCTAGTGGCACACAGCCTCCATTACCCCTCATGCTCCCTCTGATTATTTACACCTGCACTCAATAACCAATCACCCACCACAGTACTTAAGCACTGGCTTCCAACATAGCCAGTGTTAGTTAGTAAGTTAACCTCACACTCGGTAACTTCGTTCTCGCCTTTTAGACTCAGTTGTTCCTGTTCCCGTTACGGATCCCGCTCCCGTTCCGGTTCTTTTCCCTCTATTTCTCCCAGGTTCCGTACCGACTCATGCTTCCATTCATCTGATTGCCTTCCCGTTATTGACTACCCACCTGCCAACGAACCTCTGCCTTCCTGACTACAGACTGCAGCCTCGTGGCCACCAGCCCCGCTGCAACCGTGGCCTCCTGGCTCCAAGCAGCTGTGGTCTCTTGGCTCCAAGCCCTAGTTCCCGCAGCCGTGGTCTCCAGGCTCCAAGCCCAAGCCCCAGCAGCAGTGGCCTCCTGGTCCCAAGCCACAGCCCCAGCAGCTGTGGTCTCCGTGTTCCAACCCCAGCCCCAGCAGCAGTTGCCTCCTGGTTTTAAGCCCCAGCGGCCTCCTGGCCCAAAGCCCCAGCAGCTGTGGTCTCCGGGTACCAAGCCCCAGCCCCAGCAGCTGTGGTCTCCTGTCTCCAAGCCCCAGCCCCAGCAGCAGTTGATTCCAGACAAAAAGCTAAAAAAAAAAAAAACTGTTGCAATAAAAGCATTTTACAATTTATATAAATTAGTTCATCCTTTCAAGTGAATGTACAGATGGGTAGTATGAGAAAAAGGACAACCCAATACTGTTTTCCCCCTTACGTATATAGGTTGGCCTCATAGCACACGCTGGCATTCGCTCAAATGGAACTTGTGCTCGTAAATTGCTATATAAGCTTGTCAATGGCTGTATAGACCTTATACCATCGTCAATAAGTGAAGCACCATCGTATTTAAAACAAAACACAACGTTTAAGCTCAGAAACACATTGTGGTCAAAAAGTGATTATCTTGCACTGAAAAGCATTTTTCCGCACGTAAATAGGACATGCTATGGAGGCCAATATATTTTGCTCAAATCTTATTTCAAAATGGAACTTGTGCTCGTATATTGTGCGGGCACCTGTCTCCTACCTTATCTAACGTTTTAGGCAATGGGGAATGTTACATTCAAAAGTTGTTTTTTCACTTTTGATGGAAACATGTTATTAAGCTTGTCAATGGTTTGTATAGACCTTATACCAATACATCAACTGTAATACATCAACGTGTTAACCGCGTCCTGGCACCAACTCCCGCCTCACCGTCCCGTCTCTCTGCTCCTCCCCTCCCCGTCACCACACAGCCGTTTATCCCGTCCTCCAAACGTTACGAGGGCAATCTGGGCACCTTTCGGGACTTCCTTCTCCAGTGCAACCTGGCGTTCCGACTCCAGCCCCAGACCTACCCCACCGACAGCTCTCGTATCGCTTACCTCGTCGGTGCTTTAAGAGGTAGGGCTATTTCTTGGGCTACCTCGGTAATGGAGGGAGGTTCCGATTTCTGTTCCTCTTACACCGAGTTTACCGCGGAGATGTGGAGGGTGTTCGACCACCCCGTCCGTGGCAAAGAGGTCTCCATGCATCTCTTCTCCATTCGCCAGGGATCTCGAAGCGTCGCGGACTTCGCAGTCGATTTCCGTTCCCTCGCTGCGGAGAGCGGGTGGAATGAGGTGGCCTGATGGGGGCGTTCTTCAAAGCGATTGTTGATTCCATCAAGGATGAGCTGGCCGTTCGGGAGGTCTCACCAAGTCTGGATCATCTCATCTCCCTCGCTATTCTTCTTGACAATCGGCTCTGCGAACGGCGTCGCGAGCGCGCACACTGCTCGTCCTCGGCATCTCACACCCCCTTTCCTGCGGTTCCACAACCATCCCTACCTATGCCCATTCTTCCCCGTCGCGAGCCAGCGCCCCTACCTGACCCGGAGGCCATGCAGCTTGGACGCGCCTGTCTCACCCATGAAGAGAGGGAGCGCAGAATCCGGTCCAGGTGCTGTAATCTATTGTGGTCAGTCCGGTCACTTCCTGTCCGCCCGTCCCGCATGCCTGGGAAACGGACCAACTCGCCAGTGACTCGAGGGATTCTGGCGAGTCGAGCTCTCAACCCCTCGGTTTCCCGTCCTCTTCTCGATGCTGCCCTCTTGTGGCAGGACCAGTCCCTTCCGCTTTCTGCTATTCTGGACTCAGGAGCGGAATAGTCCTTCATAGACCGGGGGTTAGTTCACCACTCAACTCTCGGCAGGCCAGATGGGCCTTATTCTTTAGCCGCTTCAATTTTACCCTTACCTACCGCCCCGGCTCCCGGAATGTCAAGCCTGACGCCCTGTCCCGCCTTCACTCTCCGGAAGACCCCAGCCCGGATCCTGAGCCCATCCTACCACCCTCTTTTCATTGCATTCTGCACCGTTCTGTGGGCCTCGGTCAGCCTCTCCTCGGGGTAGCACCCTCAGTCCAATGGTCAGTCGGAGCGCGCCAATCAGGAGATGGAGGCCACGCTCCGCTGCGTCACCCCTCCTCCTGGAGTACTCAACTCCCATGGGTTGAGTACGCCCACAACTCCCTTGTGAACGCTTCCACAGGCCTGTCCCCTTTCATGTGCTCGCTAGGGTATCAGCGTCCCATTTTCCCGTCCCTTGAGACAGAAATCTCGGTCCCCTCCGTCCAGGCACACCTCCATCGTTGCCAGCGCACTTAGAAGCGCGCACGCACAGCCCTCCTCCAGGCATCTACTCGCTCCCAGAGGCAAGCGAATAAACACCGTCTCCCGGCTCCACAGTATACCCCCGGACAAAGAGTTTGGCTGCGGTCCAAGGACCTTCCTCTAACGGCGGTGTCTCAGAAACTCTCTCCCCGTTTCATCGGTCCCTTTGTCATTGAGTCCATTGTCAACCCCTGTGCCGTCCGTCTCAAACTCCCCTCGTCTCTCCGTGTTCATCCCACCTTCCATGTCTCCCAGCTCAAGCCCGTTTCCTCCAGCCCGCTGTCGCCTCCCACCCCAGCTCCACCACCCCCCCGGATGATCAATGACCATCCCGCCTGGACAGTTCGTCGCCTCCTGGACATGCGTCGAAGCGGCCGGGGATTTCAGTACCTGGTCGACTGGGAGGGGTATGGCCCAGAGGAGCGCTCCTGGGTTCCTCGAAGCCACATCCTTGAATTCTCCCTTGTCAATGGCTTCCACTGTCAGCACCCTTCCCATCCTGTGTGTCTGCCTGGAGGTGTCCGTAGAGGGGGGGGGGGGGGGGGGGGGGGTACTGTCACGTCACCCTCTGCCACCACCTAGTGGCGCCGGCTGCCACTCCCCCTCTGTGCCTCTGTTTACATCCCCGTCATCAATTAACCATGTGCACCCCGCTCTACCTCCTGCCAGCAATCAAGCAATCTACGCACCCTATTTATCCACCACTCTTCCTAGCAGCCGGCGCCAGTTCGTTTGCTATTCTCACTGATACAGTTCTTTGTCCCAGCATTCTATTAGAGTTAATCTACTTACCTGTTCCTGCCTGTCCTTAACCCGTCTATCCCTGTGCTCAGTTCGTCCCCGGATCCTTCCCTGACTCCCGATCGCCTGACTGCCCTCCCGTGAACGACCCATCGCCTGCCTGACTACCCACCTGCCTACGCTCTCTGTCTGCTGCCGCCCGCCTGTTAACGACCCCCGCCTGCCTGACTACCCGCCTGCCTAGCCCTTGCCTGTTTTCCCGAATAAATCCCTTTAACCCTTCTCCCAATCTCGTCGTGTGTGTGTCTCGCATTTGGGTCCTAAGTTCGAACCGTAACATATTTAAAGTGGGAAAAAGGCAACATGTCATTTTTTCACTTGAGGAAAATGCTTTTTAGAGCGAGAGAATCAATTTCTGACCACAATGTGTTTCTGATCATAAACTTGGTGTGTTGTGTAAAAAACGATGGTGCTTCACCACTTGATGATGACAGTATAAGGTCTATAAAACCATTCACAACCTTAGTTATACTTTTCCATTTAAAGTGGGTAAAAAGCACCATGCCATTTTTAATGCGCGGAAAATGCTTTACAGAGCGAGAGAATCACTTTTTGACAACAATGTGTTTTCGAGCATAAACATGGTGCGTTGTGTTCAAAACGATGGTGCTTCACCACTTGATGACAGTATAAGGTCTATACAACCATTCACAAGCTTAGTTATACTTTTCCATTTAAAGTGGGAAAAAGCCTACCTTTCTTTTTTTATGTGCGGAAAATGCTTTTCAGAGTGAGAGAATACATTTTTGACCACAATGTGTTTCTGATCAGAAACGTGGTATGTTGTTTTAAAAACGATGGTGGTTCACCACTTGATGATGGTATAAGGTCTATACAACCATTCACATATTTAGTTACACTTTTCCATTTCAAGTGGAAAAAATCTACATGCCATTTATTTATGTGCGGAAAATGCTTTTCAGAGTGAGAGAATACATTTTGGACCATAATGTGTTTCTGATCATAAACATGGTGCGTTGTGTTTACAACGATGGTGCTTCACCACTTGATGATGGTATAAGGTCTATACAACCATTCACAAGCTTAGTTATAATTTTCCATTTAAAGTGGGAAAAAGCCTGCCTTTATTTTTTTATGTGCGGAAAATGCTTTTCAGAGTTAGAGAATACATTTTTTACCACAATGTGTTTCTGATCAGAAACGTGGTATGTTGTGTTAAAAACGATGGTGCTTCACCACTTGATGATGGTATAAGGTCTATACAACCATTCACATATTTAGTTACACTTTTCCATGTCAAGTGGAAAAAATCAACATGCCATTTATTTATGTGCGGAAAATGCTTTTCAGAGTGAGAGAATACATTTTTGACCACAATGTGTTTCTGATCATAAACATGGTGTGTTGTGTTAAAAACGATTATGCTTCCACCACTTGATGATGGTATAAGGTCAATTCAACCATTAAAAACCTTAGTTACACTTTTCCATTTAAAGTGGGTAAAAAGCACCATGCCATTTTTAAAGCGCGGAAAATGCTTTACAGAGCGAGAGAATCACTTTTTGACAACAATGTGTTTCTGAGCATAAACATGGTGTGTTGTGTTAAAAACGATGGTGCTTCAACACTTGATGATGGTATAAGGTCTATACAACCATTCACAAGCTTAGTTATACTTTTCCATTTAAAGTGGGACAAAGCCAACCTTTCTTTTTTTATGTGCTGAAAATGCTTTTCAGCACGAGAGAATCACTTTTTGACAACAATGTGTTTCTGATCTTAACCATGGTGTGTTGTGTTAAAACCGATGGTGCTTCACCACTTGATGATGGTATAAGGTCTATACAACCATTAAAAACCTTAGTTACACTTTTCCATTTAAAGTGGTTAAAAAGCACCATGCCATTTTTAATGCGCGGAAAATGCTATACAGAGCGAGAGAATCACTTTTTGACAACAATGTGTTTCTGATCATAAAAATATGGTGTTGTGTTAAAAACGATGGTGCTTCACCACTTGATGATGGTATAAGGTCTATACAACCATTCACAAGTTTAGTTACAGTTTTCCATTTAAAGTGGAAAAAATCAACATGCCATTTATTTATGTGCGGAAAATGCTTTTCAGAGAGAGAATACATTTCTGACAACAATGTGTTTCTGAGCATAAACATGGTGCGTTGTGTTCAAAACGATGGTGCTTCACCACTTGATGATGGTATAAGATCTATACAACCATTCACAAGCTTAGTTACACTTTTCCATTTAAAGTGGGAAAAAGCCTACCTTTCTTTTTTTATGTGCGGAAAATGCTTTTCAGAGTGAGAGAATACATTTTTGACCACAATGTGTTTCTGATCATAAACATGGTTTGTTGTGTTAAAAACGATTGTGCTTCACCACATGATGATGGTATAAGGTAAATTCAACCATTAAAAACCTTAGTTACACTTTTCCATTTAAAGTGGGTAAAAAGAACCATGCCATTTTTAATGCTCGGAAAATGCTTTACAGAGCGAGAGAATCACTTTTTGACAACAATGTGTTTCTTAGCATAAACATGGTGCGTTGTTTTCAAAACGATGGTGCTTCACCACTTGATGACAGTATTAGGTCTATACAACCATTCACAAGCTTAGTTATACTTTTCCATTTAAAGTGGGAAAAAGCTTACCTTTCTTTTTTTATGTGCTGAAAATGCTTTTCAGCACGAGACAATCACTTTTTGACAACAATGTGTTTCTGATCATAAACTTGTTGTGTTGTGTTAAAAACGATGGTGCTTCACCACTTGATGATGGTATAAGGTCTATACAACCATTCACAAGTTTAGTTACACTTTTCCATTTAAATTGGAAAAAATCAACATGCCATTTATTTATGTGCGGAAAATGCTTTTCAGAGTGAGAGAATACATTTTTCACCATAATGTGTTTCTGATCATAAACACGGTTTGTTGTGTTAAAAACGAGTATGCTTCACCACTTGATGATGGTATAAGGTCAATTCAACCATTATAAACCTTAGTTACACTTTTCCATTTAAAGTGGGTAAAAAGCACCATGCCATTTTTAATGCGCGGAAAATGCTTTACAGAGCGAGAGAATCACTTTTTGACAACAATGTGTTTCTGAGCATAAACATGGTGCGTTATGTTCCAAACGATGGTGCTTCACCACTTGATGATGGTATAAGGTCTATAGAACCATTCACAAGCTTAGTTATACTTTTCAATTTAAAGTGGGAAAAAGCCTACCTTTCTTTTTTTATGTGCTGAAAATGCTTTTCAGCACGAGAGAATCACTTTTTGACAACAATGTGTTTCTGATCATAAACTTGTTGTGTTGTGTTAAAAACGATGGTGCTTCACCACTTGATGATGGTATAAGGTCTATACAACCATTCACAAGTTTAGTTACACTTTTCCATTTAAATTGGAAAAAATCAACATGCCATTTATTTATGTGCGGAAAATGCTTTTCAGGGTGAGAGAATACATTTTTCACCATAATGTGTTTCTGATCATAAACACGGTTTGTTGTGTTAAAAACGAGTATGCTTCACCACTTGATTGTGATCATAAATGGTATAAGGTCAATTCAACCATTATAAACCTTAGTTACACTTTTCCATTTAAAGTGGGTAAAAAGCACCATGCCATTTTTAATGCGCGGAAAATGCTTTACAGAGCGAGAGAATCACTTTTTGACAATAATGTGTTTCTGAGCATAAACATGGTGCGTTATGTTCCAAACGATGGTGCTTCACCACTTGATGATGGTATAAGGTCTATAGAACCATTCACAAGCTTAGTTATACTTTTCAATTTAAAGTGGGAAAAAGCCTACCTTTCTTTTTTTATGTGCTGAAAATGCTTTTCAGCACGAGAGAATCACTTTTTGACAACAATGTGTTTCTGATCATAAACTTGGTGTGTTGTGTTAAAAACGATGGTGCTTCACCAATTTATGATGGTATAAGGTCTATACAACCATTCACAAGCTTAGTTATACTTTTCCATTTAAAGTGGGAAAAAGCCTACCTTTCTTTTTTATGTGCGGAAAATGCTTTTCAGAGTGAGAGAATACATTTTTGACCACAATGTGTTTCTGATCATAAACATGGTGTGTTGTGTTAAAAACGATGGTGCTTCACCACTTGATGATGGTATAAGGTCTATACAACCATTCACAAGTTTAGTTACACTTTTCCATTTAAAGTGGAAAAAATCAACATGCCATTTATTTATGTGCGGAAAATGCTTTTCAGAGTGAGAGAATACATTTTTGACCACAATGTGTTTATGATCATAAACTTTGTGTGTTGTATTAAAAACGATGGTGCTTCACCACTTGATGATGGTATAAGGTCTATACAACCATTCACAAGCTTAGTTATACTTTTCCATTTAAAGTAGGAGAAAGCCTACCTTTCTTTTTTGTGTGCGGAAAATGGTTTTCAGAGTGAGAGAATACATTTTTGACCACAATGTGTTTCTGATCATAAACACGGTGTGTTGTGTTAAAAACGATGGTTCTTCACCACTTGATGATGGTATAAGGTCTATACAACCATTCACAAGCTTAGTTACAGTTTTCCATTTAAAGTGGGAAAAAGCCTACCTTTCTTTATTTATGTGCGGAAAATGCTTTTCAGAGTGAGAGAATACATTTTTGACCACAATGTGTTTTTGAGCATAAACATGGTGTGTTGTGTTAAAAACGATTATGATTCACCACTTGATGATGGTATAAGGTCTATACAACCATTAAAAACCTTAGTTACACTTTTCCATTTAAACTGGGAAAAAAGCAACATATTATTTTTGTATGTGCGGAAAATGCTTTTCAGAGCGAGAGAATCACTTTTTGACAACAATGTGTTTCAGAGCATAAACATGGTGTGTTGTGTTAAAAACGATTATGCTTCACCACTTGATGATGGTATAAGGTCAATACAACCATTAAAAACCTTAGTTACACTTTTCCATTTAAAGTGGGAAAAAAGCACCATGCCATTTTTAATGCGTGGAAAATGCTTTACAGAGCCAGAGAATCACTTTTTGACAGCAATGTGTTTCTGAGTGTTACGTCCCATAAGGGCCTGTTTTTTTTTCTTTTTTTCTTGGTATCTTTCTCTCTCTCTCTCTCTCCCTCCCTCTCTAGGCATGTGCCGGTGCTGTGACGTCAGTTTGGCAGCTGCGGCTGGTTGCTGGTAATTAACTGCAGGGGTTAAAGTCCTCTGGGCTGCAGTGGAGAGAGATGAGAAGATCCTGATTGCATGAGTGCCGTGTGACTGGAGGTGCTGGGTTGTACTGCTGAGGTCTGTAGATAGCCGCGGGCGTCGGGGAAGGACTCCCGCAGGTTCCGCTGGTGGACGGTGTGCTGGCTTATGCAAGTATTGTACTTTTCTGTTAGTGTTATCCCTTTGTTCCTACTAAATTAACCTACTAATTTATTTGATGAATTGTTAAGTTGTTTTGTGACCATCTCCGGTGGAGATCGTTTTCCGTTTGTGGCTTAAATACAATAAACTTCTGTTGATATTGGAACTCGTGTCGCCTGCTTGGTTTTCCACCCTGGGGATTAAATTAGTTGTTGGTCCCACATCCCCTGGATGCCATCGGGACATAACAATTTGGGGGCTCGTCCGGGATATCTGGAATGCCACAGCTGGTTGATGCGTGCTTCCGTTGTTGGTTAAGTAGTTAATTCATTGCTACCGTCTATTGTGTGAGGTTTCTATAGAGCCACCCTGTGTCGCCTCTGCATGTGACTGTTTCTCAGCTAGGATAGGCAGTGTCCAGCTGGGCTGGTTACAGTCCTTCCTTCGGGTGCTGATTTGTTATTTTGCCTTTCTTATTTTTGGGGTCTAATCCTGAGCGGAGGCAACGTTCTCCAAAGGGGGCTGGCGTTTCAGGGCTTCGGCCGCTGATGTGAGCCTATAAGACGCCTCGAGCTCGGCACGGCTCTGAAGACAGATAGGTGAGTCTGGGGTTAGGCAGGTGCTGGGGAAGCAGTGCATGTGAAGGGGCAGTAGTGGGTGTGTGGTGATCGTAGCCTGTCATGTTTGGGTGACTCTCTAATACATAGTGACTTGAATGTGTAATATAGTGACTCTTGCATTGGGCATTTAAAATGGTAGCCTTTGAGTTACAGGCCTTTGTGTCCGGTCCATCAGTGGGACAGTTAGATAGGTGTAAGAAAAGGGATCTGCATTTAATTGCGGAACATTACGGTATAGTGGTGTCATCCTCCCTCCGTAAAGACCAGCTCAAGACTGCTGTTCTAGAAGGGCTGGTCGGTCAGGGCGTGCTGGTAGCACCTGGGCCAGAGAGCAGCTCAGATACGGAAGGGGCAGGTGAAGGGGAGGAGGGCCAGGCAGTTAATGTTACCCCAGTGCGGCCACAGGAGGGAACGGTGGGGGAACCCATTACTCTGCCACACTTTGTTCCTTTCTCCTCAGAGTCTTCTCCTGGTTCGAAGTTAGATGTTCGACTGAAGGTGCGCCTGCAGCGTCTTCAGATGGAAAGAGAGGGACAGGAACGGGAGTTCCAGCTTCGTCGTGAGTTGGAGTTAAAGAAACTTGAGGCGGAGACCGCTATAAAGATGCGCGAGGTAGAACTCCAGGCAAGGTCGGGAGGCCCGAGTGTTGCTCCTGGGGGTGAGTATTCCCACGGCAGACCAATCACTTCCGGTTTTGATGTGAGTAAGAATATTTAGTTAGTCCCAGTTTTCCGCGAGTCAGAGGTTGAAGTGTATTTTGGCGTTTTCGAACGTATCGCACATGCGTTGCAATGGCCTGAAGATGTGTGGGCGATATTGCTACAGTGTCGCTTGACAGGAAGAGCTCAGGAAGCATGCTCGGCTCTGTCAGTGGAAGATGGGCTGAACTATGAGAAGGTGAAAGGCGCTATTCTTCGTGCGTATGAGTTAGTCCCGGAGGCATATAGACAACGTTTCCGAAACCTTCGAAAAACCGCTGATCAAACCTATGTCGATCTGGCTCGGGAGAAAAGAATACTGTTTGACAGATGGTGCGCAGCCAGCAAAGCCGATGACTTTACCACTTTAACGGAGTTAGTGCTGTTGGAGGAGTTTAAAAATTGTCTGCCTGAACGAACGGCCGTTTATATGAACAAGCAGAAGGTTACCACTCTGCAGCAGGCTGCCACATTGGCAGATGAATTCTCATTAACCCATAAGACCTGGTTCTCAAGGCGTGTCCCTGTCCCAGCAGCATCTTTTCAGAGGCCAGCACCTGCCACACCGACCGGAAAGGTCCGTGGCAGCGGCAACGCTGCCACTAATTCTAAGCTAGAAAAGTTGTGTTTCTTTTGTCGTAAACCGGATCACTTGGTAGCCAACTGTGATGCTTGGAAGGGAAACCAGGGAGCGGAGCGGAGGTATCCAAAAGGGGTGGGGCTAATCCGAACCTCCTCTGTGCCATCCCAAGTTTCTCTAGCTGTTAGTGAACCAGACGTGTGTTTCAGACCATTTGTTTTTGACGGTGTTGTTTCCCTTACAGGAGAGCCTGGTGATGGGCGACCTGTGAGAGTGCTGCGGGATACCGCATGCTCGCAGTCGCTGTTACTCGCTGACATTCTTCCCGTGGGTGACCGGTCAGACGTCAGAGCGATAGTCAGGGGAATAGGGATGAGCTTTGTGTCGGCTCCTTTACCCCGCATATACATAAACACTGATTTGGTGACAGGTTTTTTCACGGTTGGGGTCAGACCCAGTTTTCCAATTGAGGGTATTGACCTTATTATTGGGAACGATATTGCTGGCGGGAAAGTGTATCCAGTTCCAAAAGTGGTAGATGTTCCCGTTTCCTTGTCAGAACAGGATGTGGTGGGTACTAGTGATCCACAGCTTTTTGTAGCCAATGTCACAACGAGAGCGCAGGCTAAACGGCAAGCTCAGGAGGTGGCTCTGTCTGACACGTGGTTTGCTACTACTTCTTCCGAGGAGGGTATGCCCCCCAGTTGTGACCTTCTGGGTGGGGATCCCAGTGTTCCGGAGGAGGCAGTGGGCGGGAAGGTGATGGGACTAGAGGATGAGTCTAAGTCCACAGGCCTTCAGCCACTGAGTAGGGAGGCTCTCATCAAGGCACAGATGAGGGATCCTTCCCTAGCTAAGTGTTTTGCTTCAGTGGTTGAGAAGTCCAGCTGCTCCAGTGAGCACCCATTCTTTGTGGAAAACGGTGTGCTAATGCGCAGATGGAGTCCTCAGTTGGGTGGCACAGACAAAGGGTTGGATAATGAGTGGAGTATGACTTATCAAGTGGTGGTCCCGGTTGACTGTCGTCAACACATATTGTCTCTGGCACATGAGAATGTGTGGTCAGGGCACTTGGGGGTTGGAAAAACCTACCATCGAGTGCTTCAGCAGTTTTTCTGGCCCGGCTTAAAATCTAGCGTAGTACGCTATTGCAGAACCTGCCACACCTGCCAGATGGTGGGCAAGCCAAACCAGCCGGTGCCACCTGCTCCGTTACAGCCCATTCCTGCAGTTGGCGAACCTTTCGAACATGTTTTAGTCGATTGTGTCGGGCCCCTGCCTAAAACCAAAGCGGGTAATCAATTCTTGCTGACTATGATGTGTGCTGCCACCCGTTTTCCTGAGGCCATTCCACTACGTAAAGTTACCGCTGCCACGGTTGTGAAAACACTGGTAAAGTTTTTTACCTCTTACGGTCTCCCTAAGGTTGTGCAGACAGATCAGGGAACTAACTTTCTTTCAAAGGTGTTTATGGAAAACCTGAAATCCTTAGGTATCTCCCACGCAGTGTCAAGTGCCTATCATCCAGAGAGCCAGGGTGCGCTGGAGCGCTGGCATCAAACCTTAAAGGGGATGCTTAAGAAGTTTTGCTATGAGACGAAAAAAGATTGGGATGAGGGAGTGCCTTTTGCTCTTTTTGCCATCAGGGACGCTAAGCAGGAGTCATTGGGATTTAGTCCTACGGAGTTGGTTTTCGGCCGTAAGGTGCGCGGCCCGCTTACCGTTCTAAAAGAAAAACTTACTAGCGTTTCCTCTCCTGAGTACAGTGTGTCAGCGTTTGTATCCAGGTGTAAAAATCGGTTATACCGCGCTACTCAGTTGGCTAGGCAATCCCTTGCCGACACTCAAACTGAGATGAAGAAGCGTTTTGACAAGCGTGCGGTGGAACGACAGTTTAAACCCGGTGATGAGGTGTTGGTTTTGTTACCTGTTCCTGGCTCTGCCCTTACGGCCAAGTTTACCGGCCCATATACAATTGAAAGAAAGGTTTCCGATAGAAACTACATACTCTGTACGCCAGACCGTAGACGGCGTACTCGCCTATGTCATATTAACATGTTGAAGTCTTTTCACTCCAGGGACGCAGTGAAGGGTGGAGTGGGGACGCCGGAGGTTGCTGCGGTGGGTGCAGTCTCTCTTCATGGTGCTCAGCTGGAGCCGGACCTGGCGCTCCCCTGTGAAGGCCACATGTGCGGGAGGTTAAATAACACAGTTTATGACTACGTTAGACACACAGCTGTCATATCTCTCTCCCTCTCAGAGACAGGAGGTGGTTGCCCTGCTTCACAGTTTCCCTAGCGTGCTGGGGGATGTACCTTCCCGCACTAATGTCCTGGAACATGATATTGATGTAGGTGAAGCTAAACCCATTAAACAAAATGCGTACAGATGTCCGCTAGAGAAGAGAGAACTCATGAAAAAGGAAGTAAGTTACTTAGTGGAGCATGGATTTGCTAGATCCAGTTACAGTCCTTGGAGTTCACCCTGTCTTCTGGCGCCTAAATCAGACGGGACTCCCAGATTCTGTACGGATTTTCGCAAGGTAAATGCTGTTACAGTAACTGATTCTTTTCCGCTACCACGCATGGATGATCTAGTTGATAAAGTGGGTTCGGCTTTGTGTATCACCAAGCTGGATTTATTAAAGGGGTACTGGCAGGTCCCTTTAACTAAGCGTGCCTCGGACATTTCAGCTTTCGTCACCCCGGATGCGTTTAAGCAATATACAGTGATGCCGTTTGGTATGAAGAATGCTCCTGCCACCTTTCAGCGCCTGATGTGCCGTGTTTTGGGCGAGTTGCCAAACGTTGTGTTTATCTAGATGACGTGGTAATCTACGACCATGATTGGGAGAGCCACATGTCTAAGTTGGCGAAAGTTCTCACGCTCCTAGCTGACGCCTCCCTCACGCTAAATCTAGCGAAATGTGAATTTGGGAAAGCAACCGTCACGTACCTAGGCAAACAGGTTGGCCAGGGACAAGTTCGACCGGTGGACGCTAAGGTTGAGGCCATTTTGTCTTTTCCAACCCCTACTACTAGGCGAGAACTTAGACGATTTCTAGGCATGGTGGGCTATTATCGTTGTTTCTGCCGAAATTTCTCAGATGTGATTGCTCCCTTGACCAAGTTATGCAGTCCTGTGGTGCCATTTGTGTGGACCGAGGACTGTGTGCATTCATTCCAGTCAGCCAAATCTCTCCTTTGCAGCGGCCCTGTGTTAGCAGCTCCTGACTTCAATCTGCCTTTTCAGCTAGAGGTAGATGCCAGTGCCGTCGGAGCTGGGGCGGTACTGTTGCAAAAAGATGATGGGGGGATAGGTCGACCCGTTTGCTACTATTCAGCGAAGTTTAAAAAGCATCAGCTGAACTACTCGACTATCGAGAAGGAAACGTTAGCCATGCTACTAGCCCTTCAGCATTTTGATGTGTATGTTGGGACTAGTTACCAACCGGTCACGGTATACACCGACCATAACCCGCTTGTGTTCCTGAACCAAATGTATAACAGCAACCAGCGCTTGATGCGCTGGGCACTCCTGGCCCAGAACTACAACATTGTCATCAAGTACAAGAAGGGAGTTGAGAACATCATGGCAGATGCGTTATCCCGTGGGTGAGACTGTTAAAGGCTATGGTTGTTGGGATGTTGAAGAACCCAGGTGTTGTAGGGTTTACTCTTGTGGGAGGGGGTGTTACGTCCCATAAGGGCCTGTTTTTGTTTGTTTTTTTCTTGGTATCTTTCTCTCTCTCTCTCTCCCTCCCTCTCTAGGCATGTGCCGGTGCTGTGACGTCAGTTTGGCAGCTGCGGCTGGTTGCTGGTAATTAACTGCAGGGGTTAAAGTCCTCTGGGCTGCAGTGGAGAGAGATGAGAAGATCCTGATTGCATGAGTGCCGTGTGACTGGAGGTGCTGGGTTGTACTGCTGAGGTCTGTAGATAGCCGCGGGCGTCGGGGAAGGACTCCCGCAGGTTCCGTTGGTGGACGGTGTGCTGGCTTATGCAAGTATTGTACTTTTCTGTTAGTGTTATCCCTTTGTTCCTACTAAATTAACCTACTAATTTATTTGATGAATTGTTAAGTTGTTTTGTGACCATCTCCGGTGGAGATCGTTTTCCGTTTGTGGCTTGAATACAATAAACTTCTGTTGATATTGGAACTCGTGTCGCCTGCTTGGTTTTCCACCCTGGGGATTAAATTAGTTGTTGGTCCCACATCCCCTGGATGCCATCGGGACATAACACTGAGCATAAACATGGTGCGTTGTGTTCAAAACGATAGTGCTTCACCACTTGATGACAGTATAAGGTCTATACAACCATTCACAAGTTTAGTTACACTTTTCCATTTAAAGTGGAAAAAATCAACATACCATTTATTTATGTGCGGAAAATGCTTTTCAGAGAGAGAATACATTTTTGACCATAATGGGTTTTTGAGCATGATAATGGTGTGTTGTGTTAAAAACGATCGTGCTTCACCAATTTATGATGGTATAAGGTCTATACAACCATTCACAAGCTTAGTTATACTTTTCCATTTAAAGTGGGAAAAAGCCTACCTTTCATTTTTTATGTGCTGAAAATGCTTTTTAGCGCGAGAGAATTACTTTTTGACAACAATATGTTTCTGAGCATAAACATGGCGTGTGGTTTTAAAATTGATGGTGCTTCACCATTTGATGATGGTATAAGGTCAATACAACCATTCACAACCTTAGTTAAAATTTTCCATTTAAAGTGGGAAAAAGCCTACCTTTCTTTTTTTATGTGCTGAAAATGCTTTTCAGAGTGAGAGAATACATTTTTGACCACAATGTGTTTCTGATCATAAACGTGGTGTTTTGTGTTAAAAACGATGGTTCACGTTCTCTATTGCACATTAAACAGAACAAACAAAATAAGTGTAAATATATGTATAAATAAATATATACACACAATATAGATGTACAAGAGCAGTTTTTTAAGTACAGTGGCATGTAGAGCCAGGGGTGGGGTGTGGAGAGAGTCAGGGTGGTTTCCGGGCCTTGTTAATAAGGCTAGTGGTGGAGGGGAAAAAACTGTCCTTGTGACGAGAGGTTTTGGTCCTGATGGACCTCAGCCTCCTGCCAGTGGGGAGTGGCTCAAAGAGATTGTTGCCGGGGTGGGAGGGGTCAGCCACAATCTTTCCTGCACGCTTCAGAGTCCTGGTGGCGTAAAGGTCCTGGAGCGGTGGCAGATTGCAGCCAATCACCTTCTCAGCTGAGCGAATGACACGCTGCAGTCTGCCCTTGTCCTTGGCTGTGCTAGCAGCGTACCAGGTGGTGATGGAGGTTGTGAGGATGGACTCAATGATGGCTGTGTAGAAGTGCACCATCATTGTCTTTGGCAGGTTGAATTTCTTCAGCTGCCGCAGGAAGTACATCCTCTGTTGTGCTCTCTTGACGAGGGAGCTGATGCTCAGCTCCCACTTGAGATCCTGGGAGATTATAGTTCCCAGGAAGTGGAAGGACTCCACAATGTTGATTGTGGAGCCAGAGAGGGTGATGGGGGCAGGTGGGGCTGGGTTCTTCCTGAAGTCCACAACCATCTCCACTGTCTTTAGAGCGTTGAGCTCTAGGTTGTTTTGCTTGCACCACTTCACCAGGTGGTCAGCCTCCGACCTGTAGGCGGACTCGTCTCCATCAGAGATGAGTCCGATGAGGGAGGTGTCGTCCGCGAACAGAAGCTTGACAGACTAGTGACTGGAGGTGCAGCTGTTGGTATACAGGGAGAAGAGCAGAGGAGAAAGAACACAGCCCTGAGGGGATCCGGTGCTGATGGTCTGTGAGTCGGAGACGTGTTTCCCCAGCTTCACATACTGCTTCCTGTCAGACAGGAAGTCAGTGATCCACCTACAGGTGGAGTCAGGCACACCAAGCTGGGAGAGTTTCTCCTGAAGCAGAGCCGGGATGATGGTGTTGAAGGCAGAGCTGAAGTCCACAAACAGGATCCTAGCATAGGTTCCTGCGGAGTCCAGGTGCTGGAGGATGTAAATGAGGGCCAGGTTGACTGCATCGTCTACAGACCTATTGGCTCTGTAGGCAAACTGTAGGGGGTCCAGGAGCGGGACGGTGATGTCTTTGAGGTGAGAAAGCACAAGGCGCTCAAAGGACTTCATAACCACAGAGGTCAGGACGACGGGTCTGTAGTCATTAAGTCCTGTGGTCCTTGGCTTCTTAGGAACAGCAATGATTATTGAGGACTTGAAGCAGGCTGGTACGTGGCATGTCTCCAGTGAGGTGTTAAAAATGTCTGTGAACACTGGAGACAGCTGGTCAGCGCAGTGCTTCAAGCTGGATGGGGAGACAGCATCCGGTCCAGAAGCTTTCCTGGGGTTTTGTCTCCTGAACAGTCTGTTGATGTCTTCCTCATTGATGAGGAGAGTCGTCACTGAGGTGGGTGGGGAGATGGCGGGGGGGACCTTTAAGGTGGGGGAGGTGGAGGTGATGCACTGTAGCTGGGGCTGTTGGGACTGTTGGGAGGTGTCACGGGGGATGGTATCAGGGAAGACCCTTTGTTGGGAGGAGTTGAGGGGGATGGTTACAGGACCGACCCCTTGTCTATCAAAGCGGCAGTAGAACTCGTTAAGGTCGTTGGCTAGGCGTCAGTCGTTGGTGGAGTGGGATACTTTGGGCTTGTAGCTGGTGATCTGTTTGAGCCCTCTCCAGACAGAAGCAGAGTCGTTAGCTGAGAACTGGTTTTCGAGTTTCTCAGAGTACCGTTGTTTAGCCTCTTTCACCGCCTTGCTAAACTTGTACTTTGCTTCTTTAAGTCTGTCTTTGTCCCCACTCCTGAACGCCTCAGCCTTATCCAAACGTAACCTTCTGAGTTTGGCTGTGAACCAGGGCTTGTCATTGTTGAAACTCACCCTGGTGCACGATGGAACACAGCAGTCCTCACAGAAGCTGATGTATGACGTCACAGCCTCTGTGTACTCATCTAGACTGTTGGTAGCAGTCCTGAACACATCCCAGTCAGTAGAGTCCAAGCACGTCTGGAGATCCTCCACAGCTACACTGGTCCACTTCCTTGATGTCCTCACTACAGGTTTGCAGAGTTTAAGCTTCTGCCTGTATGCGGGGATCAGGTGGACCATGACGTGGTCAGATAGTCCCAGTGCAGCACGGGGGACGGCGTGATAAGCATCCCTGACTGTGGTGTAACAGTGATCCAGAATGTTCTTCTCTCTGGTCGGGCATTTCATATGCTGTCTGTATTTAGGTAGTAGATGAGTGAGGTTTCCTTTGTTAAAGTCCCCAAGGACAATAACTAAGGAGTCCGGGTTGGTCCGCTCCACACATAGTATTTGGTCGGCGAGCATGCGCTGTGCGACCTGCACGTTGGCCTGCGGCGGGATGTAAACACCGACCAGAATGAATGAATGGAACTCCCGGGGTGAATAAAAAGGCTTACAGTTTATGATAAGAGATTCCAGGTCAGGAGAACAATGCTGCTGGATCACTGTCATGTCGTTGCACCAACCGCTGTTAATGTAGAAACAGATTCCTCCACCTTTAGTTTTGCCGGAGGGGTCCGTGTCTCTGTCCGCTCTGTAGAGTTGGAAGACTTCCAGCTCTAGCGCAGAAGGAGGACACAGAAGGACCACAGAAGGACATGATGGTTGTTTTGGGTTGCTGTGGATTTTGATCTAACTTCTACAATTGAAGTAATTAAAAAGTTGATTCCAGACAAAAAGCTAAATAAAAAAAAACACATTTGCAATAAAAGCATTTTACAATTATATCAAATAGTTCATCCTTTCAAATGAATCTACAGATGGATGGTATGTGAAAAAGGACAACCCAATACTTTTTTTCTCCGTACGTGAATAGGTTGGCCTCATAGCACACGCTGGCATTCGCTCAAATGGAACTTGTGCTCGTAAATTGCTATATAAGCTTGTCAATGGCTGTATAGACCTTATACCATCATCAATAAGTGAAGCACCATCGTATTTAAAACTAAACACAACGTTTAAGCTCAGAAACACATTGTGGTCAAAAAGTGATTATCTTGCACTGAAAAGCATTTTTCCGCACGTAAATAGCACATGCTGTGGAGGCCAATATATTTTGCTCAAATCTTATGTCACAATGGAACTTGTGGTCGTATATTGTGCGGGCACCTGTCTCCTACCTTATCTAAAGTTTTAGGCAATGGGGAATGTTACATTCAAAAGTTATAATCACTTTTACACACATAAGCGTTTCCCAGCTGTTTGCAATCAACAGTTTTTTTTTCACTTTTGATGGAAACGTGTTATTAAGCTTGTCAATGGTTTGTATAGACCTTATACCAAAGTCAGAAGCACCATGTGTTAAGGTTACGAGAATTGGACCCAAACGCAAGACACAGGAAACCAGAAGGGAAAGGGTTCAAAAGGGATTTATTGTCCAAGGTACAGGCAAGGGCAAGGCAGGCGGGTAGTCCAGCAGGCAGTAGGCAGGCGGGGAGTCAGAAAGGCAGAGAGACGTAGGCAGGCGGGTGGTCGGGCAGGCGAGGTTCGTCAACAAGGAAGACAGGCAGGCAGGAACTAGGAACAGGAACGAGGAGCGGGAACGAGGAACAGGAATGGGAACAGGAACAGGCACGAGAACAAGAACGGGAGTGGGACCCGTAAACAGGAACGAACGAAGATGGCGGGGACGAAGTTATCTAGAGAGATCAACACACTAAACTAAACAACGAACTAGCACTGGCTCTGTGGGGAGCCAGTGCTTAAATACTGTGGTGGGTGATTGGCTGATGAGCTGCAGGTGTGGGTAGACAGAGGGAGTGCACGTGGTGGCTAATTGATGACGGGAGCACGAGGTGTAATGGCGGCTGGGTGCCACTAGATGGCGGATTTGGACAGAAACGGGCGAGGGTGTGACAGTACCCCCCCCTCAACGGACGCCTCCAGGCGTACGCACGACGGGGGAGGGTGCTGGCGGTGGGGATCGCAGGTCCAGGGAGAGACTCCGAAAAAATAAATAAAAATAAACAGGCTTGCTCCCCAGGTCCGTAGCCCTCCCAGCCTACCGGAGACTGGTTTTGTCGTCCGCGACGACGCACATCCAGGAGGCGTCTGGCCGAGAACGCCGGGATACTGTCAATCACCCGGGGAAGTGACGGAGCCGGGGACGGAAGAGACAGCGGCCTAGGGGACTGGGGCTTTTTCACGGCGGATAACCGTGGGACCGGTAGCCGGCGCTTGCGACCAGGAGGTCGTTGGGGCTTGGAACCAGGAGACAGCTGCTGGGGCTCAGGGTCAGGAGGACACTGGGGCACAGGGCCAGGAGGCAACTGCGGTTGGGGATCAGGATCAGGAGGACACTGGGGCTGGGGCTCAGGATCAGGAGGACACTGGGGCTGGGGCTCAGGATCAGGAGACAACTGGGGCTGGGACTCGGGACCAGGAGACAACTGGGGCTGGGACTCGGGACCAGGAGACAACTGGGGCTTGGACTCGGGACCAGAAGACAACTGGGGCTTGGACTCGGGACCAGGAGACAACTGGGGCTTGGACTCGGGACCAGGAGACAACTGGGGCTTGGACTCGGGACCAGGAGACAACTGGGGCTTGGACTCGGGACCAGGAGACAACTGGGGCTTGGACTCGGGACCAGGAGACAACTGGGGCTTGGACTCGGGACCAGGAGACAACTGGGGCTTGGACTCGGGACCAGGAGACAACTGGGGCTTGGACTCGGGACCAGGAGACAACTGGGGCTTGGACTCGGGACCAGGAGACAACTGGG
The DNA here is from genome assembly GCA_026745465.1 of Lota lota. Taxonomy (NCBI): domain Eukaryota; kingdom Metazoa; phylum Chordata; class Actinopteri; order Gadiformes; family Lotidae; genus Lota; species Lota lota. The sequence goes on from JACYXH010000813.1 coordinate 53,541, forward strand.
GCTTGGACTCGGGACCAGGAGACAACTGGGGCTTGGACTCGGGACCAGGAGATAACTGGGGCTTGGACTCGGGACCAGGAGACAACTGGGGCTTGGACTCGGGACCAGGAGACAACTGGGGCTTGGACTCGGGACCAGGAGACAACTGGGGCTTGGACTCGGGACCAGGAGACAACTGGGGCTTGGACTCGGGACCAGGAGACAACTGGGGCTTGGACTCGGGGCCAGGAGACAACTGGGGCTTGGACTCGGGGCCAGGAGACAACTGGGGCTTGGACTCGGGACCAGGAGACAACTGGGGCTTGGACTCGGGACCAGGAGACAACTGGGGCTTTGACTCGGGACCAGGAGACAACTGGGGCTTGGACTCGGGACCAGGAGACAACTGGGGCTTGGACTCGGGACCAGGAGACAACTGGGGCTTGGACTCGGGACCAGGAGACAACTGGGGCTTGGACTCGGGACCAGGAGACAACTGGGGCTTGGACTCGGGGCCAGGAGACAACTGGGGCTTGGACTCGGGGCCAGGAGACAACTGGGGCTTGGACTCGGGACCAGGAGACAACTGGGGCTTGGACTCGGGACCAGGAGACAACTGGGGCTTGGACTCGGGACCAGGAGACAACTGCTGCTGGCGCTGGGGCGCAGAGCCAGAAGGAAACTGCTGCTGGGACTGGTTTAACGTTTTGTTAAACCTCTCCACCAGGCCGTCTGTCTGGGGATGGTACACGCTGGTTCGGATCGCTTTTATCCCAAGTAACCCATACAACTCCCGGAGTGTGCGTGACATAAACGTAGTGCCTTGATCAGTCAGAATCTCTTTCGGGATTCCGACTCGGGAGATTAAGTGAAACAGCGCCTGCTCTACGCTCTTCGCGGAGATAGAGCGCAGGGGCACTGCTTCGGGATACCGGGTTGCATAGTCCTCAATGACCAATGCAAATCGATGTCCCCGTGCGCTATGGTCTAATGGCCCGATGAGATCCATACCAATTCTTTCTAAGGGGATCTCAATCAGTGGTAGAGGGCGCAACGGCGCTTTTGGGGTGGCAGGGGGGTTGCTTAGCTGACACTCACGGCAGGATGCACACCACCGACGTACATCCCCGTGAATGCCCGGCCAATAGAAGCGGGCCATGAGCCGGCTCCGTGTTTTATCGCAGCCTAAGTGACCTGCCATCGGGCTGTGATGAGCCGCCTGGAAAACCATTTCCCGGCGGCTTTGTGGGATGAGTAACTGGCTCACTTCTTCTCCTGATTGAGTGGCCCGACTCACTCGGTAAAGCCTGTCCCTAACCATCGCAAAGTACGGATGTGCTAACACGGTCTCTGGTGACACCTTCTGGCCGTCAATGGAAAGTACATGGTCGAAGGCGAAGCGCAATGTGTCATCCCGGGACTGTTCGAGGGGAAAGTCATCCATCGGGGGGAACACCCGTACTACCGGAATCTCCTCCTGAGGCCCCTCCCCCTCTCCGACCTCGGGAGAGCTCGCATCACCACTGAGAACGGAGCACATCACACATGTCCCTTTCCGTCGGGGCCGCGTCCCCTCTTCTTTCACTAACCTACGAAAGCCCGGCCAATCAGTGCCTAATAGTAGGGGACGCGATAGGCGGGAGCTAACCGCGGCCTTGACTCTATGCTTTTCCCTGCCGTAGCGAATTTCCACAGTCACGACTGGATACTTGTGCACATCCCCATGAATACACCTTATTTCCACCCATGATACCTCACCCCGTGCACCGGGTTGAACCAAGCTTTGGTGGATCAGGGTTTGCTCGCTCCCTGAATCCAGCAACGCTTGGTAGATAGATTTTTGTATTGCCCTTAATCACTTCACGGTCTCAAATGGCTTCATATACACATTTTATGACGACCCCCAGTTGTGATCACAGCACCAACGAAAGCAATATGGTAAGATGGGGCAGGGTGGACACTTACACTTAATTAAAGCTTTAAACTTTCTCTGATTCAGTTCAAGCTATTCAATATCATTTAAACCTCACACATCATTACATTTATATTCACAGTTTATCATGGTACAATGGCGGACTCAAAATGCACAACTCGGACAGGGAATAACAAGTAAGAGAATTTAACTGTTCAAAGAACAAATGCAGAAGGAACAAAAATGGCAGGCAGAAATGAATTGTCTTGTAACACTGGGAAAAAACAAGCACTAGCAATTGTCTAGGAACAATGAGAAAAACAAGCACTGGGAATAACGCTGGAGTGAGTGACTAACGTACAACTACAATCTGGCACAGGTAAGTGGGACGCGTGTGTATTTATGCATGGGGACTGAGGAAGCTGATAAATTTCAAAATAAAACAGGAAGTGAAATAAACAGAGAGAAACACAGAATAAAAGCAGGAACATGGCAATCTTTGGTGTTACAGAAATCATTTCTGTAACATTGTATTAAGCACAAAGAACTACAGATCGTTGGTCAGTGACATTACAAATGTCAATGTCATTGACCATTTTAATATTTAAATTCTTCACTCTTACTATTTCTTACTATTGTATATAAACCACCAGGATACATATGCTGTCTTCCACATGTTTACCTTCTCTGGAACTACTGCTAGTGGTTTTTGTTATTTTTATGGGGGGTAGTGTCTAAACTGAATGCACTCATCTCAGAGAAGTTGTTAACTGCAGATTTTGCCACAGGTCTTCCACACCTCTTCACCACTTTGCTGCTCATTCATTCATTTAGAAGCCTCTGCGTGGTTGTGTGCGCTTTGGACCATGTTAGTAGCCTACTTTTATTTAACAAGAATGCCTACCCTAGTTCTATTTGTAAATCAGTTTGTTGTATTAATTATTTGTAGAAACCACATGCCTACATTCGTGTCGGAAGAAGAGTGATACTAAAACCATTATTGCACAAACCTGATATCATGCACAACATGCCTTCCTCATTTGAACATAACATATTCCAACATTCCTTGAATAGATGTAATTGCTCCTCTTGATTGTTTAACCACTGCACATTTGTTCAATATAGGTTTTCTAACAATGATGTAGGCCTACAGCAAGCGAATTGTGGCATCCCGTCTAGGGTGCGGTTACATTTAAATGATCAGGGCCGATGTGGCCGACACACTGCAGTGGGACAGCTTATACACATTCCGGGGCCCCTCTCTCTCCTACTGTGACGCTCTGCGTGTTCATGTTCCTGGGCGCCCCTGCTGAAACGCCTTTTGTGTGTATGTGTGAGTGAGTGTGCGATGAGAGTGTATGATGCGTGGTACGTCGTATATCTAGCATCCTCCGTTACAATTCTGGGAAGCAAACGGAACTCGCACAAGGTAAGATGTCCGGACTCTGGTTGTTAGATTAATCAAGGCTATTTTATTGCCTCCAATTGGATGAAGCGACGTTGTTTTTGCCGAAGCGTTTGGGGAACGTAGAGGGTTGTGACGCTGATCTGGTGAGCCCCAGCCGCGGCAGGGTTCGATCAGCATAACTGCTGCCGGGCTCTTTTTCAACGGTGGACTAATGCGAATAATATCTTTGCACATTAAATGACCGCATTTGCAAGCTCTGAGGAGTAGCGATGCTTATGATTCGAAGCGACAGGGAAATGTGTCAAAGTGGGTATTAAGTGATGTGCTTTTTAAACAGTCTACGCATATATCTGTAGTCTGTGATATAGAGAGAGCTTTGTTTACGTACGTACATGTTCGTATTTTAACCCCCGCGGCTCAAACATTTAATTTTCCTGTTAGATAAATGTAGAAAATGTTTACAATGGCAGCGTGCTAACAGCTGTAATAAAATGTTGCACACTATAATCACAGTGGCCAACTGGACCACAGCAACCAGCCTACAACACATGAAATATAAAACGACCTTAACATTTTTGACTGAATCCATAATTTCTCAAAGTGAGGAAAATACACGAGTAGGCCTATAAGCCGAGCTTTTTTAATATCGTTATCACATCTAGCGGCCTGACAGACTGTCCTCCTTTGTCCTCTATGGTACCAACCTGCTCCTGTGACAGGCCGTGTGTGTGTGTGTGTGTGTGTGTGTGTGTGTGTGTGTGTGTGTGTGTGTGTGTGTGTGTGTGTGTGTGTGTGTGTGTGTGTGTGTGTGTGTGTGTGTGTGTGTGTGTGTGTGTGTGTGTGTTGGATTTAGTGTTGGGATAGAGTGTGTGTTGTGTTTCCTATGTGCTGGTTGTGTTGGTTAGTTATGTGTTGACTGGCCATGTTGAGCATGTTGTATTGGGTTTGATGTTGTGCTTTGCATTATATGATGTGTGTGTGTGTGGGGGGGGGGGGGGGGGGGGGGGAATGATGTGTGTGTGTATTAATTTTGTGTAGGTGGCGCTATACAGAGCCTTGTATCTGTCCCTCCACAGTGTTGACATAAGCCTGTTAAATTTGTATTGTAGTGGCATGTCGAGCATCTTCCTGGCCAGGCTGTGATAATATTATATTATCAGCGAACACAAGCCCTGGCACTGGCTGCTGGGGAATAAATGAAACCTTTAAATTAAGAAAAGTCTGTTGAAACTAGATGAGTGATGCACACCCTTATGTGATATCTTACACAGATCGAAGTAGCTTCTAATGTTTCCTTGAAACGTGACCAAATGAAGTAACCTTAACGAGGAAATGTCCTATGCTTGTTAATGAAATAGGATTTCTACCCATCAATAAAAAATCTTAGAAATGAGGTCGTCGCAGCCAATGAAAGAAGATGGAGGTTGCTAAGCTCAGGGTCAGAGCAATAATGACGAAACAGAAAAGGGCATCTGGCTCGACCTTTACATCTAAGAGCTGCTAAGGGTAATATCAAAAAGGGCGGAGTTAATTGGACATTCCGCCCACCCCCGCAAATACATATATAATGGTTTACTCCTGGTAGTGCCAGTAATGGAGTTAGTCGGGAGAGTACGTTGATTGGACGTTTCCACCTGGTCGCTAGACTACTGTGTACTGTAATACTACTGTACTGTGTGCAGTATTTAAAAAAGCATTTCAATGAACAGTTGATTGCCATCAAGTTTGTGTGTGTTGGCTTGTGGTGGCAAAGAGAAAAGAAAACTACGGTGGCCGTGAAGTGCAAAGCAAGATTACAAAGAATGAAAGACTTTTACAAAGCTCGAGACAAATTAACATTTTGGAAAACAAATTAACATTTTGGAAAACAAATTAACATTTTGGAAAACAAATTAACATTTAATAAAACAAATTAACGTTTTAGAAAACAAATTTACATTTTAGAAAACAAATTTACATTTTAGAAAACAAATTTACATTTTAGAAAACAAATTAACATTTTAGAAAACAAATTAACAAGACGCAAAACACTTTTACCAGTCCCGAAACAAATTTACAAATGACAGATTCTTCACGGAAAGGGAATGTACCACATACCGAAAGTGACACGGAAGTGATGAGCGTAGTCTTTTCGTGTTGTTGTTTTGGAGTTTATGGCGTCAAAGAAGTTTATGGTGACCGCCCGAACATGGACACGGCCGAGGGATGTTTTGCCCGTTTTGTGGCAAACACATGAACAGCTTAACGCGGTTTTGCTTTACGTGTGGTCGGTGTTTGGAGTTTTTAAAGGACGCGGACAAGACGGAAACATTGGAAACACAGGGGACGTCTCGACAGCCGGGCTGTCGAGACGGGCTAAAACCGCGTTAAGCTGTTCATGTGTTTGCCACAAAACGGGCAAAACATCCCTCGGCCGCAGTCCATGTTCGGGCGGTTAGCGGCACTGCATGGTGAGTTTTCAAGGCGTTTTCAAGACTTCGAAGCAGTTGAGGGTGAAATGCACATGATTTCTTCTCCCTTCACTTACAGTGTGGACAATGCACCTAGTGATGTTCAGCTCGAACTCATTGACCTGCAGTCAGATACAGTGCTGTCAGAGTACTTTAAGTCAGTATCACTGCTGGATTTCTATTCTTCTCTCAAAGAGGAGAACTTTCCACACATGAGGAGGCATGTTTAGAATATGTTTAGAATATGGTTCTCTTTGGATCGACCTACATATGTGAACAAACATTTTCAGTGATGACGTTTAACAAAGCCAGATACAGATCTTCTCTCACTGATGATCACCTGTCAGCTGTCCTTCGCATATCCACCTCTGACATTCAACCTGACTTCAGTGCACTTGTTCAAGCCCAGCACAGACTAGATTTCTCTCACTGAACAAGAAAAAATAACTGAAAAACAGCAAATGAGGTAGTAAGACTACAAACAAAAAGAGAATGACATTTTGTATAAAGTTAATTTAATGGTGTTCACAATTGCTTTTGTGGATGTTGATTAAATAGTGACATACTTGCATTTTGTACTATGTCTGCTTCACTTTGTCCTAATCATAACATTTACTCTTACAAGTTGTAGCTTATCAAAGACCTTACAATTTACTGCTTTTTATAAAGAGATAAATTTAATATTGAGCAGAATTGAGTTTAGCCTATTGGTCCGACCCTCCAGAACAGTCCCTGTTTCTCATGTGGCCCCTTGGGAAAATTAATTGCCCACCCCTGCTATTGAGTGTGTGAGTAGATGGAAGAGCTCTTAAATAAGGCTACATTTACAAAGTAGGCCACCTAGAAAATTAGCTCTGTATTAACAGTTTTAGATTAACAATTAGTTGGCTAGTGTTTAATTAGCATGACGTATAAACTTGGCTGTAAACTTAATTTAAAGATTTTCCACGGAGAGATCCGCAGCTTTCTATCTATCGTGTGTGTGTGTGTGTGTGTGTGTGTGTGTGTGTGTGTGTGTGTGTGTGTGTGTGTGTGTGTGTGTGTGTGTGTGTGTGTGTGTGTGTGTGTGTGTGTGTGTGTGTGTGTGTGTGTGTGTGTGTGTTCCCCTAGGCATCGTTACCGTGGCCCACAGGGAACAGCCAGGACCCCTGTCATGGTCCCAACTTTAACAGGTGTACATGTCTGTGTACATGGGTAGTATGTGCCTCAGCTGGGGTCAGCATTACGGTGTTGGTAGCCTCCCCAGTCATCTTCGATGTGTTGTGAACAAAACACTGCAACTTCTGCTCCATACTTTTTGCATCACGTTCGGCCTCCTACACGCTCTACCCAGGCATTCAATTCCTGGACCATCCTTTACGAAAGGAAAGGAGATACTGCCGTCCCACAATTCCTGAAAGCAGAAACATTTAAAGCTACGCACCATTCCGCTGTTCAGGAAAATAAACAAGTCAACATGACTAACAATTATTTTCATACAATCATACTAATTGGGATTCATGTAGATAAATATGAGTGGACAGGAGGGTGAGCCTGAGCAACCATTCTCGATGTGACAACCATTTAGTTTAATTTTTATGGCTGGTAGTCTATTTGTATTTATTTATTTATAATATATATATATATATATATATATATATATATATATATATATATATTTATAGTTTATATATACTGCATGAAACAACACGATAAAAACGCATGGGGCGAAGTATCGAAGATGCGCTTTTAGTTGTCCATCTTCGGAACATTGTAGTTTCACCACGGCAGACCCACGTCCATAATGTCCACCGTCGCATATTTATGTAGCTTAGTTTAAGTGCAGTCAGATTCTCTAAACACTGCGTTGTCTTTTCCTAATTCTCCTCCACATCTTTCCTTGACCTCATGACGTTTTCCATCGAGGTCAAGGAAAAGTGGTTAGGAAAGGACATAGAACGTAATATGTTCGAGTATTCGACTGGGGCCCTTAAGTCTGTGGGTTGCTAGCAGGCAGGGATAGACGATCAGTGGAGGGGAAGGGTGACCTGAAACAATGAATATCTGCAATCTACTGGGCTCTCAAGGCCAGGTGTGGGGAGGAGCTATCAGATAGCCTTGTTAAACATGTCGTTTAGTTAGGTCATTACTTCCACATCTGAAAAATATAACCAATGTGTTTCTCGTGGCAAAAGATTGCTGTCCATACTACTGGGTTTTCACTTAACGTTTTCTAAATGCTGTCTGTCCACACCATTTCAAATGTTCTGGAACAAATGGACATGTCCCAGTTGCTGCTAGTGTTGAATCTCCCCTCTTTGTGGTGAATTGGTATTCGGCGTGTCTTCAGCGTTGGTGCTGCTGGAATGAATCCAGACATAAGCAAAGGCCAGCTACAATATCCTCCATATCGATTAAGAGAGATCCCACTGTAACCACCATCGCCTCCAGACAGTTCTTTCTGTTCTCCGTTCTGCTCCTTTTTGGGTTAGACATCTTGAATATAACATGAAAGTAATGAAAATGTACTGAAGTAAAATATATGTTTTCAGTCTTGTCTTCAACACTTACGTCTGGCAACCTTTCCCTTCTGAGATCCTAAGAGTCCAGTCCACCAGAGATCAGTATAGCAGAAGGTTTGTCTGAACAAGGAGCTGTACTGCTAAAGTAGAGAAGATGGGAGGGGAATAACCGTTGACCAAACAGCAGGGCCATGTCTAGGGGTGGGCCTAGGATGGCACATGCCCCCCCCCCCCCCATTTTCTTTTATTTCATTCATAATTATACCTTTTTTATACAAATTAAGCAAGAATATTAAATGGAGAGATCCTAGACCCTAGAGCCAGCCAGCCAGCAAGCATAGTATCAAAACCTTTCTAGCAAGGCTCTTCTCAGCTGTGTTCTGTTGCTGATTGAGACACTTCTGAACATAAGAGAATCAGTCATTACCCGCGGTAAACCAGAGTTTTTCCACTGCTAACCCCAGTTGGCAAGGGACAACAATGTAAACAAAACAATGGCTTTACTCCTGCATCAGAGGCGCCGAAGACACGGGCGACAAGCTGGGCTGCTCATCAGAATCAGACGGCGAGAAGGAAAAACATCACTCCCCAGCATTCTGCCAGCCAATGTGCAATCCCTGGACAACAAGCTGGATGAGTTGAGAGCAAGGATTTCCTTCCAGCGGGAAACAAGGGACTACCATATCATCTGTCTAATAGAGACAAGGCTTGATGAACGAATTCCGGACTACACACTCTCTCCCACGGGCTTCTCTGTTCATCGCGCGGACAGGTCAAGTGAACTTTCGGGAAAAAGCAAGGGCAGAGTGTATGCTTCATGATTAACAATGCCTGGTGTAAACCGGTAAGTGTTCATGCACTTAAGTCCTTCTGCTCTCAGGACCTCGAATACCTTGTCTTGCTCTGCCGCCCAAACTGGATTCCGAGAGACTTTTCTGCCATCATATGTATAGCAATTTATATTCCACCACAAGCCGACACAAACGTCGCACTCAAGGAACTGTATGGAACTATCAGCAACACAGAAAACAGACACCCAGAGGCCGCTCTAATAGTGGTTGGAGTCTTCAACTGAGCGTCGCTTAGGAAGGTTTAGCCAAAATTCTATCAACAAATAAATGTAAACAAGAGGCGGAAGCTGCTTAGATCATGTCTACATGCAACTCCGTGATGCATACAAACCCCATCTCTGCCCACCTTTTGGCAAATCAGACCACTCTTTCTTCCTCCTTGTGCTCGACTACAAACACAAACTGAAAACGTCACCACCAATCATGCGCTCGAGTCGATTGCTGGTCTGTCAAATCAGACGCAATCCTTCAGGACTGCTTTGATTCAGTGACAGTTTGCAGAGAACAGTGGTGACGTAAGCGAGGTTACGGCAGGAACCCTGGGCTTCATAAGGTGATAGAGAAAAGGTGATAGAGGAAGTGGTCCCCACGAAAACAGTCCGTGTGTATCCAAACCGGAAACCATGGATTAATATCAACGTCAAAACAGCACTATCTACAAGAACAACAGCATTCAAAAACGGAGATACTACAGAAATAAAAACTGCCTGCTATGACCTTCGAAGAGTGATCAAGGCAGCCAAGAGGGATTACGGCAAGAAAATAGTCACAGCTAAACAACAATGACCCACACAGTATGTGGAAGGGACTACACACAACCTGTAACTTCAAAGAGCCCCCTAGCTGCACAGCTGACTCAGCTGACTCTCTATCAGATGAGCTGAACAGTTTCTACGTCCGCTTTGAACTGAGCCACACCAACCTCCTAGAGAGAGCCTACTCCACAAACGACACAGCCAGCGCTCTGGTCATCGCAGAGGAAGATGTGCGTGTGGTATTCAAACACATCAACATCCGAAAAGCGTCCGGGCCAGATGGAATACCAGGCTGGGTGTTCAAAACATGTGCGGACCAGCTGGCTGGTGTATTCACAAACATTTTCCACCTCTCCCTCTCTACGGGCACAGTGCCCACCTGCTTCAAGTCATCAGTCATCAGCCATCATCCCAGTACCGAAAAAGAGCAAGGTAACATGCCCAAACGACTGGCTCTCTGTTGCTCTCACCCCCATAGTGAGCAAACGCTTTGAGAAGCTTATCAAGGTGCTGATCTGCAGAATGCTGCCACCCACCCTGGACCCTCACCAATTTGCTTACAGGCATATCAGATCGACAGACGACGCCATTGCCACAGCACTCCACTCAGCCCTCACCCACCTTGACAAGAGGAACTCCTATGTGAGGATGCTGTTCATGGATTATAGTTCAGCATTCAACACCATAGTCTCCTCCAGACTTGACAACAAGTTCAGGGACCTAGGCATCGACCCTGGCCTATGCAACTGGATCCTTAGCTTCCTGTCGGATCGAAAACAGGTGGTGAAGATGGGTTCTAAGATATCCGCCCCCCTGACCATCAGCACAGGAGTCCTCCAGGGCTGTGTTCTAAGCCCCCTCCTCTACTCCCTGTACACCTGACTGCGTGGCCAAACACTGCTCCAGCACGGTGATCAAGTTCGCCGATGACACGACAGTGATCGGCCTGATTAATGACGGCGACGAGGCGGCCTATAGCAGCGAAGTCGACCACCTGGCTTAGTACAGCCAAGACAACAACCTTGCTCTCAATGCTGACAAGACCAAGGAGCTGGTGGTGGACTTCAGGAGGAAGAGACAGGTACATGCCCATAACCATCAATGGGTCTGCTGTGGAGAGGGTAAACAGCATCAAGTTCCTGGGGGTCCATATCACCAACAACCTCACCTGGGACGAGCACACCAACCAGGTGGTGAAAAAAGCACGTCGCCTATTTCACCTTAGGCAGCTGAAAAAGTTTGGCTTGGGGCCCAAGATCCTGGGGGCTTCTTCAGAGGCACAACGGAGAGCATCTTGACGGGATGCATCACTGCCTGGTACGGGAACTGCACTGCCCAAAGCCGCAAAGGGTAGTGCAGACAGCTGAAAGGATCAGCGGATGTGAGCTTTCCTCCATCCAGGACACCTACAAAGCCAGGCGTGTCAAGAAGGCCCTCAGAATCATTAGGGACCCCAGCCACCCCAATCAGAAACTGTTTTAGCTACTGCCGTAGGGGAAGCGGTATCGAAGGCTCGGGCCAAAACCCAGAGGATGACGAACAGTTTTTTCCCCCAAGCTGCCAGGCTCCTGGAGAAATCCATTACCCCCAAACCAACCCCACGCACACCACAACATATTTGATTATCAGCATTATATTGTTCTGTATTTTGCACTGCATTTTTTTTGCGCTACCACCTTGGCTGGTACCACTACCACTTGAACACTTGTATTAATGTTGCTACTTATTATTATTATTTATTACTTACTTTGTTATTGTGATCTTGTATTGATGCTGCTATGTGATTGTTGAGGAACCAAGCCTAAGAATTTTACTCATGCGTACTTAAGATGTAATAAAAGCAACTCTGATTCTGATTCTGATTGGCCCAGGTCAGTTGTATGTTAACGTCCAATCAACAACCAGCTAGTTTTTGCTTTGCAATATATTTTTTTATTGTGTTAATATTATATTTATGTAAGTGTTGATTCAAATATAATACATTGTTTACAGAAATACAATCTAAAATAAATATTTTAAATATAAATACACTTGAGTACATATATTATACAGTGTCTGTATTTGAGACATTTATGTTGATTTGTTTTCCTATTTTGTTCCAGACAGAGCAGATGATGTAAGATTAAAGCAGTTGTTCTTCTAGGATGTTAAATAACAGGCTGTTGAATGCTTCCTCCAAAAGATTTTCAAAGAAAATAAGGAGATACAGTATCTCACAAAAGTGAGTACACCCGTCACATTTTTGTAAATATTTGAGTATATATTTTCATGTGACAACACTGAAGAAATGACACTTTGCTACAATGTAAAGTAGTGAGTGTACAGCTTGTATAACAGTGTAAATCTGCTGTCCCCTCGAAAGAACTCAACACACAGCCATTAATGTCTAAACCGCTGGCAACAAAAGTGAGTACACCCCTATGTGAAAATGTCCAAATTGGGCCCAAAGTGTCAATATTTTGTGTGGCCACCATCATTTTCCAGCACTGCCTTAACCCTCTTGGGCATTGAGTTCACCAGAGCTTCACAGGTTGCCAGAGGAGGCGTGTTTGTGATCGTTATCATGTTGGAATACTGCCCTGCAGCCCAGTCTCCCAGAAGGGAGGGAATCATGCTGTGCTTCAGTATGTTACAGTACATGTTAGCATTCATGGTTCCCTCAATGAACTGTAGCTCCCCAGTGCCAGCAGCACTCATGCAGTCCCAGACCATGACACTCCCACCACCATGCTTGACTGTAGGCAAGACACACTTGTCTTTGTACTCCTCACCTGGTTGCCGCCACACACGCTTGACACCATCTGAACCAAATACGTTTATCTTGGTCTCATCAGACCACAGGACATGGTTCCAGTAATCCATGTCCTTAGTCTGCTTGTCTTCAGCAAACTGTTTGCGGGCTTTCTTATGCATCATCTTTAGAAGAGGCTTCTTTCTGGGATGACAGCCATCCAGACCAATTTGATGCAGTGTGCGGCGTATGGTCTGAGCACTGACAGGCTGAACCCCCACACCTTCAACCTCTGCAGCAATGCTGGCAGCACTCATATGTGTATTTCCCAAAGACAACATCTGGATTTGACGCTGAGTCTGTGCACTCAACTTCTTTGGTCGACCATGGCGAGGCCTGTTCTGAGTAGAACCTGTCCTGTTAAACCACTAAACAAGCCACCGTGCTGCAGCTCAGTTTCAGGGTCTTGGCAATCTTCTTATAGCCCAGGCCATCTTTATGTAGAGCAACAGTTCCTTTTTTCAGATCCTCAAGAGAGTTCTTTGCCATGAGGTGCCATGTTGAACTTCCAGTGACCAGTATGGGTCACTGGAGTGTGAGAGCGATGACACCAAATTTAACACACCTGCTCCCCATTCACACCTGAGACCTTGTAACACTAACGAGTCACATGACACCGGGGAGGAAAAATGGCTAATTGGGCCCAATTTGGACATTTTCATTTAGGGGTGTACTCACTTTTGTTGCCAGCGGTTTAGACATTAATGGCTGTGTGTTGAGTTATTTTGAGGGGACAGCAAATTTACACTGTTAAACAAGCTGTACACTCACTAATTTACATTGTAGCAAAGTGCTATTCCTTCATGTTGTCACATGAAAAGATATACTCAAATATTTACAAGAATGTGAGGGGTGTACTCACTTTTGTGAGATACTGTATGTATAGTGGCTCCATAGACATAATCATAAATAAGAATAAGAATAATATTTATATATTGATAGCGCTATTATCCAAAATAATAATTGTATCATAAAGTACTACAAACATACGATTTGGATGATTTACTTGAAGAAACAAGAAATGTTTTCAACGTTTATTAAAGAGCTAACATGGACACACAAACACGCATACCGGCACAAACGTTGTGCACATAGTACACACATTTGTACACCCTCCTGCCATGTGCACACATGCATAATTAAATACATTCTTATCATCCTCACACAACCACACACTTTTATGTCTGCTACACACTCTACGCACACACGTATTGATAAAACTGGCAGGTTCTATTATATTCCTGTTGATCTTGGAAGCGCGTAAAATGTTCCTGTTTGATGGCAGCCATTTTATGCCTTTCACTTTCATTACCTTCCTTCTCCATCTCCTAAATGTTTCACGCTTTATGGCTACTGTCTTCATCTAGTTTACATTTTGAAGCAGTCCCTGTCCTTTGAATGTGCCCAGGTGGTCACTGCAGAGCCCTCTGCATCGCCTGCTAGCCTTCTATTAAGAGCCCTGCCCTTGTGAGACTATCCTGATCTTCAGTAAGAGGATCTTCAGCGAGAAACTGAAATATGTCTCATGAGGCTACTGCTATCCTTGTACTGTCAGATAATGCTACAACTAGTTAGTTACAAATGAAGATATTTCTTTAACTAGCGTATGTTCTATCAGCTCTATTATTGTTTTCAATCTCGGCGTGAACTCACCAGAAATACAAAGCTGGTCGAACCGAAGCTGGCAAAACACACTTTTTGAGGACTTGGGTCACCCAAGTAATACTACTTAGTACTAATTAGCCTCTAGATTTCAGTGAAGCGCAGCATAATATTAGCATTTAAATGTTCTCTCTCGTTCATCTCTCACCATTCACATGTTCTCTCTTCAACACATGGTGCTATGCGTTCACTGATAGCTGTTACCTCTGCACTTGTTAAAGGAATAGTACACAAAGTAAAATAGTCACACCAACAGTGTTAGCTTCTATTATGACTGAACGTTAATTAACTTAGCAACTAATGTTATGTCATTTACTTTAAATACTATTTGCATAACCTTTTATATAAATGATTACTGAACTATTTCATACTACAAAATACCTATAGTTACCCAAAACAGCAAACCAAATATTACCATAATACCTTTGGATACAAAATTAACTGAAACATTATTCAAATTAATTTGGCTGTTACATTTCCAGCCCCATAATTGTAAGACAGAAAGTCAATAAATTATTCACAACAATATATCACAAAAGAGCCAACATACATAATCAACCCAATGACAATGTCTCCTTCCATACTTTACATCACTGTAAAGCAGTGGTCACCAACCTTTTTAAGCCCAAGATCCCTAACCTCAGCCTTGGTGAAAGGCAAGATCTACCTATTGAAGCGTTGAGAGAAAAAGACAGCCCAGATTTTACTTCCAACTTGAGGCCTTTTATTTGGCTAATTGTATTTGAATAACATGAAATGCTTTGGTCCAACTTTCAAATTGATGCAACCAAGAAAACACTAACTAGCATTTCAAACAGGCTATAGGCCACAATTAAGCCATCTGTAAAAGGCTTCTTGTGTTTAGCCAAAAGGTGACTTTTCCGAAATGATGCTTCAGTAGCAGCCTTATTTTGAGCAGCAAGTTTTGTAAAATTCGATTGCTGGGCCTTCAACCCTGATTTCAGCTCGGCAACTTTCCTTGCACGGATTGCGCTCTTTGGCGGGTAGCTGTCTTTCTGGTGATTGGTGTTGTGGTGGCGCGCCACATTTCCTCTTTAGACAGTGCTTGTGTTTGGTGGCACAACTTACATACACACTTGTCATTCACCAAGGTAAAAATAAGTTCCTCTTCCCATTCTGAATGGAAATTGTACGTTTTCACCTTCTTAAGTGGAGCCTCTGCCATGCTAGCTATACCGCTATATTATATAGTCATATACTGACATTTGTGACAGTTACGTGCCGGTACTCTTCTCTTATCTCATTGGTCATTGGTTGCAATGCAGAAAAAAAATGCAACAGCTGGATCAAGAGAGAGAGGCGCTTGCAAAACTGAACACTAAGCAGGCATCTAATAGTGTGAAATAGCATCCAATGTCTTTAAAGCAAGACTAATCTGAAAGAATCTGTCCTATTTCAACGAGCTATTTTGTTTTGCAAGAGAATATGGTTAAACTAACATCACCATGGTGCGCTTCTATTAAACCGTCATTACCCTTTCTAATCAGGCTTATATAGTTATAGGAACGAACAAATGATAAATAATCAAGTTGTTGAGAACTCTAGCCATACTCTTCATGCATGGCGATGCATCTCATACACAAGAACGCACCGATTATTGTATCTGCATAGGTCTATATTCCTACAATTTGAGAGAAAACGTCTCACTCAGCAGTCACCGCAGCCAACTTGGAGGCAGGTCGGCTCTCTTTGGCCCGACCTCGGAGATGGTCCATCTCAGGTGTAGCTTGAAACAGCTCGGCTGTGTGCTTGGCCAAAAGTGCCAATGGAAAAATTAGAGAATGATCCATCTTTAGAGTGAACCTCCTTCCAATCAGGTTGTATTTGAGTGTTTCCAGGGCCCATTTTATAAATTGGCAGCCATTTCAGACTTCAGTAAATAACTGGGTGTTCTATACATTCGTTGATCTGAGCTAGCACAGTGCCCAGACCCAGCTCAGGGGCATCTGCCATCTGCAAGGACCAGTTTTGAACACAATCCTCAGGTTGCCAAACACTTTTCTAGAGCCGGGGTCCATTTCACCTTCCGGGAGTGCTTCTTTGCTGTCAGTTCTGTGAGAGAGGCCACCACCATAGCAAAGTCAGGGATGAATCGTCTGTAATAATTTGCTAGGCCCAAAAAGGATCTCACCTGCTTCTTTGTCAATGGTTTTGGCAGTCCTGGTTGGTATGGGGTTTGACGAGGCCCTGCCCAATGGTTTCCCCCAAGTAGTTTGTCTCACTGAAGGCAATCTTAAATATCTTGGGATTTGCTGACAAGCCTGCTTGTCAGAGACACTTCAGGAACTTCTGCACAAAAGGTAAGTGGATATACCAGTCTGGGCTCTGAATGACAATATCATCTCAATAGGCCGAGTGTATATTCTTGATGGGTTTTAGGTACCTGATCCATCGAGCGCTGGAAGGTGGCGCGGGCTCCGAGCAGCCCAAAGGTCCTCACCCGATACTGCCAAAGGCCTCCATGAGTGCCAAAGGCCTTTGATCCTGCTGGAGGCAAGCAAGCTTGCCGATACCCCTTTTTGAGATCAAGGGTGGTTATGAACCTTTCATTACCAAGGCTATCAATCAGCCCATTGACACGAAGCATAGGATATGCATCAAATTCAGACACTTCATCTACTTTTCCAGTCATTCCAAGTCATTAAAGTAATGTACAGTGTTATCAGGCATGTCGATCAGGACTATGGGGCTTGACCAGGCCCTCTCGGACTTTTCTATTACATTCAACTCGAACATCTTCCATACCTCCATCTCACTCAGTTTCTTGCAAGCCTCCGGTACAGAATACAACTTTTTGTTCACTGTTTTTCCTGGATGGGTGCGTACATTCCACAAGGTGGGTGCAGTCCGGGAGGTGAAGCGTAAATATCCTGATGACCATCCACTAGCTCCTTTGCTTGCAGTTGGTGAGGGGAAAGGTCTGGCCCAAACTGCACTTGTCCCAGGCAGGTTATTTTAGCTCTCTGGGGGAAACAATTGAACAATGCCTCTCGATCATGCCATTTATTTTGGAGGTTAACAGGGTAAATGTGCTCACCTTTCCTTTTCCCCTGTTGCCATACTTTGTTATTGACTTCCCCGACCTTTTCAATTACTTTAAATGGTCTCTGCCAAGAAGCTAGTTCTTGCTATGCATTGTGGTAGTCAGCACTAGGACTCTTTCTCCCAGTTGGAATTATCTTGGTTGGGCTTCTCTATTATTTGCTGCACTCTGATCTTTCTGCACTTTCTCCATATGCTCCTTCACAATGGGCACCACAGCTGCCATTCTGTCTTGCATCTCCCACACATGTTAATTCACATTATGATAGGTACAGGGTTGCTCCTCCCAAGTCTCCTTGGCTATGTCTAGAAGGCTCCTGGGTTTGTGGGAATACAACAAGTCAACAGGTGAGAAACCAGTGGAAGACTGAGGAAGAGAGGGGAGAAGCTGGTCCCAATGTCTGCAGTCTTTTGTATCTATCTATCTATCGTGTGTATATCTATATATCGTGTGTGTGTGTGTATATATATATATATATATATATATATATATATATATATATATATATATATATAACAATTGTATATATCCTTTTATTGGGTTATCTGTTTTCATTAGTTAATGACACCAATAGTGTTACATTAAATAACATCACAACGTCATGACTGTCTCTTGTTAGTTACGGAGTTACCTGTGAAGCTGGATCCTATTCGAACAGATCTCTTTACTTTTGTGCCTTGAATGTCTACAAGGACCCATGTCGATTTTATCAGTGCTACTTGTTAACAATAAACGTGTAGTTTTTGGTATGAGTTGGTGTTGGAGCCATGATTACGAACTTTAGAAGACCTGTGGAGCTTTACCTAATCTCCACACTTCTTCAGCATGGCTTTGAGAGTCTTGTTAAACCTCTCCACCAACCCATCCGTCTTGGGGTGGTACACAGAGGTTCTCAATTGTTTATCTTGCAACAGATCACACAACTCCCTGGTGGCCATGGACATAAAGGGGCTCCCTTGGTCGATAACAATCTCTATTGGAATTCATACCCAGATGCTGAAGAGGAAGTTATTTTGCTATTTGTTCAGCATTCATTTTCCTTTCTTAAGGGGATGGCATTTTCTAGTAGGACCAAGGTGTACTGGTGTCCGCGTTCACTCTTGGGGAGTGGACCCACAATATCATCCCCACCATTTCAAATTTGGTTTCTAGGATAGGCAAAAGGACAAGGGGATTCCTGTAAGTCGCTTTGGGCAAACAGATGCGTGACTACAGGACAACTCTCAACAAACAAGTACTGACTGTTAAGGCCAGGGCAAGGGCAGATACATAACTCCTCAAGTTCTGTCAGACAAGGATTTCAAGAGGAAATCATCACATTTTAACAAGGACACAAATTTGTGCACAATAGGCATTAACGGTGGTATTGTTAAACCTCTCCACCAGACTGTCTGTCTGGGAGTCGTATATGCTGATTTGGATAGATTTAACCCTCAGTAACCCATACCATTTGCATAGTGTACATGAAATAACTAAAGTGCCTGATCAGTTAGAATTGAATCGGTATCCCTGTGTGCTATGGTATAATGCCCTGGCGAGGCGTCTCGTTCTTGTGAACGAGACGCTTATGCATGAAGAGTATGGCTAGAGTTCTCAACCAGCTTGATTCTTTATAATTCGTTTGTTCCTATAACTATAAATCTAAAGGGTAAAGAAGGTTTAGATAGAAGTGCACGCTGTGATTTTATTTTGATGATGCAAAACAAAATAGCTTGTTGGAATAGGAGAGATTTAGTTCAGATTAGTCTTGGTCTTAAAACTGGACATTGGACAATATTTCACACTGATCGCTGATATCAATATTCAACACCTTTTTTTCTAATATCAAAGACATTGTGTGGCACTTCAGGTAAATTTGTGTGAAACATTGTCCAATGTATAAACAGGACTAATCTGAAGTAAATCGTCTCTCAATGAGCTATTGAGATTAGGAAGCAAAAAAGGCGGAATATTGAACGTCAAACATTGTGTGTTTCGCCGTCCGTCTGAAACAACCCAAATATATGAAATGTCTCACAAATGAATCAAACCAATTTTACGGCAGGCTAAAATATAAAAGTAAGTAGGCAATAAAAGTGTGTGTGTTGTTGTGTCATCTACTCAAGACAAGCGCGTCATCAGTTAAAGACACACCTTCAAGCGGCTAGCCCGGTTGTAATGGAAATGCAAATCCCAGCCGCGCTGGGCTGCCCACCGAGTCGAACTGTCGAGCCGGGCCAGTATGGTAGTATAGTATAAATGAATGAATGTCACGACTTATAACCTGTCCCTAACTACAGCAAAGTTACCAATGTGACAGCTGTGTCAAGGCATACCACTTGACCATAAAACGTAATCACTTGATCGAAGGCTGGCGTAGGATATTATCACGAGACTGCTCAAGAGGAAAATCTCCTACTGGGGGAAACTTGAACATCATCAGATGACCTCAAATCACGACTGAACACAGGTTGTCCTCACATGTCGAGCGGGTGCATCCTTTTCCTCAAAACTAACCTACCAATGCTTCCAATAAAGTCCAGGGTCAAACCAGGGTTTGACAACTCCCTGACACATTTCCCACTCTGAGGTGGTAGGCCCCCAAAGAAGCGGTCCACCGGGTCACCTGCTTCACCATCTTCCGCCTGGTCCTTTCCTCTTGACTGTAAGGACTGACCATCCCACGCTGGACCCAGTCTCACTGTGGGGGAGAGAACAACCAAAATGAGTATATATAATTGTTAACTCATCAAGCTCAGCACCCACAGCTGCATTGGCCCCCGCGAGTGAGCTTCGGCCCCCCTATCATGCAGCCGATGCCAAGCCACGCCCCCTTCACACCACACTCCCGAATCACTAGATTATCCTGTATCATACCTATCCTATATATCCTATCCTTATCCTATCTATCCTATCCTATATTCTCTCTAACATTGCATGTAACATCTTACACTCCTCACCACTGCCCCTATTTCTGCCTCTTAATTTGTATACTTTTAAATATTTAATGCAACTTTTGTACTTATATTTGCTTGTTTGTTAGTTGTCTACCCTTGTATTTTAGTGTCTCATTATTTAAAGAATCTGAGTATTTACAAAAGAGCTTTATAAATAAAATATTATACTTTATACATATATAGATAGATATTTTTTTGTATTCCTTACAGAGGAGTCATAAATTCATTGGTTTGTAGTGGTGTGGTTGTTATCCTTGTTGTTTGTGAGTCAATGTTGGTTGTTTTTGGTCTCTGTGGAATACCCATGGGTGTGTATGTAAGGTGGGTGTATATGTGTGTTTCAGAAATGGCTGGGGTCTCTGGAGACTTGAGGCAGTCTCTCCAGGTGTCTCACACATGTTTGGTACCTAATGAGCCTTGAAGTCACTTTCCACTGTTGTTCTACACTCATCACACACACAGGCTCGCAGGCTTCTCTGTAGCAATCAAAACACCTTGACAACACACGTGTGAGATAGTCAGAAGCATAATATTTCATACTTATAGCAGACACTTTTGTGTGGATGGAGGTCACTCCCTACAGTGCTTATGCAGATCTGGTGTTTATCTGCTCTGTGCTTATCTACCTCAGCCTTATGGGCCTGGCATCCGGAAGTAGCTGCTCTGGGATTGTTGAGAGGGGTCTGGGACCTCAGGGAACATCATGGAGGAACCGAAGAGAGACACTTGTAAGGGGGTGATGAAGATGAAGATGGTGGGGGAGGGATTGGACAGATCTCTGAGTGGACCGTGGAGAGGAGGGGAGGAGGAAGAGGAACAAAGGGGATAGGAGAAGAGGATAGAGAGGAGGAGTTGAGGAAGGGAGGGGATCGAAGAGGAAGGAGGTGAGGGAATGAGAATGGTCAGCCTGTTCTCATACGTAAATGATAGAATAGGTAATTTGTCATTACGACCCATATGAGCGTTTGCTTGTCCAGGGCCCCTATCGACTGGTTGAAGAAACCAGCAATACTGGTCTGCCAATAGAAAAAGGTTTTGGCAGTTTGATCAAATTTAAGCATTTTATTTTCATAATCTTTGTTCAGTGACTATATATAATGTTTAGTTTGTTAGTTAATGCTATATTTTCTAGCATTGCTATGGTGGCGGATATAGACACTGCTACCGCTGGAACCATACAGCTTGCATGTTGTATGAATCGTTGTCTTTGCGTTGTGTAGTTATCTGAGCTGTTATGTTACTTGTTGTTTTATGTAACTGTTTGATGATGTTCTTATACATTTATTTTTCATCTCTAGCCGTACAGGAAGTGACTCGCAAAGCATAATCAAATCCCTTTTTAAATGCAAAAATAACAGGTGTTGCTATAAATTCATCTAAATTCATTGGTAAGAGATAGGAACTTGGCCATAAGACCTATCAACAAAATGGGTGCCTTGGGATCGCTTGGAAAAGTGCCCTGGGCAAGTGGCCTGGGAGCTGAAGAATCAAGCTGGGAACATCAGGCGGGAGCTGAACAGGGACGGAGGGAGAGATCTCAGGCAGATGGCCTGGATGCTGGACAGGGGCGCAGCAGTAGACCTCAGGTAAACATCTCGTATGCTTATGGAGCTGCTCTGGAGGACAGGCAGGAAGAAAACCAGACAGGCAGAGCCACTCTGGAGGACGGAAGAGAGGAAGACCAGACGTGCGGAGCTGCCCTGGAGGATGATCTCGAGATAGCGCTGCCCTGGAGGATGACCTAGAGACAGTGCTGCTCTGGAGGATAACCTAGAGACAGCGCTGCTCTGGAGGATGACCACGAGACAGAGCTGCTCTGGAGGATGACCTCGAGACAGCGCTGCTCTGGAGGATGACCTCGAGACAGTGCTTCTCTGGAGGCCGGAAACGTGGTCGCTCAGAGGGCTGCGACGTAAGCGGCACCACTCTGGAGCAAAGCCATTAGCTGATCCAGTGGGTTGCTAGCCCTGGCATGCTAGTTACCAGCCCTGGAAGCTAATGACAGCCGATCCAGTGGTTTGCTAGCCCCGTTGTGCAATTTACCTGTCCTGGAAGCTAATGACAGCCAAGCCAGTGGCCGATCCAGTGGCATGCTAGTTTAAACGCATGAGTTACCACCTGGGTCGAACACATAGTCTGCTTCTCATTTCCCACCACCAGCTTCTTAATTCCCACCGTATTACCAGCGCCGGAATATCAATGGCCAGATGGCTGGCTTCATAAAGGGTAAAGCCCCGCTGGCTTCTCTGTAGTCTGAATTTGTACTCTTACCCTGCGCCATAGCACAGGCCATCAGTGTGGGAGGTAAACATGGTGCATACCAATGAAGCATTTGTCTGGGTGACCAATAAAGTTGCCCCTGCCCCTTCACCCTACCTCCACATCAAAATCACATCACAACCCCAAGCGCGAGCAAAACAGAATTGTAAACATTGAGAAAAGCTATTTTCTCAAGCTATTGAAATTGAATTTTGTACATTTGTGAACATAATGTTTTTGTTTACAAGGCTGCAGGCTCGCTTACCCAAGCCTAATCGGCTTGAGTACACGCTGAGATGCAGGCCCAGGTGCAGGCTAGCATACTGGTGGCTAGCAATCCGGGAAGCAGGCTGAGAATCAGGGGTGTTGAGGAAGTCTTTAGCCCTCCTTAGACTTAGAGGACACAGGTGGAGACAATGCAGGGAACTAAGACTTCAAGAAGGGGAGAAAGGGCTAGAGCCCCCAATTTGTTCGTCTTATATGAGGCCCTTACGTATAAAAGAGACCACAGGTCCCTGGCTTACTCTCTCTTTTTTACATGGGAATATCAAGCATAAAATAGACACGGCGGTTTACAACACTACAAAGCATATTCAAACATAAAATAGACACAGCGGTCTACAACACCACATGTAGTTACACAGACAGGTGCCAAGATAACCCTGTAAACATGTTTACCGCAACAGATTTAAACAGATGAACCTAACATTCTGACTGATCTCTTCATAACCAACATTTAAGTAAATAAAGACTAATTATGGATGTTTCACTCACCAGTTGTTGTCCTCTCAGCCTGTTCAGTGTAGTCCATTTGTGTATTCCACCACAGAACGAAGTAATCTGAACAGATTAATGAATTTTGTACATATCACTGTCCCTTTTTAAAATGTAATCCTCCTATCCTTCATGGTGGAAAACCTGCCAACCACTTTGTCTTAATCAATGTTTATGTCCCACTTAACACACAGCAAAGTGGGGTTGGATAGTCTTCCCTCATACATGCAGGGAGGGCAAATAGCTCTTAGTGAGCCAAAGACGGCTGAAACTTCGTTCGGCAGTGGCGCTGCTGATGGGAATAGTTTTGTAAATTATATGGAGAATGGTCAGATGTGAGTTTGATTGGTCCCTGTTGTCAATGAGGAATTTGATTGCTCAAATACCTGTGATGGAGCTTAGATATATGCTATTGACAGGCAACATGGATTCCTCCAACCAATGCCCTGATTGGTCTGAAATTTGGCAGGCGGTCTAAAAGTTAATTTGCATCCTATATAACACAGTTAACTAGAAACAGATATTCTTACATTTCATGCACTCATACTCGACGGATGAGGTTTTAACAAATGACACTTAAATCGTAGCTCTTAGATCACATAGGTGGGTGTAGCATTGTCCACTTTACTACACGTCACCTAGGTGGCTTCCAGACTCCACCTAGGTGACTTTCCTCGGGCTCCTCCAAACCAATGGACACAGGGTGGTGATGTTGAAAACCGGTTTATTGTAAAGGTTGCGTAGAATGAGGCATGCAGCTGGTGCTCCATGCTGCCATGCAGGAGAGCTCTCCTCGAGTGTGTGTGGTGATGGCTGGTTTAACCTGTGCACATTGATTGCTCAATGTGCAACAGGTGTGCAGCCTCACCCAGCTCCAGACTCCAATCAGTCTGACTCTGGCCAGGTGAGGCTGCTTAAACCAGCCATCATCCACACACACTCCCACAGTGGGCTATAGATCTAGCCTACAGCCCATTCTAATAGGCCTGCATCCATAAAATAAGGCATGCATAGGCTATGAACCATTGGTAAGAGAAAAGGTAGTAGATCCAACTGGGCTGGAGTGAGGAAGAGGACATCACAGCAGTATCAGTTGTCCTGTCCGCATAAAGAGGTTATAACTGGTCTGGAATTTCACTTCAGGTCAGGTAACTAGACCGCGGTGAGGTTAAACTCACTTTCTTACCTACTTTTAACAAGCAGGGAGCTGTCAGAGTACCCTTGAAATCACACAGTGGATTTAGACAGAAAATAAGCTGGTTCACTGTTATATCTTCTTGTCTTTAGATGTGCTTTGAATTTGTGTGAATTTCAATTGGTGTGCATTCAAATTGGTGTGGATTGTTGCCAGTTGTCATGGTTCCCATTCGTCTTGGTGACTAGTAGTCATGGATACCAGTTGTCATGGTTACCAGTGGTCTTGGTCAACAGGTTCTCGAGGTAGTTCTATTGGTGGAGAGGTCTGTCTGAAGTTGTGTTTGAGGCTGTCCTGATGTGATTCAGGGTGAGATCTGTGGATACACATTGCTGCTTAACATGCTAATTCAACTCTTTCGACAACCCGCGTGTGGTCTTTTGAGATTTTCAACATTTTGTCGGAAAGAGGAGTAGAGTAATTGCTTTGAAATGCTGATCTGCTAGGGAGTAGGTTTCTTTCTCTTCACCCCTTTTTTTTGTCCTCTTTACAATCCTCCTTCCACTTCTTCAGCCTCCTCTCCTTATCCTCATTTTCATCCTCCTCACTTCTTCTCCTCTTCATCCTCCTCTCCTCTTCATCCTCCTACTCACCTCTCTGTCAAGCTGGGACAATCGACTCACCTTCACTAACATTTCACTAAATAACATTCACTCGTTTTTTTTAAAGATGGCTGCCATAGTGGGGAAACACTGCAGTGAGAACGCCTTTCTTTATAACTTCCTATGAGGGCACTTATAAAATGGTTTTATAAGTGCCACCCCCCACAGATTATTCTGTGAGGGTGGCGAGTGTTGTGGGTATGTTTCGAGATGTTTATGTGCATTCAGGTGTGTAAGAACTTGGGGGTGTGAAAATGGTGTGTAGGTTTGTAAGTGTGTGTGTAGAGCATTCGCAATGTGCCGTTCGAATGTGCTCCTATGGCAGCCACCGTACTTGACTGAGCATGCGCGGTGGTGGGTGCGCCCCTCTAGGTATTCTCGTAGTAACGTAATGTTGGTCTAGGACTTACCATTGTGTTAAATAAAAGTAATACTGTTACAAAGTATTCCCTCCGTGTCAGGTCAATCAACATGGTGTCAGAAGTGAACACGGACACAATGGACTATACAAGTCTTGAAAACGAATAGGAAGATTAACTCACCGATCGAGCGTGGACAACCAACGTTACCGTAGCTAACGAGCTAACGCCACGAGCTAGCACTAGCAATGAACGTGCACCATCGTGATGGCTGACGGATTTCGCAGACCCGAACCTATACTCTTTAATGGGAACGTTGCAGAGAACTGGCGAGTGTTCGAACAAGAGTTTGACATTTTCATTGCGGCGGCACACTTTGACAAGCCAGCCCGCACACAGGCATATATTCTCCTCAATCTAGCAGGATCGGAAGCCATTGAAAGAGAGAGGTCATTTGTATATGCGGCGGAGGTGAGAGCTCCC
The DNA here is from genome assembly GCA_026745465.1 of Lota lota. Classification (NCBI taxonomy): domain Eukaryota; kingdom Metazoa; phylum Chordata; class Actinopteri; order Gadiformes; family Lotidae; genus Lota; species Lota lota. The sequence continues at coordinate 79,522 of JACYXH010000813.1, forward strand.
GAGGACGGAGGCGTCATCACTCCGGCCGAGTCAAAAGAAGACCCAATATGTCTGAAGATGAAATTTCAGGAGATTTGCATTCCTCAAACCAACATTACGATGGAAAGGCACAAGTTCAACACGAGGTGTCAAAACCAAAGTGAGACCATTGAAGCATATGTCACTGATTTAAGGATCAAAGCAAAGAGCTCTAATTCTGGAATTTTGCAAGATGAACTCTTCAGAGATAGACTCGTATGCGGCATAAATAATGACAATCTGAGAAAGATTTTGCTGCGTGACAGTGAACTGACTCTAACCAAGACTATATCTGTATGTCGAATACATGAGCTGGCAGACCAACACACAAATACATTATCATCACCGCAAACACCAGCCAACGTTGACGCTGTACAATACAGATTTGCAAGGACGCAGAGATTTGGTACAAGACGAACATCACAGTCAGAGAGGAATGCACAGCCTATCACAAATTGTAACAATTGTGGAGGTAGCCACGCAGCCAAGAGAGAAAATTGCCCAGCATATGGTCAACAGTGTCACACATGTAAGAAATGGAACCATTACAAAACGTGTTGCAGATCAACACAGCAGCACCATAGCACACAGAGATATAGGAAATCTGTCAATCAACTAGAACCAGCCCGAGCCACCGGTGGTAGCGATGATGATTCATACTATGTGGATGGAATAACGCTGGAGAACGTTGACACAGTATACTCTCGTGCTAAGGAGAAAGGTGAAGTATTCACCACTGTCCACGTCAATGGCAAGCCCATCGAAATGAAAGTCGATACAGGGGCAAAATGCAACGTCATGTCATATGATACATTCAAACGTGTGAAGAACAGGGAAGAAATAGACTGTTCAAGAATCACCAACTTGGTGGCATATGGAGGAAATCAGATTAACACTGTGGGTTCAGTTGTCCTGTCATGTCACCTAGCAGACCAGCCATATGCACTACAGTTCTACATCGTGGAGAGAAACGTCCAGCCGCTGCTAGGTTTACCAGCATGCATACGCATGAGTTAGTAACACTGAACAAGAAAGTTCATCAACTCAGCGTGAATGACAATGCAACACTCTCATGCTCTAAACCACATCAACAGAAGGAACCACTCCAGCTCTACCCAGTTCCAGACCTACCGTGGTCTACAGTGGCAACAGACATCCTCGAATGGAATGGTAAACAGTATCAAGTGCTTGTAGACTCATTCAGGTTGGTTTGAGATCGACCAACTCAAGGACATCACAGCAACATCAGTCATTACAAAACTGAAACGACATTTCTCTGTCCATGGGTCACCGCACATACTCATCTCAGACAACGCTAGACAGTACAACAGCCAACAGTTCAAGGACTTTGCCACGCAGTGGGACTTTGAGCACGTCACTAGCAGCCCAGAATTCCCACAGAGCAACGGCTTAGCTGAAAGGGCAGTCCGTAGTGCAAAACAGCTGATGTAAAAGTCAAAAAGAGATGGAACAGACACGTTTCTAAACCTGCTAAACCTGAGAAACATCCCTCGAGATGCACAGCTAGGCTCACCGGCACAAAGACTTATGTCAAGGCAGACACGTACCACACTCCCAGTCAGCAAACAGTTGCTAGAGCCTACAGCCCGTAACACCCAACAAGTCCAGGCTCAACTCCTAAAGAAAAGACTCTCCCAAAGGCGGAGTTATGACAAGTCAAGCCGTCCACTACGGGCCCTGTCTGAAGGTGAAGCAGTCAGGATGCAGACCCCCCAAGGGTACAACCGCATGGGCATGATAAAAGAGGTCTGTAGGGAACCAAGATCCTACCTCATCCAGTCTGAAGGCAGGGAATACAGGAGAAATCGCAGACATATCCTACCTGTAGCCGAGCCACCTCCAGAGTTGTCCACCGACGCAGACCCGCAGCACTTCAATCCAGCTGTAGAGGAAACTCCCTATCCCTTTGCAGAGAAGCCCAACTGCATAGACACTGAAACGACCCCAGCTCAAGAGCCCATAGCTCTGATGCCAACACGCATCAGTGGGTGCCCATACCAAACACGCTCAGGTCGTGTTAGTAGGCCGAACCCCAAATACAAAGACTGAGTGATTTGAATGTGTGGACATTAAGCACAACATGCTCAGTCTTGCAAAATGTTCTGAAAGAATGTTATGTAGTTTTGAGTTAGATTACATGCCATGTTTTGTTTTCTTCCATACCTAATAGCTTGTTTGGATGAACATTGAAATGTTATTATTTATCTTAGCCATGTTCTGTTTTGTGTTAGGGCTACAAGCTAAAGAGAGAGGATGTAGAGCATTCGCAATGTGCCGTTCGAATGTGCTCCTATGGCAGCCACCGTACTTGACTGAGCATGCGCGGTGGTGGGTGCGCCCCTCTAGGTATTCTGGTAGTAACGTAATGTTGGTCTAGGACTTACCATTGTGTTAAAATAAAAGTACTACTCTTACAAAGTATTCCCTCCGTGTCAGGTCATTCAACAGTGTGTATATGTACAGGTATGTGTTACGACCCTATTGGCTGTCTAGAGATAGTTAAGGGCCGTAAACATAAACCAGTACAACAGGTGAGTGACAAAAGTGTTTAATTGAGTACCAACTATTTACAATATAGACAAAAAGGGGGGGGGGGGTGGAGGGGAAGGACTGAAGGTGGTGCCAAATCAATGAACGTAACATAACAAGTCTTCCTAAAATTAGAGGCAACTAGAAATTAATGAAAACAAACCTTCCTACTCTCTACTTTAACAAAAATACAGGGTTGGCACACACCGCTAACCTAGTGTAGTTAACAGAGAAAAACCTACGTGATGCAAATGAAAAGGGTACCCCAAACGTACCTAGCTCTTTCCCGATAAAGGAAAACATAAAGGGACAGGGGAAGTTGCATAAACAAACTAACACAAGAGCAGAGCTAACTCTGTGGCAATGGCAATATGCTAGCTCCTTCCAACAGGAAATGCACATTTATATATCCTCCTCAGTTGGAGCTGATTGGCCGTTGAGGAGTGGTGGACCAATCATGTGGGTGGCATCCGGAAGGAATCTGCATTTCCTGGATTCTGTGGTGGCAATTAAAAGGACAAACACACAGCAAGTACAAGTGCAGGCCTAAAGCACTGCACGTAACAGTATGAATGTAATATGGGTATACATGTATGTGTGTGGGTGTCTTAAGTTAGTAGGTGTGTAAGTGTATGTGCGTAGGAGTATACGCGTGTGTATCTATGTCTGTTTGCGTTTGTGTCTGCATCTCCAACTACATTGTGAACGCGTACTTTGTTCTTTGGATTTGTATCTCCTTCACACAGCCTCTTTAAGATCCTGAGAGTCTTTTCTGTCTCTCTGTTCACCTGCAAGAAGTCACGCTTCCCTCAACCTTTAAAGTCTTCTTTCTGTTACAAACTCTCGCAAAGCTGTTCTGGGATTCAGTTAGGGCGAAGAGAGAGAGAGAGATCTAGAGGAGCGGTGAGGGGGTTTTAGAATTGTGGAGGAAGATAAAGAGAGGTTTTGTATCCGTGTAACTAGCAGGGTGATGTGTGTGACTCTCTCCTCCTGTGTTGTAGGTTTGACACCATAAGCATTGCCCTGTACGTCGGAGCTGTGAGCACAACTCCGAAGTGTTGTCTTATCAGTAAGTCAGCTCCACAGCCCACTTGGCACTGTGCTGCAGTTTGTCAGCAGTAAGCATCAGAGCATCTTTCTGCAGATGCAGGTGCAGTGGCTGATTTAGTTTGTTGAGTGTTGATTTCAGGTTATGGTGGTACCTAGTTAATGTGACATAATGCTGGATAGTAAATAAACAACGTCTTCAGCTTTTACTCTCCGCGACTACGAGCTCATTAAAATCAAATGGATTGATTAAGTAAACCCACCTCCCTTTGCTATTTCAAAGACAATGTATTGATGGTGTAGAAACTAAAGAGTCAGTGAACCCAAAACTTTTTGGGGAGTTTAAAACATGGTAAAATAATATTATATATCTTATATGATCGTCAACATAGTAATCTATTATATTTTATCACTGCTAGTAAAATGACAGTGTGATTTAGAAAAAAAGTGTAAAATCTTGTGTTCCATTCTCCACAGAACACTATGTGAACATTCCACTTGACTGCGAACGCAGGTGGCCTTTTCTGAGGCACTCAGACGTCACAAAAGAACGTCCCCTGATTGACCTGCTAGGTCAATCAGCAATTTTTTCAATTTTGCGTAGGCTTATCCTGCGGAATGCATGGTTTTAGAGTTGATAGTCTAGTACTGGGTGGGACTGTACAACATACCTTTGGCATCTCATTGCAGCATTTATTTTGGTCTGGTAAAATGTATCCACAATCCCTACAAGTGCACCTGCCAGAAGGGGTGAGCGGCATTGATATATGATATATTCAGTGGGGTGTAGGAGGAATCAGCGAAGTGGTCATACATTTGTAATTGTTTTACTTGCCTCATCAAACATTGATAGAATTATTTATAAATATTTGTCAAAGGAATAAATGAAAACATACTGATGACATTATTAGAATAGTCTTCTAAAATAAAGTACATCGCGAATACCAGTTGTTCACTTCTCCGGCTTGGTCCTGCTCATCCATAGCCTCTGCCCCGTGGGCTGATTCTGGAGCCAGTGGAGCTAATGGCTCAAACAGGGCTCTGTGTTTCGGGAACAGATGAAGGAGATTGCGGGGGAGAGAAATCCTCCACCTAAAAAGACTCCGCAGTAGACACGGAGTGCTTAGAGTCGGTGTCCTTCCCTGTGACATTGCTTATTATGATACCACTGATATGATATTACTCAACCACGAGTAGGCTACTAGATAGCTAGCTAAGTAAAGTCGTAAAACAACGGTCACTAAGTTGCCGTTACCATGGGGATAATGCCATTTGAGCCATTTGCAACGCTGGCTTGGCTGGCGAAATTTTTTAATCTATTCCCATCGCTTTTGGTGGGAAAGCACCTTAATGCCCAACACACATTTTTTTAAATGCCCAGTTTTCTAATTCCAACTGAAACAGTGGGTTCACTGGCTCTTTAGGATGGTAATAAAGAGTCAAGCATGGTCAAGTTATCAAGGCATTTATCACAATGACATTCAAGTCTTCAAGGTACTTTCTATTCCTAAGCCCTCAATAACCTCAACCAAAGTAGCTTAAGGAAGAGGCCTTGAGAAGGAACAGAGAGACATCTGCCCCCTTGCTACCCCTGGTAGCTAGGAGAGCAACTGATGCAGTTTGGCAACACAATAGCATTGATATTAGAATAATAACCAGGATAAAAGCCACAATGAAGAGCAATCAATGCAATGGCAACAGTTTCGCCACTATAGTGCATTATCAAACGACTAAAGCCACTCTGCACTCTCAAATACAGGCCAAAGTTGCATATTCAAGCCACAGCCAAAAGGTGGTGGTCCTACCTCATGCAGTTTATGTAAAGCCAAGCATGTGCTAACAGCTTGCCTACAGTTTAAAACCTATCCACATAAGGAAAGGTCATATGAGCATATGAGCAAGAACTGCAGAAAAAGGCTGACATGTCAAAAGTCTCAAAGGAGTCACCCAACCACACTACACATAAAGAGAATGTAAACAATCAGCAACCAGGAAAAAAAGCCTTACCTCCCTGAAACAAATGGAAATTCAGTCAGCAGTGTACTCGTTTCAGCAGGTGAAGCAGCCATAGTGCCAGTTCGAGTCAAGGTTGATAAAACAAACAAGTTTATGTCAACCTATGCCTTCCTTTATCCCGGCAGTTATTTTGCACGGAGAAGCTAATGAGGCAACTGAATCGTAAAAGCACGTAAAACAATTCTCCTATGAACAATGGGTCAGGAAAGATCTGTAAATAGTTATGAACTCAAAATAATGGAGATAGACAACTTGGAGGGCACCATATACCTTGACCTACGAACAGTGGACACACAAAGTAAGATTCCTTTCTCCAAAGAAAACATACCTACTGAAAAGGAATGGAATTGATGCAGACATTGAAGGAATTTATGTTTCCAGGACAATGGAACCCTGGGAAATAATTAGCAGTCAAGGAAATGGACAATAAGCAGTCAAGACATTGTTTGGATGGGTGGTAAATGGTTCACTCTATTCTTGTACTACTGAATCTGGACCTGTGGTGCCGATAGTCAATCTCTCATCAGTTGCCAATCTGAAGGATCACATCATTCAATATAGTCATGACTTCTCGGAAAAGGAGTATGAAGATAAGGAAACAATTTCAGATGAGGATTAAAGGTTCATGGAGATAGCAATAACCTCAAAGTAGTCTTTAAAGATGGACACCACCACCCATCCTGGCCTTTTCGCAATAAATACATGTACATCTACATGTACATACCTCACGATGGTGTTTACCATCAACAAAAGGGCAAACTTAGAGTAGTGTTTGACTGTGCCCCATCATCCAAAGGCACATCTCTCAACAGAGAACTCCTCCAAGGTCCTGATCTAACAAACGACTCATCTGAGATCTGCTCCGATTCCAAGAACAAAGTGCAAGTCCATGACAATCACAGGGAATTCCTCCGATTTCTGCAGTTGCCAGGTGGAGACACTAACAAGCCCTTGGTAGCATATAGAATGAAGGTCCACCTCTTTGGCGCGGGTTCCTCATAACTAAATTGCTCTAAGACAAACTGCAGAAGAAAACAGCTACAAGTATAAGAAAGAGGTAACTGAGACAATAAAACACATTTTCTACGTCGACGATTGCCTCAGGTCAGTGGTCACAAGCTGTTATCAGGGACTTTGGAGATGCATGCACCCAGGGAGGCTCCTCATTAACCAAATGGGTCAGTAACAGCCGTGAAGTACTGGCTAATATGCAGTAAAAGTGGACAGGATGTTCAAAAGGGAGCTCCAAGCTGAACTTAAAGACTTACATGACAGATGAATGTGCTGGGATATATCCACAATCAAACTAAAATAAACTATACTTTTGTAGGCCAACAGAGTTTCAGTGATCCACAACCTATCCCAAGAGAAATAAAAGAAACATGTGAGTTCCAAGAACAACCCAGCAGACGATGCGTCATGTGGGCTGAATGTGGAACTCTTTCTGAAATCATCAAAATGGTTGAAGGGACCTAAGTATCTGGAAAGAGAGGAAACGGATTGGCTAGAGATCACTAAAAACACAGGGGAAATTCCTCCAGATGATCCAGAGATCAAAGAGGATGTTTCTGCTAACAGTGTGAGCATTGAAGAGAAAAATCCAACCAGTAAATTGATTGACAATTACACATCATGGAGCAGACTGCAGAGAGGTGTTGCTTATTAAAATTAAGAGGAATTCTCCTATTAAATCAAAGAAAAAGGACTTCAAAAGCTGAACTAACCTCATGTTCAGCACTCTTGAAATCCCTAAATGAGCTAACTCAAGGTTATATATAGAGCATACTTTTTTTTTGTTGCTTTGAGCAAAGATGCTACTTTTACAGGAACTCTTGTAAAATGGTAGGCAAGTGAAGGCAAATACCACTATCTGTAAGCTGGTTCCTATTGTGGAGGAGGGCATAGTGGGAGGACGGATAAGCATATTGGCAATGCCAAAAGATTTGAAGAATCCAGTCATCCTGCCCAAGGATTCCCACATACTGTATCTAAACCGCTTTTACGTTATATTCATCAGCAGATTGGACACTCTGGGAGAAGCCACAAGCTCTCCAGACTAAATCAAAGATTCTGGTCACCTCGTGCCAACTCGTCTGCCAGAAGAATTATTAAGGACTGCATGTTCTGCCGGTGAATGCAAGCAACAGTTGGAGAGCAGAAAATGGCTGACCTTCCAGAGGATCGTGGGTCTCCAGATCTACCACCCATGTGGATATCAACTACTTTGGACCCATAGAGGTGAAACAAGGCCATGCGCATGTTAAACAGTGGGGAGCGAGTGGGGCTGATCAGACATGTGAAAAATATGTTGTATTCTGTCCTAAAATATATATTGAGGATGAGACTTTACGGACAGCTTTGTGTGAGGTCGAGGCCATCATGAACAACAGACCGCTGACAACAGTGTCAAGTGATCCTAACGATCTGGAACCCCTCATCCCAAACCACCTCCTCCAACTGAAAGCCAAACCCCTTATGGCTCTGGGCCTCTTCCAAAAGGAGGAATGTATTCTTGGAAGAGATGGAGACAACCACAGTAACTCGCAGATCTCTTCATACTGTGATGGATAAGAGAATATCTCCCAATCATGCAGCAACAAAGCAAATGGAACAATCCAGAAATTATCCTTTGGCCCAACGATCTCACCATCATGGTGGATGACATGGCACCAAGGATCTCTTGGCTAATGGATTGTGGTAAAAGCCCTGCCAGGGCCCAAAATACTTGCTTGGAGTGTATTGGGGAAAACCAAGAGTAACATCTTAAAGCCACCTATTGACAAGCGCTGCCTGCTCTTGGAAGGAGTGGATTGAACACAAAGAATCACATACACACACCTGCACACATTTCCCCTGACTCTTGAGCTCATGCCTCATACATACTTTGGAGCTCTGAAGTTACAATCCTATTATCAAAGGATTACATGGACTATAATGATGTTTGTATATCGAGTCATGTAGTCGTGTAATTGTGGTTATTTCTTTGGCTCAATTGAAATTTAATGGTTTTGATATATTGTTTTGGTAATTATTTGGCTATGACGATATTTTACTAATGCCATGTCACCAATAAGGTGTGTTAACCATATGTTGGAGCCATAATTAACTATGAGCTATGGTTATGGTTAAATGTATGCAAGTTAAATTATTTATATAAGGTGATGTGTGCGTGCACGCTTGCACGACAGAGAGAGAGAGAGAGAGAGAGAGAGATCATAAAATAAAGCCTGTTTTGTGTCTGTGTCTTTGCAAAGATGATGCCTTTAAATTATTTTATTTGATGTATTAGAGGGCACTGTATTTTACACGGCTCATGTCATGCCGACAAGACCAAGGAGCTGGTGGTGGACTTCAGGAGGAAGAGACAGGTATATCACCCCATCACCATCAATGGGTCTGCTGTGGATAGGGTAAACAGCATCAAGTTCCTGGGGGTCCACATCACCAACGACCTCACCTGGGACGAGCACACCAACCAGGTGGTGAAAAAAGCACAACGTCGCCTATTTCACCTTAGGCGGCTGAAAAAGTTCGGCTTGGGGCCCAAGATCCTGGGGGCCTTCTTCAGAGGCACAACGGAGAGCATCTTGACGGGATGCATCACTGCCTGATATGGGAACTGCACTGCCCAAAGCCGCAAAGCATTACAAATGGTAGTGCGGACAGCTGAAAGGATCGGTGGATGTGAGCTTCCCTCCATCCAGGACACCTACAAGGCCCAGTGTGTCAAGAAGGCCCTCAGAATCATTAGGGACACCAGCCACCCCAATCAGAAACTGTTTGATCTAGTGTCGTCGGGGAAGCGGTACCGAAGCCTCTGGGCCAAAACCCAGAGGATGACGAACAGTTTTTTCCCCCAAGCAGCCAGGCTCCTGGAAAAATCCATTACCCGCAAACCAACCCCACACACATTACAACAACCGATTATTTGATTATCTGCATTACATTGTTCTGTATTTTGCACAGCATTTTATTTATTTATTTGTTTTTTGCAATACCACCGTGGCTGGTACCACTACCACTTGAACACTTGTAATAATGTTGCTACTTATTATTATTTATTATTACTTACTTTGTTATTGTGATCTTGTATTGATGCTGCAATGTGACTGTGGAGGATCCAAGCCTAAGAAATGTACTCTTGCGTACTTGTATGTTAAGATGTAATAAAAGCAACTCTAATTCTGATCTGATCTGGCTCCTTCAGAACAAGGACGCAGGGTGGTGATGTCGGAAACCAGTTAATTGTAGAGTTTGAAGACAATGGTACAGGAAGATGGTGATCCATGCTGCCATGTAGGAGATCTCCTTGGTTGCGGTCGGATAGTCCAAAAAATGATATCCCATGTCCTTACCTAACCTCTTTTCCCTGACCTTGATGGAAAACGTCATGAGGTCAAGGAAAGATTTGAAGGAATATTCATAAGGACTGCACTTACACTAGGCTACGTCACTATGCAACGGCGGATGTTGTGGACGAGGGTCTGCCATGGTGAACTATAATGTTCCGAAGATGGCCTACTAAAAGCACATCATAGATACTTTGCGTTCCAATACCCATCCTACTATACTATTTAGTATGCCAGAAAAAGATTTAGGATGTCCCAAATAGTATGGAAAATGAAGTATGCCAAAAATGCCAGGATGTTGTACTACAGCCGGTCGTATTTCGCGGTATGCAAGCCAGCATGCTTTTTTGGCTAATAGTCACATCAACTGAGCCCACGATGGGTGGCACTACAGGTGTGCTAATTAATGAGTGAAATCACATGTAGTATGTCCTAGTACTGGAAAAAAGTATGCGATTGAACAGATTGATCAGTCCTACACTGTAGACCTAATGTATAATTGAAGGTGCACTGAGAACCTACATTTTTTGTAGAATGTAGACATTGTTATCCAGCAGTCATCAGTGCTGTAGTGGAGAATTCCACTGATGATTGTGCTGCTGATCATTCACCTAGCGGCCATCTTGGTTCCAAAAGCTTGCCAACATCCAAGATGGCAGCTAGGTGAATAAGGCCCATAGGAGTTTTTTGTCTGAAATCTGGAAGTTTCCAACCACGATCGCTCTCTCAGCAGTACAGAGGACACACATTGTCAGGAACGCAGACATTATCATTACCATATACTGTATCATCTAGGACCACAGACATTAGTAGCCATGGTTTCCCAGCTGGCTGTATTTGGTGTGTTTTTCTGTGTGTGTGTGTGTCTGTGTGTGTGTGTTTACAGAAGAGTGGTTTTTTAATTCATCCGGACTGCTCCCCCCCCCCCCCCCCCCCCACTCTGATCCCACCATCTGCTATCTGCCCCTGACAGCCTCTCTTCAGCCACACACAATAGTCACACACACGAACGTGTGTTCACACACGAACACACACACACACGCACAAACACACAAACTCACATTCACATACAAGTACAAATACATACACATACACACATACGTGCAAAAACACAAATACACACACACTCAAACATCATTGAGTCATGTGGAAAGACAATATAATTATTTCTTCAACGTGCGAAGGTACTATATTTATATAGTACCTCCGAATAATACTACTATATATATATATATATATATATATATATATATATATACATATTTGTGTTTTTGCACATGTATGTATGTATGTGTATGTATTTGTATTTGTATGTGTATGTATAGATAATACACCTTTGTTTTGTGCTTTGGCTGGCTAAGCTTGGTATGTGGGTTTCATTTATTTATAATAACTTGGTATAGCTTAGAGGTGGAGCTAACCAAATGGTATCGCTATTTAAGCCTGGGTGGCTTCATTGGGCTGGGGGTGACGGTTGGTGATGGTTGAATCACAGTTGACTCAGGTCGAAGAGTCAGGACAGTTATGTTATGCTATGTTATGCTATGCTATGGTGGTCTGATTAGCTAGGTCATCCAATGACATCTATTTGTTTTATGTCATTATTTTTGTTTGTCAGGGCTGCAGTTTTTGTAAATAAATATCGTAATGCAACTCCAACGCCTTGCTTGAACCTCAATTGGATCCAAGACAACAGTACCCTACGACACAGTTAAGGAAAAATAACTTAAAATACAGCTATTTTTAACTAATCTTTTAACTAACCCTTCAGGGCGTAATAAAATAATAAGATCAAAAGTATTGCTCACTTGTTGCTCTTTTGCTTTGCTAGGTTGTAACAGGTCCTAGTGGGGTCCAGGCATCGTCACCAATCTCAGCCTAGTTGGGTCCGGATGCACTTTCCCTGCACAGCAATCTAACGGTCCAGTGTGACTGATCATCTGTTAATCAATAGCACTGTAATCAGCACATATGTATTCGCACCTCTCCCCATGGGCGTTCTGATACGAGTATTGATCCCTCTTCTGGCCATAGATCCGGCATGAATCCACCATAGATCCGTTACGCAGCCGCTGCATGCTTCAGGCGGGGCTGTGTATGGTGTACAGGCTATTTTCTTTCTTTCCTTTCTGCTGTTTCATTGTGGGCTGTGCCGGGACCTGTGCTTAGTTGCCATATATTTGTTGCTACCCAGAATGGTAGGGAGAGAGGGAGGAAGAGAGCGTGAGGAGGAGATTTATGTTGATCCAGGACTTTTATTATGATATCACTCTATTGTATTCTAGTCCTCCATTCCATACTCTGTACTATGTTTATTATTCCATTATTCTGAGTTTAACTTTAATGTTAACTCTATGATTTCCTGTCTTCCAGGATCCAGCCAATAGCAATGTGTGGCCTGTAAGCAGTCAATCATGGCCCACAAGAAGAAGCCGGGAACTAGCAGGGGAATCAATATAGCGGCACCCGCCCCTAGCCCTGCCCTTCACTCTACAGAGTCACAAGATCAAAAGTCCCTGCCCTCTCGGCCCCGCCCAGTTCGCTATCCCAAAGAGTCACATAGTCAGAAGCCACTCCCCAGGCCATCCAAGGTCCAATACTCTCTTCCGAAGTGCCGGGAAGTGACTCCTAGCCAACCAGAACAGGAAGTTGAAGTGGGCATGGTCAAACCGCAGTATTACAGCCAACCAGAACACAAGATGGAACTGGATGTGGTCAAGCCGCAATATTTCAACCAACCAGAACAGGAGGTGGAAGTGGGCGGAGTTAAACCTCAATACTACAACCAACCAGAGCAGGAGTTAGAGGAGGGAGGGGTGGAGCCTCCGTACTACAGCCCACCAGAACATGAGGTGGAAGTGGATGGACTTGAACCTCAGTACTACAGCCAACCAGAACAGAATGTGGAGGAGGAAGGGGTAGAGCTTCAGTATTGCCGCCAACCAGAAAAGGAGGTGGAGGTGGATGTGGTCAAACCTCAGTCCTGCAACCAATCAGAGCCAGAGCTGAAAGGATACCGATCTCTAACACCCCCCACACCAGAACACAAGCTTCTGAATGACCTTCCGGTGCTCGATCTTCCTGTCCGCGACCTTCCCATGCAAGATCTTCCTGTGCACCAGCTTCCAGTGTACAAGCTTCCTGTGCAGGACCTTCCCGCAACTTTCAGCGTTGCCGATGACAGCCTGGATGGCGACTCTAGCTCAGACTACTTGAACAACACCTCAGAAGACGAGGAAGAATATGACGAAGGTAAGAACTCCACTCACGACCATCCCAAACATTCCCTTTTCCCACTGTGGATTTTTCATTCATGTTTCTACTACTCTTGTTTTCTATTTATATTACTCTCCTATGGAGTATATTGACATCTTTTCTGTAGTTTTATTGTTTTCAAATATCTATATTACTTTTTAATACTACTGCTTACCTGTACCTGGTGCCCGTATTTCGCATCTAGGATCAATAAAATACTCTTATCTTAACTACTTAAACCTCCATTAATTAACCATTAATTAATTAGTTAATCTAGTAATAAGCATTATTATATAACATTTGCATAGCATAGGGACTAGGGTTAGTGGGTTAGGGTTAACCCTAGCCCTATTCAATAATGTATACATGAATACCTTAGTTAGTACCGATACTGTAGTTAACATGAACACCATTACTAAACATGAATACCATTGGTAAACGATTACTAGACATTCAGGGCTGTACAGGGCGACAGTTTTGATCGCATACGCTATAAAAAATGATTGTGTGAGAAGAGAAATACACTCAAAATACACATGTGTGAGTGTAATGCGCATCTCTAAAATTCGGTGGAAAAAAACTATAGTTATGTTATTATAACTCTAGTTCTATGATTGTAGGCGTAGCCGTCTAGGCTTCGCCTTATGGGCTTGTCCCGTGCGCGCCAATAAACGTGGGCACTGCCCACACTTCCCACGACACCGTGTATATAACACGGCGTACAGCTGTGTTTGTCCTCCCAGCTATTCTTTCAGCATTTGGAGGGTACAGCAGGTGGGAAACTAGACGGCTACGCCTACAATCGTAGAACTAGAGTTATAATAACATAACTATCGTTCTATTTCATGTAGGCTACGCCGTCTAGGCTTTGCCTTATGGGCTAAGGTGAAGCTGCGAGCGGAGCCCAATAAATGTACTCCTGCTGGACCCAAGTCACAAAAATAGAGACCTAAGTCACAGGGCACATCAGACTCAAAAAGCCGAAGATGTGCAAAACACAACAGCTTAATAGGAAACCCTGAATTATCTTAAAAACACGCAAAGCGATGATAAAGAGAATAGAGTGAGTCTGCAACTCTGACTCAACCCGTATTTCAATGACCGCTGTCACCGGGTGACAGGTGACAGCGGAGAGAGAAAGAAGCTGAGCGACATCACGAGCGTAACAGGCTCTGATGAGTGATAAACCAATATCTAATTCGTAGAGAGGGAGCCCGACTCCAACACAGAGTGGCCGAGTGAGCCCCTGGACATGTCTAACATGTAAAAACAAATAAAAGGATGCCGAGTGTAGGCTAAGCAGACACCCTCACATATCCAGCGGGACAGACGCTGCTTAGAAAGAGCGTGGCCCTTGGCAGCGTCGCTATAACACACAAACAACTGTTGTGTGGAGCGAAACTCAGCTGATCGTTTCACGTACATAGCCAATGCCCGCACCGGGCACAGGAGATGCAACTCCGCCTCCGCTTCACTAGTATGAGGCGGGGGGTGAAAAGCCTTAAGCACAATATCCCTCGACCGAAAATAACTGAATATGTTCTTGGGGAGGAACGCAGGATTGGGTCTAAGCAGCGCGAAGGAGCTGTCCTCGTTCAATAACAAGCAGCTCGGGCAAACTCACTGACACGTTTGGCAGAAACCAAAACCAATAAGAGCGCCGTTTTAAAGGAAAGGACATCCAAAGGGGCTTGAGACAGAGGCTCGAAAGGGTCCTTGGATAAACCACGCAACACGGTGGGAAAATCCCAACGCGGTGTAAGCACACGAGAAACAGGTTTAACACGTCTAACCCCGAGCACTCTGAATAGTGTTGATAACTGATGCTGGCAGACCTCTGCCTTGTAGAATCAACCTCTCAGAAGCCAAACCAACAACCGACCCGTCACATCGGGCGGGTGGTGCACCGTCCCGTGAGCCTGTGAAAGCGCGTTCGGTCTGATCGGTACCGGCCACGGCTCCGTGCAAGACAGCGCAGCTAGCTCTGGGAACCACAGAGCTGAGCGGTTCTCCGGGGCCACTAGAATGACGGAAAATCCCTCCTGCCTGACTCGCTCCAGGAGAGGATGGATCAGTTGAAGCGGCGGGAACGCATATAAGAGAGCCCGCGGCCACGGTGCGTGCGCCATCGCGTCCACCCCCAACATGGATCCTGTTGGGGCTGAGAGAGAACCACAGACTGCAGTGGGTATTCTCTCTGGACGCAAAAAGGTCCACCTGAGCCATCCCGAACCTCTGCCAGATCAGCCTGACAATGTCGGGATGTAACCGCCACTCGCTGTCTGTTCGGATCAGAACGTGGCGGCCGTACACCAGGTGAGAGAAATGTACAAGCGCTTTCCTCACCGTTGTGAGCTCCAGCACATTTATGTGTGGAGTGGGGAGCGTCGGCCACTCGCCTCCGACCGAGTGGGAAAGGCACATTCCTCCCCAACCCGTCAACGAGGCGTCCGTGAAGACCACCACGTGAGACGTGACTCTGCCTAGGGGAACCCCTCTGAGAAGAGCTGGGGAACTCCCCCAATATCTCAGGTCTGGCGACACCGAGCGAGGTACGGACAATAACCTGCGCTTGTGTTGCTTGGGGTCCAGTCTCTGGCGGGCAAACCACCGCTGTAGTTTGCGCATAAAGAGCAGACCCAGGGGCACCACATGGTGAGCAGCTGCCATCAGTCCCAACAGGTGCATGACAAACAGTGCGGTCACGCTCCTGCGAGCGTGAAAACTGGAGAGCGCCAACAGGACCGCATCTCGCTGAGGAGGCGAGAGTGTCGCTGTGAACGTGACGGAGTCTAGGCAAAGCCCCAAGTAGACTAGCCGGCTGCTGGGGAGCGGGAAGCTCTTTACCCAGTTGATGGTGAAACCCAACGAGGAGAGATGATTTATCACCGTCATGGTGTCTCTTCTCGCAGCTTCCTCTGAGTCGCTCAGAATCATTAGGTCATCGTGGTAAAAGAGACTCTCTTTCCCTGACGCCTGAGCGGCCCCAGCGCTGCCTCTACACACTTTGAAAAAGTGTGTGGGGCCAGGGAGTAACCGAACGGCAGGCACTGGTACTCGTACGCCACGTCCATAAAGGCGAAGCTGAGAAATTTCCTGTGAGCCTGGAGAATGGGGACGTGGAAGTAAGCATCCTTGAGATCCAGGGATGTGAACCAGTCACCCTCTCTCCCACACCGGAGCAACGCTTTGGTGGTGAGCATCCTGAATTTCCTCAGGGCAACAAAATTGTTGAAGACGTGAAGATCCAGAATGGGTGTCATCTCCCCTGACTTCTTGGGAACCAGGAAGTAGCGGGAGTAAAACCCTAGGCGTGACTCGGAGGGGGGAACGACAGAGACAGCCCCCTTCCCCAAGAAACGGGCCACCTCCGCTGCCAGAGCCGTGCTCGCCGCTGGATCCTGCAGCCTTCTCTCCACCCCCCACCCCCCCCATAAAGGGTGGGGGATGGTGCTTGAACAGTATGGGGTGGCCCCACCTCAACGTGTTGTCCAACCACGTGGGTAAAACGCATCGCTCTCGCCAACACGCATCGCGCTCGGAGAGAGGGTGAGCATCCAGCTGAGGAACGCTGTCCAGGAATGCGCTGTATTCCTCGGCCCCTACCGCCTTCACACTGCATGTGAACCAAGGGGGGCGTACCTCGAAAGGGAGGGGAGGGGAGGGACCCCCTGCGAGCGGGAACCCGCTGCAGAAGGCAAACTCAAAGCTTGCTTGCTCGCTGTGCCTACGGCAAACAGCTCCGACATCTCCCCACAGTCAGCAGACTGTAGAGAGGAGGTTGAGGGGGCAAAGTCGGAGTCTGGAAGACTGTAACACAAAGCCGCATAGACGGCCTCGTGCGACAAGTCTTCAACCAGCTCATGAAGCGCACGGGGACACCGCATTGAAGCGGATGACCCCCTGGTTATACTACACTGTCTAGCCGCCCCACAGCCACTGAGCTGAGAGGGAGGGAGAGGCTGAGGGAAAGAGGAAAGCACGACAGGCGCAGGGCGCGGTCGGTTTAAAGGACATAGCTCTTTAAAGATGTACTGCCGTTCGGTCGAATGGGCTTTTAAATCTTTATTTGGGAGGGAAAAAGATGTTGGTCGGTCCCATGTGGGCGCCAGCCTCCGTGATTTCTGCCCCTTCACTGCCTGGCGCTGCTGCGGAGGCGTCGTCGGCGCTGGAGGCGGCGTCCTGGCCCGTTGAACACGTGGTCGACCCCGCTTCCTTCTGGCCCGACTACTCCCTCTGGCCTGGTAGGAGGAGCCCGTGAGAATCAGTCCGAACCGGGAACGATTCTCACGGACGGACTGAAGGTGGGCGAGAACCTCTGCGAACCAAGGTCTAAAAAGCCCGTCCGCGGCTAATGGACCCTGGATCAGGCCCGCCCTTTCTCTGTCAAGAACAGAGGTGAAGGACAGCCACATGGCTCGATAACCCATGGTCGCCCACGTCATCTGACGTCCGGCAGTAACCACCACCGGCTGGCAAAGCTGGAGGATAGCGCTGGAGAATCTAGCGACCTTCTCCATGTCGTTCTGCCCGGACGAATCCTTGCCAACTGTCATAGCCGACAGGGCAGAGGAAAGTAGGGCAATGTTATTCACAGCCGCCCGCCGCAGCTTGTGAGGCGCAGACAAAATATCTGTCCCCCAAGGCAGCGAGCTGCTTAAGAAGGCGGTCGGGGGGCAAAGGACTGGAAATCCCATGATTTCGCCGAACAGGTCGGTGAAACGGTGCGTCTTCTTCGGGGGCAAAACCCTCGAAGGCCGTGAAGAAGTCCCCGATGCGGAGTCCACGTCGAGGTCGTAGTCCTCGTCCTCCCCCGGTGCCGCCACGGCGTCGAAAATATCGACGCGTCCGCAAGCTCCACCGACGGGGAAAAGAACAGGCGCCTCGAGAGGAGCACCTCTTGAGGTAGGGTGGTACAGGCGGCGCAGGAACCGGAGCCCGAAAAGGCTGCCATGGCGTGCTCCGCACCGAGGCAACGGAAGCACATAACGTGTCCGTCGTCCCGAGAGAGGATAGCCGGGCAAGAGGACTAGAGAGGCCCTGAAAAGGGCCGTACCTCCGCTGCTGCATGAAGTCATCATGGTAATTCGATTTTAGTTAGTGCAAATGCTGAAAGAAAAAAGAGGACAAACACGGCTGTACGCCGTGTTATATACACGGTGTCATGGGAAGTGTAGGCAGTGCCCACGTTGATTGGTGCATTGCTGAAAATTGTCAGTGCACGCGAGTGCGCGCACGGGACAAGCCCATAAGGCGAAGCCTAGACGGCGTAGCCTACATGAAATAGAACATTACTTTTCTTTTCCTGGACAGGTGGCCAGGCATTGGGGCAATGCTTCTTGGGAAAGTATTTTCGTAGGGGTCTTCTGTCCATTCCAATGCAACTACTAAGAAACTACATTTCCTGGTGATCACGTTAACCGAACACTAGTTAGCATAGAAGCCATAAGATATTGAACTAGTCAGACCTAAAACCAAATTGAAAAGGTATTTTTCGGTGGTTAATAACATTGCCTCAACCAGCCAGAATGATGACAACCAAGAAAAACACATCAGGGATTTGACTTTCTCTTCAACAGATATTTACGCTCTAAATGAGTGTTGTGTCGCGGTGAACTAAAGACGAGATCGCCGGAATCAGTTCCGTGTGTCTAGCGGTGTCGGCTGCTGCCGAGGAGACGATCGGGCAGCAGCACTCCTTTCTATCGGCGAATTACAAAGTACCCTGCCCTAAATAGCCTTAATAAAACACAATTAAACTGGATACGTAGGCTCATTGAAGACCAGAAACTGGTGAATAAACTTGTTGTACAGCAATAACGTCATCAGACTCATGCAATTGGTGAGTTGATTAAAGTGTCAATGTAGACGCTTTATGCGTCTACATTGACACTTTAAGTTAAACATGACAATTATATGTATATATTGTTACCTGACATGCCCCTTGCTGATATTCCATTTGTCCTGTATATTGTTTCCCCTGTCCCTTATGTCACTTTGTTGTAGCCTTTTGTCTGTCCCTCTTGTTATTTATTACTAGTTATTTAAATATAATTATTGTTATTATGGGTATAATTATTATTATAAATTTGCTTTCCTCAAGTGGAAACTGATTATTTCTCAAATTGTGTTTAACGGTCCACTTGTGTGCTACTAAATTTGTATTTGTGCTACTGAAATCTTTAGCTTGTTAGCACCTTTGCTACCACCTTAAAGATTGCGTACAGTCCGATTAGTAAACTATTAATTAACTGTTAGTTAATGCTTATTACTTCATTAACTAATGTTAATTAATGGATGTTCCCTTATTGTAAAGTGTTACCAAACCTCTTCAAATATGGAACGTCATTTGTGTCATGTGAGAAAATAAGAGCAAGTAGACGAAAATAACTATAATGCAGATTAAACTGACTTTCCATATGTGTACATTGGTGCAAAGTCAAAACAACAAAACAACAAAAAAGCGCCTACAAAACGAATACATGAGCACTTTCGGCTGTATATTCAATTTGAGTTGTTTGGTATTCCTGGCATCCTTCAAACTTCAAACAAATTCCTGAACTCCGGATTGATTATATTAATGAATTTGGCTCTGTGGGGAAAAGCCAACAACAATCCTTCCTCCACGCATAACTGTCAGCTATAAAAAAAAATTGACTTGATTTGAATATCAAGGTGCTGCAGTTATGTTCTCTATGGGGAGGTTTATTCACTGCGCTCCCACCAATTCGGACATAGCTTTGTTGAGGATTGTATTAATTGGATTGGTGAGACTTAGAAGTCTCAAATGGAGGAATGTTGAGGACTGTATTAATTGTTTAAAAAGTTAGATATGGTTTCGCCTCGTGCTGTTTTTCCTCCTCCCTCACAGAGCCCTGTCTCTCTTAGTTGACGACACCTTTTCCCTGCCCTCACGCCCCTCCCTGCCAGATCCTTTTCTCTGAGACCCAGTTTGAGTTGATCAAACAAATTATGTATATTTACCTTCATCCTGTTCTCATCCTCCTCCCTGCCAGATGTCTGTCTCTAATTCCCTTTTGTTCTTAAAGCAATTGATCAACGGAGCAACTGAGGGGTTGGAATTATCATCAAATGGCCCATCACACCCCAACAACAGATCCCCCTCAGACCATCAGGTCAGGGGCCCATCACACCCCCCCAAATGTTCAGCCTAGAGAGGGTGTAGGCGGTTTGTCATTGGCTTGATTTGAAGAACGGTAACCCAATAGCAATCTGTGGGTTACACCTTTTTGTATGATAACAGTTAATGATTGGAGGTAACTGAGAGCCCCGCCCTTGTAATGTGCTTTAAGATACTGTGTGAGATAATTGTGACCATGGAAGAACTCTGATGGTTGTTTTGGGTATCCTGCATGAGCCCATGAATAAAGTGTTGAACGTGAAGTATTGACTCTGCGGTCTTTTTAGAAATAATGGACTGGAAACTTGCCCTGGATTTGAATCCAACTTCTACAGCTGCTTAGATGGATAGGGATCAATAATGCACCATAACATGTCTATAGTCTATAAGCATCTCATGTGTGCATATCAGGCTGCATCAAGTGGGGACCCCAAGGTTGGGAAACACTGGGTTAAAACATGCATTTTATGATGGACATATATTACCATGTAACAATATGCCTTGGTTATTATTCCATTACTTTCTGACAAAAACCCAAATGTAAATTTCACATGAAGTCCATATTACATTGTCAATCTAAGGACGGAAGAAATGTTGTATTTATTGAATAAATAGCTTTAAATGTATATATATTTTAATTTATATTGTGCATGTATACAGTATAAGACCTGAATTAACCTCCTCACAAACCAATCATGGAGTTCCCTTGGGGCTTTCAATAAAACATTGCTTATTGACTATTTAAAAATGTATCCAAATCAATTTGAAGTAAATTCAGATATTTTATGGAGCAGGCAGGAGTTTGGCATCTTGTTTAGGGGTGCCTCCAGATAGATTGACATTTGCTTTATTCACTAGGCGGCCATCTTGAATTCAATATGATGTTAGGAGGGATTCGTTGCTGTTGGATTCCTGGATTTACCTACCATCGCTATCATGCGGCATCATTGGTTAGCAATAGTCTATCTAACTTTCTAACTGTGAAATTCTGATCTTTGTGGGAAACTTTCAACACTTTAATTCATACTAGAGTCCCTTTTATTCTTGATGATGTGCATTTAGGCACAAAGCAATGGGTCGACGTCGGCATGATAGCGACGGTATGGTAAAAACAATGCTGTTGGTTATAGTACTCAGTATCAGTAACTGTTGTAAAGCAACTGTCAATAAAGCTACCGTCAGCTTTCGTAAATACCCCCTAGCATCGTTTAGAATTCAAGATGGCCAACAAGTGAATAAAGTGAATTTAGGATCTAACCTAGAACCTCAAAGTGAAAGCAAACCCACTGTTTTAGCTGGAATTCAAACACTATGAGATAAAAATAAAAATAAATATTTTGGGATGAGAGTTCTGGGAAGGAGGGGGACGTGTTATCACCATGGTACGTCCTGTATGAGCGTTATAATGAGCGTTTGTTGGATATTAAATGCTTCACACACTGTGGCGAGAAGTGTCCGAGAAGCATTACCTTCTCCTGTACACCGCAATCAACCACTGCCCAGACAGAGCTACAAACTAGAGCCTGACCAATACTGGATTTTAGGGGCAGATGCCGATACCAATATTAGGAGGTAAAATATTACAGATATCAATATATCGGCAGATATTCCAAATACAGGTATATCTGCTGTTATTCGATATATACAATGTATATATATATATATATATATATATATATATATATATATATATATATATATATATATATATATATATATATATACATTGTGGGGTCCTGGTGGTGGAGCAGCAGTCATGCCTACAACATCCTAAGAAAGTAAGAGTGATTCCTCCAATGGATAGGTACATTCTTATCACCCTCAAATGAACAAATGGTGGACGTACGTATTCCCCATCCCAGGCCCAGCTCCCTCGCCTCTGTGTGCCCCTCACTAATACATTTATCTTTATAGTTATAGTATAGCAAAAATATGAGTGATGTCATCTTTAGTATTATTTTGCTGTTAATGTATAACGTTAATGGCAGTGTTGGCCAGGTTACTTGGAAAGTGTAGTGAGCTAAGCTACCAGTTACTCTACATTAAACTAAGCTTCACTACACTGATGGTATCCCCCAGAGAACTGCAGCAAGCTGAGCTACAGCAACATGGCAACAGTAGTTTACTACATCAAAGATATTTATTTTTCACTTCAATCAATTGACTTGGTTCACATTGAACCAAGTCAATGCTATCTCAGTGATCAATACAACAAACAAACAGGCAAAAATATTTCAGTTAAATTGCTTATTACAAGAGAGAGAGAGAGAGAGAGAGAGAGAGAGAGAGAGAGAGAGACCCTCTGCCATATTTCCATTAAGTAAACTCAAGCTTGCTGTTTTCTCTAAATGACGGTCTTATTTGAGTAAAAGTGACAATATGGCATAGATTACTATGTCGATGATCAAAAGGTTTTGGGTTCACTGGCTCTTTAAGCTGTACTATCCTGCCCCCTGCTTATTTGTTGTTCTGCTCTGTTATTGGCGACAGGCCTGGCGGAGGAGGACGAGGGCATGACCTACTACATCCGCTACTGCCCCGAAGATGACAGCTACCTGGAGGCCCCAGAGAGCAGCCGGAACAAGCCCAGCCTTGATCAGGGGAATCAGGGGAAGTACCCCCAGACCACCCCACAGGACAGACCCAACACGGACCAACACAACCCAGAGGGAGTGGTGGAGTGGGCCCAGGATGAGGAGGTGGAGGAGGGGGAGGTGAGAGACGAAGCGTGGGCAGAAAATGAGGAGGTGGAGGCAGAGATGAAGGAGGAATGGAGAGAGGAAGTCAGCCAGGTCAGAGAGGTCCGGTGGGGAGGTGGGGAGGGGAGAGATAGGGCAGCAGGGGGGAAGGAGTGGTGCGAGGGAGAGGTCCGTTGTGAGGTCGTTGAGCAAGACCCTGACGAGCAGATATACGAGGGTCGCCCCGAGCCCATTCTGGACCACCATCATCAATGCCATCATCATCTTCCACCTCCACTGGACATGGGGGTCGAGGAGGGAAAGCAGGACTACTGCCCCCCTGACGAAGAAGACGTAGAGGAGGAAGACGGTTATCACAGCAACTACTACGCCCCAGAGGAGGAAAACGGTAACTCCCTGCCGCCGTCTCCGTATGCCAGGCGGCGAGCGATGGTGGTGGTTGAAGAGAAGGGGGACGGGCCATGGCCGATGGGAGGTGACGATGCAGAGGAGGACATTGACCTCATCGTGGCGGAGATCAAGATGAGTATGAGCATGGGCAGCCTGAGCAGCAGCACCGACCACAGCCCTGAGGAGTACCGGTACCAGGCCACCCCACCCCCCCACCGCCACGACGGCCGGCCGAAGTCCCTCAACCTAACGCCCAATCGTCACAACAACCCCGAGCTCCAGAGGGTCTTCAAGGCCCCCCAGCACAGCCCAGCCGAGGAGCAGCAAAGGTGGTCCCAGGAACAGGTGAGGAGCCCCCCCATGTAGGATCCTAAGATGGAGCGACATTCTAACTTCCGTAATGGTACGCTTTTCTCATTGTATTTCATTAAGATTGTTATGAAATATTGAATATTACACACTTGAAACATTTACTTACTACTCATTAATCCATACATGGGTATTAAAAAAAGAACATTAGAGGAATGCTGAGAATGCTGCACATTGTTGTTGTGTGTTGGTGTTGTCTGTGTTGAGGCCAGGG
This sequence comes from Lota lota, assembly GCA_026745465.1. Lineage (NCBI taxonomy): Eukaryota > Metazoa > Chordata > Actinopteri > Gadiformes > Lotidae > Lota > Lota lota. Next base: position 103,570 of record JACYXH010000813.1, read on the forward strand.
CATCAGGAAGTTGTCCTTCGTTGTGTTGAAGTTCGCCATCTCTGTGGTGGAGAGAGAATTAATAGAGAGAAGACATATGAGCTGGACATTACAGCAAAAGAGATATGCTAGGGTGGACATGTTGGCTGTATCTGAATAACTGGACTGTGACCAAGATGATTATATGTACACATTGGACATTTTAACATAGTTGTTGTCCCGAGTCCCTTACTTGAATGTGACTTTAGACAACAGATACTGTCTAACCAATTATACCTGTATACCTGGCTGTCTAACTCTATTACATTACATTTCTTTAGTTGACGTTTTTTATCCAAAGTTACTTACAATATATGAATTAAACTATGAAGATACAACCCAACATAATACATTTGAGAAAAAATATATTGACAAAGTATTTATTTATTTGATCAGACTGCATCTTTAACAGATATGTATTCCGTCTGCAATGGATGATGTGTAGGGTTTCTGGTGTCCTGAAGTCAGTGATGGATGATGTGTAGGGTTTCTGGTGTCCTGAAGTCAGTGATGGATGATGTGTAGGATTTCTGGTGTCCTGAAGTCAGTCATGGATGGTGTGTAGGATTTCTGGTGTCCTGAAGTCAGTGGGAAGCTGGTTCCACCATTGTGGGGCCAGGACACCAAATAACCTGGATTTTGTTGAGCAGAAGCTCAAGCTTGTCCAGATTGATCCTCTATGTCTACCTGTCTACCTAACTCTACCCGTCTACCTATACACTTATCTAACTAACTCTACCTGTCTACTTATATAACTGTACCTCTACCTGTCTACCTGTCTGCATTTCCAGGTGAGCAGTAGGGGGGAGGGTCCGAGGAGACAGCAGCGTTCCGACCTCAATGTTCCGCTGGAGAACAACAATGTTCCTGAGGTGACACACACGCTTCACACGCATGCACACTAGTGATGCACCATGTTTTCTCACTCCAATAAACATATTGCTGTTACTGCACCCGACCGCTACTCGAACCACAGTTTGTAAACAGAAGGAAGTTACATCTGAGTCCGCCTCCAATCATGCCATTAAAAATGGTGTCTCTTCCCCCCTACTAGCCATTTACGATTTTTCAAAGGCTAAAACAAAGTAATTCACAATAGTCTAATATTAAGGCTTTTCTTCAAAAGATGAAATGTAAGTCATGAAATTAGTCAAATGTATTCCTATTAGGCTAATATTAGGCTATTCTATTATAACTTCAGATGGCCAAAGCAAATTGAGGCCATCGCTTTGTGCATTGCTGCATGTGTGTGCTGCTGAAAACTAGAATTGCTTGGTTATTAATAATCTTGTATCATATGAAGGACATTTGTGGTCAATGTTTATTTTTCAGCATAATAGGCTTTCTTTATTTAGGCAAACTGTTCAAAACTGTATTGAACAGAAAACACAGACCAGCTGAAATATTACAAAGGCAAAAGTAAAAAGGCATTTGCATGTGAACATAAATAACGAATACAATAGACATAGACCTAGGGGATTATAAAACACACGTGTTATTATTATATAAATAAGAATACAATGTATACAAATAAGCTCATCGGGTCTTGCTCAACCACCTCCAGTGGACCTCTCCTTAACCCTCCTAACCCAATCCTGTATGTTTTGTCTGCCTGCAGATCAAGAAAGCTGCAGCCTTCCCAAGTTTCGTCGATGGTAAGATATACCATTTGTTGATATAAAAGTGTTAAAGTGAGGAATTTTTTTTCTTCTAAAAACAGAGGTCTTCAACAAATTCTTAGCTTTTTGGAAAGTTAAGTTGGCAAACAGTATCTCTCTGACTGAGGGACAGTTCGTGGGGCAAGGGATTGTGGGAAGGCTCGCGTGCGGGTGGTAAAAAGACAAAGTGGTAAACTTCCACAAGCAGCAACTAGAGTGGGTGCAGAGCGATGCCACGCGTTGTCCATCGCGAGACCATGCATTTGGTGGGGCCGAACCGTCACGTTGATCCAGTTTTGAATCCTTGCCCGCTGCCGTTCTCCTTCCGCTTCTTCTTGTTTTATTGGCAGGTGCCGTTTGATTGAATGACTTCTCGTCACTAGATGTTACAGTTAATGTTCTACTTACTGCCACCTTCTTTACCGGAGGGGAATAGCAAACACATCATTATGACTACCGTCAACGCACTTCCAACCTTTTTAAAAATTTCCCGGGCAAAACGGGAGGGTTGACAGGTATGCCCCCAACCCGTTGACCCTGTGTCCTCTGCTTCCTGTCTGTTGTTTCACTTCCTGTCTGTCTTCTGCTTAATGTCTGTTCCCTCTACTTCCTGTCTGCATTTGTTACTTCCTTTCTGTTGTTCTATATCCTGTCTGTGTCCTCTACTTCCGGTATGTTGTTCTACTTCCTGTCTGTGTCCTCTACTTCCTGTCTGTTGTTGTGCATCCTGTCAATGTGCTCTGCTTCCTGTCTGTTGTTTAACTTCTTGTCTGTGCCTTCTACTTCATGTCTTTCCTTCTCCTTCCTGTCTGCGTCTTTTTCCACTGCCTCCCATTGGTTAACCATTTGCTCTCCCACTTTCACCAGTCCCAGGTCCTTGTGAGCCAGAGGACCTGATAGACGGGATCATCTTCGCTGCAAACTACCTGGGCTCCACCCAGCTACTGTCGGAGAGAAACCCCTCTAAGAACATCCGCATGATGCAGGCCCAGGAGGCTGTGAGCAGGGTCAAGGTACACACACACACACACACACACACACACACAAAACAACCACACATACACACACACATATGTCCTGATTGTTTCACTGTTCAGGGTCGTTGTACAACTGTGATGACGATGCCAGTCTAGGTATGTGATAAGGGTGATAACGCAAGGAAAATTATCAGTGGGGGTGTCAAAGTGCATCATGGGAACAAGTCACCAGGAAAGAGTGCATAGTTGCAGCCAGCCATCATGAAGGGATGGTGTAGTCTGTCAGTGTGGTTACATTATACATGAGATTGGATGGTTGAGTAGGGAGGATGAGGTTGAGGCTGTATGTGTCTGCTGTTACAATTACAGACCAGCATCCCTTGCCTTGCTCTTTAATCTGCTACAGCTCTCTGAAATAGTCTCCCTATCTTTCTTCTCTATCTTATTGATAAAGTCTCTCGGCCTTTCTTCAGTAAAAGAAAACCACAAGTTTCATCTTCCTCACCTCCATCTGACTACTAGACGCATTATTGTTGTTATGGTAATTTTAACGGTTTTAACCTGACCTGCCTTAACCTGGATATTTGGTGTATGTCGTGCATAGAGTGCATCACTGGACTCTGAAACTGGACATTTCAGACATGTAATTTTTTTTTTATCTTGTAGTCGTATGTTGTCTCACGTCTGAATGCACTTTGACTGTGGACCATACAAACAATATTCCTTATGCATCATTATTATCATACTCATCAATGTTGTGAAGCTATTTAACAATTGTACTCTACACCTTCTGACCGGGCTGTAACAATCACAGCCATTCCATTTCTGTCATCCTCAACCAACACACACACACACACACACACACACACACACACACACATACACACACACACACACACACACACACACACACACACACACACACACACACACACACAACCACACACACACACACACGACACTTCACTCTCACCCTTAGAAGCCTGCCTTCTGTCTGGCTCCTTATCTTCCTCCCTCTCTTGTCTCTCTCTTTTGCACTCTTATTTCTCTCTTCTCTTCTTTTATATCTATTTCTCTCTTTTTCTCCCTCTCTCTTCCTCTCCATCTCTCTCCCTCTCTTTCTCTCCCTCTCTCTCTGTGTGGACACATCCGTGCAAGGACTAAACCTTGACACTACCGTGTAACTACATTGCTTTGACACTACACGTGCGCGGGGGCCGACCCCGCGAGGAGACCCCAAACCCAGTTCCGCCTATTTCCGCATCGGATCATGACAGCCTATTGTGTGGTATGGTTATAATTAATTTGTATTTATTTTCTTTATTTTATTTGCAAGTGGTGTTCCGATTTATTTTTCCGATTGCTGGCACTTTTTTTCATTTTGAGAATACACGGATACCTTAGACATTAGAATGACAGACCTTAGTTTAATCTCAAGCTGTGGTTTGCTATTGGAAGATGTATTTATGAACTTCCATAGGCCTATCAATTATGATCAGAAATCACGCGATGTAGCCTATTAGGCTTACCAAGTAGATATTAGTCCCCAGACAAAACGGATGTAGGGTTAATCATTTAAGGGGTTACACAAGGAAAAAACTACATTGTTTAGTAGAAGATATGGTAGGGTATAATTATAATAGCAACAATGACATTAACCTTTTTAATTATACAATTATCTGAAAAAATGAACAATAGCAAATCATGCAGTTGAGAACTCTACTCTTTGCACAAACACATATTGTATTTTGTTTTATAATATATCCTATTGTCAAATTTGATTGATTCGTTTAAGAAACATTTAGCAGAGGTACTTAATGGCCTATTTATGTTTCTCAACATACCGTCCTCTTATTGCATCCATAGTGGGAAACTACATTCATAGACCTATAATTATCTCTTACTATACGTTATATGTATTGGTCATTCATTTTAATAGCAGTCGGCGCAGCAAGCCAAGTTTTACTTTCGATAACATGAAGGTGTGCAGTTGTATCACAACTGTATCACGTATTGGATACCAACTTTCTTTAAAAGAGTGATAGCCTATTTTGGTTATTGAGCAGGGAAACAACCTAAAAAAGTAACATCTCCAAAACATGGATGTATTAAAAAATGCACATCCACTTCATCATTATCCCCTCATCCGCACACTGCAATTTGCTACACTATTTTACACTTGGATGTGAAAGCCTGTGAAACTCCCTTTTTAATGGAATCCTCTAAATGCATTGGATAGGATTTTGGTGAAAGGACGGAGCATGCTCATCCTTACTGGCAATATGAGGGGCCTTCCGAGCAAGGGTTAAGCTTTTCGGATACATGTCTGTAATGAAACTGTGTATATGGCTGTGTGGAGCTCCGTCTGGCCAACAGTTGATTTTGATGTCCGCGTCCGAAAGAGGGTTAATCTTGTTGGACCTTATAGCATAACGCCAGGATGTGTTGGTTTTTGACGCTCCGCCTGGCCAGCGGTTGATGGCCACATTATAACGCTACAACACAACAACGGTATAAAAAGGTATCACTCATCGGTCGTAGCCATGGGGATAACCCACCCTCCTAGAACTCCAAAAGTAGAGCCCTAGTTCTGTCTAGAGATGTTTGTCTGTTCAGGGCTACTGTAGAAACATGGCGGTGCAACTTGGCATGCTCGGTGAAAGAGGATCCACTCCCTATGTAGATGCAAAGGGCTCATTCTACGGTAACAAAGATATTCATATTTTCATGTGATTATACACTAATTAAACATACTTATGATTAGGACAATGTTTATGACATTGTTTCACACATATTTCCTCGAGTTCCCCACGATGTCCTGCGCTATTATGTCAACGAACAAATAATAACTCAACATATCCTCATACAACGGTTATGATATTGTACGAAAAGTTTTTCGTAAGATTCCTACGAATTTCCAGCAACACGAGTGATCAGTGCGCCTGCGCCTGAACTACATTTTTGTTCAGCATCCCCCCGCCCCCCAGTTTTTGTCTATATCCATATGCGCTTGTTAACGACCTATGGGCATTATTCAATTTTTTTGTAACATGCACGCATACATCCTGTATTTAATACATGAATGTGAATATGTAATATGAACACAATATTCTGAACAAACCCCGAAATGATTGATTATTGGTTCCTGTGGTAGGAGCGGGACGCTGTGATGATGTCCATGCATACAATGTAAGCACAGTTCACGTTGCTTACGAGTTTATGAGTTCTATTTAAAGGTTAATTTACACAAACCTAGATGAGGATTTATCTCCGATAGTGCACTTCAGTCATTTGCTAATCTAAAGATGAATGATTTAGCCGGCTTTTACTCCAAACTACAGCATGCTGGTTGCTATAACGACGTTATGAGTGGCAGCTGAGCTGCCGTTAATGGTTTTGTTTTTTGGCGTAAACTAGGTTCCTCTGGCTAGGAAATATAAAATTATTCTAAGGTGCCTTTGGAAGGCAAACCGCAGTTAACAGTTACATTTTAATTAATAAATGACTTGCACTTAACGTGACTTTCTTTTTCAAATCACTGTCTGAGGACTAGTTACGTAACTCCAAGAGATGTGTTAGCGCGGACAGATTTGGTAGTGACACAACCGATAACCTATTTCTGAAAGCAAAACACCAAGCTCATTGATTTAACGAGGCAGGTTTATTTGACACAATTCATTAATTTATTGTGTGAGAGGTCATTCCTCATCCTAAGTGTGTATTGACTGTTACTGTTGTTGAGTGAAATGCTCATTGCAAGCTTCCTATTTATGTATGGCGTACCCCTACTGTCCACAAGCACCCCCCCCCCCCCCCCACACACACACACACCTCCCCCCTCCCCATATGGATATGGAGAATTGTTGCCACGCCCCGGTGGTGGTGGTGTCATTGAAAGAGGGCTTTAAAATATACTAGAATGATCAATTAGGAGGCCGTAACCCTACAGGAAGTGATGCAATGAGTAGGTGACTTAGGACAGGACAGTAACAAGTTAACCATAGACCTGGGGTCTCTTATATCAAAGAGGGTCTCAAAGGTCATGTACGATTCTCAATTTGGGGGCTCCAGCCCTACAAGAAGTGACCTCAGCAAATTCTCCATCTCTTGGCGCCTCACCCAGTTGCTCGCTTGCAAGATTGTGAACTGAAGTTCTTCCCAGACCTACACTCTACCCATCCAACATGCATATCTATTTCATCTATTTCATAACAAAAACAAAGTTATGAGCAAAATGCACATGACATTTTTTTAATCTCATAAGGGGCATGGTGCAGGCTCCTTTTGACCCCAGACTTGAAAAACTTCTCCAGAAGCTAGCTGTTTTAGCATGCCTTAAGGCACGAATTTCCATCTCCATCCCACCGAAAATGGGGAACTAGAAGCTGCCTGCTGTTTTATGCCCATTTACTCTACAGTTACCCACAGGGGTGGGTTAGGGTCTGCCTTTTTGCTAAGCGACCCAAGATTTTCACAGAGCAATCCCAAGATGCCCCCTGGTTGAAAAGTCTAATGACCAAGTTCCTAACCTAAATTCCTATCTCTTTTAGGAATTTAGATTAATTTCTAGCAATGGCTACTGTTTCCTTTCCTGTAGGGCTAGAGCCCCCACATTTATTTATTTATTTTAGCAGACCTTAATGCCCTGATTCATATCTTATTCACAAGTCATTCTAGGCTCACAGTAATGGTGTTTTTTTTTACATCTTTGTATGACCTCTCAGGGAGGGATTACATAAATTCCGGTTGGGCTGGAACCACCAAATTGATAATCGTGTATGTCCTTTAGGCCCTCTTTCATAGAAAAAGACCCCATGTCTTTAGCTCATTCCCAAGTGTACCAGACCCCTAGATCACCCACCAATTATGTCACTTCCGGTTGGGCTAGAGCCTCCAAACATATCAATTTAGTAGAGTTGAATGCCCTCATTCATATAAAAGTGTTCAATAGGAGTACAGCGCTGACCCACCCTGCCTGGCTCTCACCCGTGGGCCTTGGTAACTTGGCCTTTGGCATGCACACACACTAGGGGAACACACAATTTAAGAGCATAGTAGACACTGTTACATCTTCTCACACAATAATTTAAATAATTTAAATTATTGATAATTTAGATAATTTAGGTCGATTCCACATTCCATGTTTAGAAATTCAATAACTATTAATCTGGTTCTTTATTCCTTATTCCTGTAAATAAGCAGCTTGCCATGATCATTGCATTCAACAACAGAAATAGTCAATACACACTGAGCATGAAGAATGACCTCTCACACATGAGGGGGTCATTGCCTCGGTGGCACTCAGGGAGGCGCTGTTCTGTCTGGCGCACCTTAGAATATCTGTCTATTTCCTAGCCAGCGCAACCTAGTACACGCCAAAAGCAAAACAATAACCATCGTTATGGCAACGAGTGCCCCATGGTTTGGAGTAAAGCCGGCTAAATCATTTATCTTTAGATTAGTAAATTGACTGAAGTGCACTAATGGAGATAAATCCTCATCTAGGTTTGTGTAAATTAACCTTTATATAGAACTCATAAACTCGTAAGCAAAGTGAACTGTGCTTACATTGTACATGTTGGTGCTGTCATCTTCAGGACAGGAATACCGGTTTACTTAACGGAGGAATAAACACACATGTTCATCGTTGGTGTTTCAACCAGAACGGGGAGGGGTGCCCTTTCTTTATTTTCGCACATGCGCAGTTGTACATCTCTCATAGGGCATGACTGTACCAGTGTAAGAACACAATATAAGAACACATTAGTCTATATGTTAACACCCCCACTTGCTCTTATACTGTACAAGGTGTATTCAACCTAACTTTATCAACACATTTAGCTTACAGTTATACATCTCACAAATGTCAGTTTATATTCCAAACATATAACCCAAGAATTTTTCATTTTTGAACTTCGTTGCAGGTTTAGTCAAAACATCTGCAACCATGTCTGCCGTTGGACAATATTCAATACTTATTTTACCTTCACTGAGTGCAGATCAAATGAAATTATATCTGATGTCGACATATTTACATCTCTGACGACATACTGGGTTCTTTGACAGAGCAATTGCACCTTGGTTATCTTCAAAGATTATTACTGGTGCATATTGGCACTCACTATCCATCTCGCCCAATAACTGTACAAGGTACAAACTTTCTTGTGTAGTAGCAGCTAGTGCCATGTACTCTGCTTCACATGTAGATAAAGCTACTGTTGGCTGCTTCTTAGACCTCCATGAAATAACAGGTCCACATTTAGTTAAACTAAAACAATACCCTGTTATGCTTCGTCTGTCATGTTGATCTGCTTCCCAATCAGCATCACTATATGCTACGAGGTTGAGTTTTTCCACCCCCTTTTTGTAACACAACTCCTGATTCATTGTCCCCACACATGTTTAGATGTTATCCAGTGCTGCTCTTTTGGTTCTGATAGGTATTGTGACAGCTTGCTGACAATCCAACTGATATCCGGTCTTGTACATGTCATCACATATATCAAGCTGCCTATCACTTCATGATACCTTTTTGAATCAATAGGTTCACCATCACCATCAAAGTTTTGTTTTTGTTCACATGGTGTTGACCTTGTTTTACAGTCTGACATACCAAACCTTTCCAGTATCTTGGTTATGTACCTTGTTTGGTTCATCTTTATTTTCCCTTCACTTTGTGTAAAACCAATGCCTAGGAAATTTCTAAGCCTCCCAAGATCTTTCATCTTGAATTGATCACTTAACATTTATTTTACACTTGTGAGTGAGTCACTATCACTAGCAGCGATAATTAGATCATCGACCCAAATTATCAAAATTATCCTTTCTGTTGCAGTTTGTTTGTTATAAACACAGTGATCAGCTGGGTTCTGTGTAAAACCATTTTCACTAAGGTGATCATGCAACATTTTGTTCCAGTTCCTTCCTGACTGTTTCAGGCCGTACAGTGACTTGTTCAGTTTGCAGACTAGTTGCTCACCTGTATCTGACCTGACTTCAAAACCCTCTGGTTGCTCCATGTACACTTCACAGTCAATAGGAGCATGCAGATATGCTGTTTTGACATCCATCTGATGTAACTCTAAGTCATACTGTGCTGCTAGCTGCATCAAACAGCCTACTGATGTCATATTTGCAATTGGAGAAAAAGTCTCCTTATAGTCTATTCCTGCCACTTGACTATACCCCTTTGAAACATATCTTGCCTTGTATGTCTGAGTCTCATCTGAATTGTTTTTGACCGTATAGACCTACCTGCCCCCCACTGCATTTTTAGCCTCTGGCAGTGTGGTCAATGTGAATGTATCATTTTCCCTAAGGGAATCCATCTCCTCCTTCATAGCAGTAGCCCAAATCTCTGATTTTGGTGAAATCATTGCTTCTTTGATGGTTTGTGGTGCATTGCACATTACTCTGTAGCAGTAGTCAACACTATGTGGTATCTGGTCATCACACTTCACTTTACACTCATAGTCTTTTAAGTACTGGGGTTTCTTCCTCGCTCTGTCTGGATAGCGTGGACTCTGACTATCTGAAGTCTCGATTTGCACATCTTGTGTTTCTTCGGAATTTTGATCTGCCATCTTGGCTTTTGGCATGGGGGATTCAAATCTCTTCCCATAAAGATCATCACTCATTTCCAAATCTGTCTGAGTTTGACATTCGACTATACCTTTTGTAAAGAACTTGACTAATCTGTTTTTTAGAACTTTTCCAGTGTCTGGGTAGTAGACTAGGTATGCTGGACTATTTTTATCATAGTAGACAAAAATACCCTTTTCACATCTTGAGTCCAACTTTTTCTTGTTCTGTCTGTATGCATAGCAAACAGATCCAAATTCTTTCATCTTTGAAAGATCAGGCTTTCTCCCAGTAAACATGTAGTATGGAGTCTGTCCTACACACCTATTGCGAATTACTGCAGCAGTCATTACAGCATATGTCCACAGGTTTTTTGGTAGGTTGCTCTCAAGTAGCATGCATCTTGCCAATTCAAATAGTGTCCTCCAATTTGTCTCAGCGGTCCCATTTTGATGGGGTGAGTAAGGGGCTGAAGTTTCATGTCTTATGGCATTCTTACTGAGCAGTGACTGGAACTCTTTTGCTGTGAACTCTGTGCCATTATCTGACCTGACACACTTTATTTTCCCATAAGGGGCCACATCAGCAATAAACTTCTCAGTAGCTTTTACAGTATCACTCTTTGCTTTTAGGAAATACACAAAAACTGCCCCTGAATCATCCGTAAATGCTAGAGTGTATCTGAACCCATCTTTCGCCTCTGGCTCAATAGGGCCAGCCAAATCAGTGTGCACAAGCTCAAGAGCCGCTTTTCCCTTTTCATCAGGCTCTCTGTTTCTGCTCTGAACAAATTTTCCCTGTGTGCAGATTTCACAGTTGAAGGTAGATTTGTCAATCTTACCTGTGATTTTCATTCCCTCTGTCACATTTTCTAACTTTGGCACATCCTCAAAATTACAGTGGCCAAGGATTTTGTGCCATGTGTGAATATCATAGCACCCATGACATCTATCATCATTTTCATCACTTACAGTGTTAAGATAGTAAAGTCTATCGTACTCCTTGATGTCAAAAGTGGTACCGCTCTTGTGGATGAGCTTGTTACACCCCTGTCGAAAGTTGACTGAAGCTCCGTTGGCTGTCGCTCTTTTAACAGAGAAAATGTCCTGTGGAAACGACGGCACGTACAGCGCCTTCGTCAGCGTTGTTTTCACCCGACGACCCGTGTTGTCTCTCAGGTAAACCTCCGCTGCACCTCTCCGCGACACCATTCGTTCTTGTTCCGCCAGCCAGCTCCACGGAATGTTTTTCCGGTTTGAAAGTCTTGTCAAACTCCTCCAACTTCCCGAGGTCCGTCACTATATGTGACATATCAACCATCAGCCCTTTCTGTTTCAGTCCACGAACCTGACAGTCACTTATTCTGAATGCAAATGTGTGGCCTTCAGCATCTGTTGCTTGTTTCACATTGTCTCTTCTTTTTCGTCTGCAATTTACGTCAGTATGAGTGGAGCTCTTGCAAAAACTACACCACTGTCTCCGTTCTCTGCGCTCTCCAGTAACGGTACATTCCCGGGCCTTGTGCCCTTTCTGGCCAGTTGAAGCAGGTTATCTCGGTCCCTTTATCTCTTCCTCTTGGCCAGCTAACTTTAATGTTACTTGCCTTCATCACGTTGTCGTCAGTGGAAATGGCGCTAAACTTCTCGGTGCTTTCATAGCTCCTCAACTTGGTTTTGAACTTGCCAAAAGATGTCGGCTCGTCACTCTGTGTTATGTGGATGGCAAACGGCTTAAATGATTCAGGCAAACCTTTCAGAATCATTGCAATCAACAGCCCGTCACTTAAAGTCTCTTCAGCATTCCTCAGTGCTGTAATAGCCGTCTCAGACCGAATGATATAGTCCGTAACACTTTCGTCAGCGGCTTTCTGAAGAGAAGTTAGCTCAGTGTAGAGGCTAATCACACGTGGCTTCCCTTTACCTGCATAATGTTCCCTCAATATCTTCAACGCTTTTCTCCCATTATCTGCTGCTTCTCTCATTATCAGGGAAAGACTTTTATCATCCAAAACCTGTATCAATGCGGCGTAGGCTTCTTCATTTTTCTCTTCATCTTATTCATCTTCATCCACGCTCAATATGGCAGCCTTTAGCCCTAGCAAACGCAAGTGCCCCAAAACTTCGTCTCCCATAACTCGTAGTTTTTTTCATCTCCGTCGAAACATAATCTATTCCATTGGCTTCCATGTTCCCTTCTGGGCCCATAACCTGTTGGTGCTGTCATCTTCAGGACAGGAATACCGGTTTACTTAATGGAGGAATAAACACACATGCACATGCGCACGTACATCTCTCATAGGGCATGACTGTACCGGTGTAAGAACACAATATAATAACACATTAGTCTATATGTTAACAGTATACATTAATGTACCTCACCACAGTGTCCCGATCCTATCACAGGAACCAAGAATCAATCATTTAGTTTTTTTTCAGAATATTGTGTTCATATTACATGTTCGCGTACATGTATTAAATACCGGATATATGTGTGCATGTTACAGACAATTTAATAATGGCCATAGGTCGATAACAAGCTCATATGGATATATACGAGAACTGGGGGGTGGTGGGATTCCAAACAAAAATGTAGCTCATGGTTCCACATGTTTGAAATACGTAAAGAAATATATATATAATTTATGACAGAATATAGCCTACCCCGATTGTACTGCCCTTGCAGCGCGTTCTCTGGTACGAAGCTAGACAGCCAGCTAACATTTAAAAGTCCTCCAATAAAGACACAAGGCTTGACTTTTCTTGTATTCTTCACTTGGTACACTTTGTTATTTTGTAAAACTAACATTACAGAGAAAATAAATCAGTATACAAACAATAACGTATTCATATAGACAGTAATTAGCACAGTTCAACTACCGCAACAGTTACGAGTCACGTCAACCAGTTAACAGAGATAACCACTGCTGCAACAGCTAACCGGCGGAGTATGCTTCACCTAAACAATATAAACGTTTTCATTGAACACCTTAAAGATATGCGATGTGTTGATAATTATTCACACAGTACTCACAGACAAATAGTATCCAAGGCAAAAGCGTATCAAAAACACGCTGAACATGTATTTAGCGCCGTTTGTCTGTCCACCCCTGAAAATGCTCCGGACAGCAAACTCTTTTCCGATCAAATTGGCCACGCCCACCTGGACTGCCAGCCGGCAGAGCCGAGCCAGCGGGAGATTTAGAAGGACGCACAGAGCGCAGTTTTAACTTTGAAAGCAGCACACCGATTCTATTCCCTCAAATGAACATGAAAAACGCCACGAGCAGTTGAACTAACTAACTAAACATCATATACAATCACTGAACGAAGATGATGACAATAAAAGGCACATTTCTCGCTAGAAATGTTATCAAAACGCATTTTAATGCCGAAACAAGCGTAAAATTACCCATGTTTGGTTTCAGCAATAGCAGTGTCCAGATCAATCATTTGTATTTGCTGGTGAGACCCGAAAGAATATTCATAATAACTTACAAATTAAACGTTTACAATCACTGAACAAATATTATGACAATTTAATGAATATTTCTCAGTAGAAATTTTTTCAAAACCCATTTCAATGCCGAATCTATATCAAAATATTGCATTTTCCACTGAGAATAAAGCCATGCCTGCACTTTTTTGTGCACAGGTGCAGTGATCGCTAGTGTTGCTGGATCATACGAACCTTGTATGAAACCAGCCTTTGAGGGACAAGTCAACTCTGGTAGACCTATTATAACTATATGAAAGATTGAATAATAACAAATCATCCAGTCGAGAACTCTACACTGCGCGTACTGTGATGTTTGTCCGACACAAAAACAAACACATTTAGTTATTTTTATATTTTTTGTTTGAGGGAAGTCAACACTGGTAGGCCTATTAAATAATATGAACGAAGGAATAATAACGTAACATTTGATGGATTCGTTTAAGAGACATTTAATATATTTGGTTTGTTTCAGACAGACAGATCACTCACACACACACACAATTATATACCAGTGCTGAATAAATGGCATTCAATAATCAATTTGAGAGACACATTTGTTTGGGAGATATTTAATATATTTGTTATAGCCCTACTTTGTATATTGTAGGCCATATAATATATACAGACAGAACACACAGTTACAATTCACATTGATGCTATCAGGACTGATCTCCTTTGCCTCCAGCGAAGCACTTAGGAAGCTTGGTTTGGATGGCAGTTCTGCGGATCGTCATTTACATGTGCACACACCTTCATAGGCATTCTATCTTGCCTCTTTTTTTATCTCTGGCGGATGGGGGCTGGTGTCTTTATCTAGCAGGGATGGGCGCTTGCCTACTTTGTCTTGTTGTTGTTCACACGGCTGAGGAGGATCCCTCTCTCTCTCTCTGTGTTTACCTCTCTTGCTCAGTGATGGAAGCCTTACTGTGTAGTCTGAGGGTCTTGTCCTGTCTTATTTTCTTTCCCTTCTTCCTCTTCATCTTCCTCCTCTTCTTGCTCCCGGTGCTCCTGTATCTGGTTTGCCTGCCTGCCTGACTTCCTGTCTACCTCCTGACTTCCTTTCTACCTGCCTGTCTGCTGTCCTGTCTACCTGCCTGCTTTCCTGTCAGAGAGTGCAGAAGGCTGCCAAAATCAAGAAGAAGGCGGTGTGTAAATGTGATGACCACCAGCTCCTCCCACTTCCACTGTGTGTGTGTGTCTCTCTCTCTTCGCAGTCATTATCCCACAAATGATCTCACTGAACAAAAAAACTTTCCAACTTTTCAATCTTTAATAATTCACCTGGGAAGCTGAACACTCGATATTTATATGAATAAAAGATGCCCTTCTTTTGCAAAGTCGGTTTCTAAGACTTATCTTCTTAAGTATAGAGATGTTGCATTTTGTTGGACCTGTTTCATCTCTACCATAACAATTAGTTATGGTGTTAGTCCTAATAATGTTTAGCGTAGTTTACACTGTGTTTACTAAACTAAAATACAACACAATAAGAAACAAAATACGGCTCAATTTCCTAACCAGGATTAATAAAATACATCTTTATGAAATGTTTGGGTATTCCCCTTCCTATATCATGTAATAGTATTTCATGTAATAGTACTTATGTAAAAGTAGTCCATGTAATAGTTATAGTATTTAATTGAATAGCATTCCTACCCATTTGCAGCTAGACTTGCACTCTAAATTGAAATGTGAGAGACAAAACCTAATTTCATAAGCATGTTGTAACTACTGGTAGAATCACAGGAAAAAGGACTCAAATGCAAGATTCTGAGGCAAAAGTCTGGATAAACAAGAGTAGTCTTTACTTGTAGAAGCAAGGGTTGATACATGGGTAATCAGTTAGGTGATCAGGCAAATAATCGGACAGGGAGAAGACGAAGGAGGGGAAAACGAAAAACCAGGAACCGTAATAATCGCTAGGTAAATGTTGGGAACCTTGATACAAAGAACAAAGACAAACTGGCACAGTGGGAGTAAAACACGCTGACTAAATACACCAGGAGGGGAAGAATAATGAGGGACAGGTGAAAACAATCAAGGTGGGGGAGGACAATCACAGAGGCGGAAAACACAACGGCAGGGAGTGAAGTATCTCAAACGAAGTGAGATGTGACGAGGTAAAACAGGAAACGATGAGAAAATGAATGAAACATTAAAAACAACTCAATGAGCAGGGCGAGACACAACAGTAGTTGGACTGGGTGTGGTACCCAGAGGAGAGACTGACGGTGGCGCCAAAAAGCGAACAAAACACTTTCCAGAAATGGGAAAAAAACCATGGGATGACATGGCCTCAGCCATCCCCTTGGTGAAGGGCAGCTTAGGCAGAGGAATGAGGTGAACCATCATAGAAAATCTGTCCACTACCGTTAGAAGAATGGTGTTACCTTACGAGTGGGGTTACCCCATGACAGACAGGCGGCCTCATATTCCCCAACCTCTTTCTGTATGGACGGTGCTTGATAACTGAGCCCGGAGAGAAGGGAGGTGTGGTTCCAATGGAAACCTGAAAGCGATGAGATGCTGGAACAAACAACCGGTTCGGGGGACAGCCGTCCGGTACTTGAACATTTGCCTGTCGGACCCCTTCCTCCATGCCCCATGTGACAGCCCCCACCACACAGGAAGGGGGCAGGATATTGGTGGGAAACCTTGGAGCAAAACCAGGGTCAAACAGGCGAGACAGGGCATCGGGCTTGATGTTCTTAGAACCAGGACGGTAAGAAAGAGCAAAGTCAAATCTCCAGGGCCACACCTCCAGGGCCACCTTGGCGGCCAACAGTTCCCTGTTACCCACATTGTAGTTCCTTTCGGCAGTAGAGAGTTTCCGGAATGCGGGAATGGAATGCGCAGGGATGAACATTGTTATCCGTCATGGTCCACTGAGAGGGGACATCCCTGATGGCCACGTCTGAGGTTTCAACCTCCACAATGCACTGCTGACGGGGATTCGGGAGGGTGAGGACGGGTGCCGAGGTGAAGCTCTGCCTCAGCCTTAGCAACGCCAGATCAGCCTGGGGAGACCACGGAAACTTGACCTTAGAGGAGGTAAGGGCATGCATCGGGGTGGCAACAGTGCTAACATTTCCCAAAAAGCGTCTGTAGAAATGACCGAACCCCAGAAAGTGCTGAATTAACCCATGGGCCACTCAGCGACTGCACTAACCTTTGCAGGAACCATTTGAATGTTATCTGCAGAGACAGTAAACCCCAGGAAAGAGACGATGTGTTACGGTTACGAGATTAGGACCCAAACGCAAGACAAGGAAACCAACAGGGTGCGGGTACAAAAAGGGATTTATTTAGTCCAAGGTACAGGCAAGGGCAAGGCAGGCGAGTAGTCCAGTAGGCAGTTGGCAGGCGGGGAGTCAGGCAGGCAGAAGGACGTAGGCAGGCGGGTGGTCGGGCAGGCGAGGTTAGGCAACGAGGAAGGCAGGCAGGCAGGAACTATGAGCAGGAACGGGAACAGGAACGAGAGCGGGAACATGAACGGGAGCGGAACCCGTAACAAGAACGGGAGTGGGACCCGAAACAAGAAGTGGCAGGGACGTAGTTACCATGAGAGGTAATACAACATTACGAACAAGCACTGGCTCTGTGGGGAGCCAGTGCTTAAATACTGTGGTGGGTGATTGGCTGATGAGCTGCAGGTGTGGGTAAACAGAGGGAGTGCACGTGGTGGCTAATTGATGACGGGAGCACGAGGTGTAATAGCGGCTGGGTGCCACTAGATGGCGGAATTGGACGGAAACGGAGAGGGTCACGTTACAGTACCTCCCCCTCTACGGACGCCTCCAGGCGTACGCACGACAGGGGAGGGTGCTGGCGGTGGGAAACCCGGGTTAGGGAGGGGTCCAGGGGGCAACTGCTGCTGGGACTCAGGAAGAGGCTGGGACTCGGGACCAGGAGAAAACTGGGGCTTGGACTCGGGACCAGGAGACAACTGGGGCTTGGACTCGGGACCAGGAGACAACTGGGGCTGGGACTCGGGACCAGGAGACAACTGGGGCTGGGACTCGGGACCAGGAGACAACTGGGGCTGGGACTCGGGACCAGGAGACAACTGGGGCTGGGACTCGGGACCAGGAGACAACTGGGGCTTGGACTCGGGACCAGGAGACAACTGGGGCTTGGACTCGGGACCTGGAGACAACTGGGGCTTGGACTCGGGACCTGGAGACAACTGGCGCTGGAGCTCAGGGCCAGGAGGAAGCTGCTGCTGGCGCTGGAGCTCAGGACCAGGATACAGCTGGAGCTTGGGACTAGGAGACAACTGGCGCTGGAGCTCAGGGCCAGGAGGAAGCTGCTGCTGGCGCTCAGGGCCAGGATACAGCTGGGGCTTGGGACTATGAGGCAACTGCTGCTGGCGCTGGGGCTCAGGGCCAGGAGGCAGCTGTTGCTGGGGCTTGAGACTGGGAGGCAACTGGGGCTGGCGCTGGGGCTCAAGGCCAGGAGGAAATTGTTGCTGGAGCTTGAGGCTGGGAGGCAACTGGGGCTGGCGCTGGGGCTCAGGGCCAGGAGGAAATTGTTGCTGGGGCTTGAGGCTAGGAGGCAACTGGGGCTTGGGCCTTTTCCCGGGGGAGTCCAGCTGAACTGGTAGCCGGCGCTTGCGGCCAGGAGTTCGCTGGGGCTTGGGAATAGGTGACCGCAGTTGCAGCGGAGCTGGTGGCCACGAGACTGCGGCTGCAGCGGGTGTTGGTGGCCACAAGGCTGCAGTTGCAGCGGGGGTTGGCGCCGGGAGGAAAAAAGTCTGAGGTGAAGAAGGCGACGGAGAAGCGGGGAAGAGAGAGAGAGACGCCGAGGGCGAGCGGAGGTTGCGCCCATTATCCCCGAGGATAGCCAAAATTCCCCGCATCCATGTCGAGGGTCTCCTGTCTGCTGGGTCCATCTTGGCTAGTTCGTACTGTTACGGTTACGAGATTAGGACCCAAACGCAAGACAAGGAAACCAACAGGGTGCGGGTACAAAAAGGGATTTATTTAGTCCAAGGTACAGGCAAGGGCAAGGCAGGCGAGTAGTCCAGTAGGCAGTTGGCAGGCGGGGAGTCAGGCAGGCAGAAGGACGTAGGCAGGCGGGTGGTCGGGCAGGCGAGGTTAGGCAACGAGGAAGGCAGGCAGGCAGGAACTATGAGCAGGAACGGGAACAGGAACGAGAGCGGGAACATGAACGGGAGCGGAACCCGTAACAAGAACGGGAGTGGGACCCGAAACAAGAAGTGGCAGGGACGTAGTTACCATGAGAGGTAATACAACATTACGAACAAGCACTGGCTCTGTGGGGAGCCAGTGCTTAAATACTGTGGTGGGTGATTGGCTGATGAGCTGCAGGTGTGGGTAAACAGAGGGAGTGCACGTGGTGGCTAATTGATGACGGGAGCACGAGGTGTAATAGCGGCTGGGTGCCACTAGATGGCGGAATTGGACGGAAACGGAGAGGGTCACGTTACACGATGTGGGCGTGGAATTCACATTTCTCAACCTTGACGAAGAGCTGGTGGTCGAGGAGACATTGAAGAACTTGGTGGACGTGCTTGGCATGAGTCGTCTCATCAGGGGAGATGAGGATTTCATCCAGATGAATGAAGACGAACCGGTTCAGAAGGAGGGAAACACACTGACTAAATACACTAGGAGGGGAATAATAATGAGGGACAGGTGAAAACAATCAAGGTGAGGACAATCAAATAAGCGGGAAACTTCTGGGAGCGAAGTATCTGAAATGAGAGGCGATATAAGTATGACATGGTAAAACAGGAAATTATGAGAAAATGTATGTAACTATAAACACATAACTCAATGAGCAGGGCGAGACGTGACACATGCACCAGCAGTGTTACCAGTGTTAGCAATGAGCAGAGTATCACCTGGCCAGGGCTCAGTGCTAAGCATCTACATTTAGTGATGGCAGCCATGCGGCCTCAAGCTAATCCCGGCGCTGTAGCTCCAAGCTGAACTAGCTCTGAGCCACGTTTATCCTCAAACCTCCAAGCCATGGTGCTATCCGTCTGTCCTCATTTTCCTCATGGTCTTCATCATCTTACTTGTCATCACTATAGTCTTCATCATCATCATCATAGTCTTGGCAACATATAGTATTACTGTATAGAATGTGTCTATATATGATATAAATGTGATGTAACCAGTTGATGCTGACGTGTGTACGTTTGTGTGTGCGTGTGTGCGCGTGCACAGAGTGCAGAGGTAGACACCCAGACGATGACCGAGGTGGATCTTTTCATCTCCACTCAGCGAATAAAAGTCCTGAACGCAGACTCCCAGGTACACACTTACACACTGATATACATTCATACTGTAGTCAACCAAAGACAATTTTGAGTGACTGAAATTCGACCAACTCTACGTCCAATCTGCTCTACCTGCTAGCCTAAATATCACGTTAGTGCTGTTCGGAGAAAGTCAGTGGGTTTCAGATCCACTCTTGGTCCGAGTTTGACTCGGACCAAGAGTGGTAGTAGATTGACAACACACGTTGGAAGATTTGATTTTAGGTTTTGTTCTGTGTTTAATCTAATGGATCCCAATGGATGCCGTGCCATTCATGCCACGGTGCCAATTCTGATATGTTCACATTCAAGCCTATCTAGCGTTAAACACAAACGGTGACGGAGGATCGCAGACAACAGAAGAAAAAAAGAAAAAAATTTTATAAAATGCTGCCATACCGACAACTTCTGTGACATATTGTCATTAGTTGGGAGTACATGTTCAGTTAGTTATGACTAGCAGTCATCCTTGAGTTGGGTGTTTTTACCTCCTATAAGTCTTATAGTCTACTAAACCATACGATTATTAAAACAAACTACAGAGCCTTGCATATTTGTATTAATAAATAATGTTATTTCTAACACAATATGGCCCATCAATCTAAAATGGAATAAATATGTCTGCATTTGTCCCTCAAGCCTGTGAAAATAATGGATTAAGAAGTGGAACACCAGCGATTGTCCGACCAATGAGAATTTGGTTTATAGTTTATATCGACCAACCGATCGATCAACCGACCAGAACTTGACAGCCCTAATTCATACATGTAAATATATATATATATATATATATATATATATATATATATATATATATATATATATATATATATATGCACGTACAAATATGCAAGTACAGAGATATGGTTGCCATAGCTACCGGTGAGCTAGTTAAAATGGGCAGAGTGTAATCAGACAGATTTTCTTCCGCTAATGTTAGTAAGTAATTGTTTTTTGCCAAAGTAAAGTTACAGTTACAGTCCAGTATCAGAGCTACAATCTGTGTTTTATCACAGCTAGTGTGTCCTTTATCACAGTTACAGTCTGTGCTTTATCACAGTTGAAGTCTGTGCTTTATATCTGCTACAGTCTTTCCTTAATCAGTTACAGACAGATTTTATCACAGCTACAATCTATCCTTTATCATAGTCTGTTTTTTATCAAAGCTACAATCTGTATTTCATCACAGCTACAGTGTGTTCTTTATCAAAGTTGCAGTCTGTCCTTCATCACAGCTAAAGTATTCCTTTATATCAGTTAGTCTGTTCTTTGTCACAGCTACAGTTGATCCTTTATCACAGTTACAATATGTCCTTTGACACAGCTAGTGTCTATCCTTTATAACACTGAGGGTTCAGTAGAGGCTTGTAGAGGTTTTAACTCACTGCTCCATCTGCAGGAAACAATGATGGACAACGCGCTGCGCACCATATCCTATATCGCTGACATCGGGAACATCGTGGTGCTTATGGCGCGGCGGAGGATGCCGCGCACGGTGTCGCAGGACTGCATCGAGACGACGCCGGGGGCCCCCGAGGCCAAAAAACAGTACAAAATGATCTGCCACGTCTTTGAGTCTGAGGACGTAAGTGGGAACGTGGCTTTTAGCTCACTACACAGTAGAGCACACTTGTTTGGTACTTGAAATAAGTACTACTATTCAACACTATAGCAATTTATATTGTATAGTGTATTGTGTATTTTTCATTTCTCACTTACAATGACTTACTGAATTACAGCTAATGTGTTTTGGTACTTTGATAATTAAGGAGCAGGTGGGGGTTTATGGGCATCTTGCTCAAGGATGGATTTGTGGAAGATTCAAATCAAGGTGTAGTTTCCAGCCCTTTGTTCCAAACAGACCACAGAGTCAAGACTTAACATTCAATACTTTATTAATTGGCTTTCTCAGGATACCCAAACAAGCAGTATCCTGAGCAGTCCTTCAGGGATTTAACACATGACAAGGGCAGGGCTATCAGCTACCTTCCAATCATTACCTGTTCTTCAGTTATACAATACAAAAAGGTTCAACCCCGATTTCCTATGGGGTTACATTATTTGAAAAGGCCAATCACATGTTTATTGGCTTGAAGCTGGGTGCGAGAGGATGCACAGAGCGCGTGCACGCCTCCAGGTACGCTGATACCACCGAAGGTGAGCCTGGACGGAAGGGACAGCAATCTCTGCCTCCAGGGCGGGGGACAGCAATCTCTGCCTCCAGGGCGGGGAACAGAGGCAGTTGATAACCCAGGGAGCACATGAATGGGGAAAGTCCTGTGGAGGCGTTCGCGGGGGAGTTATGTGCATATTCCACCCAGGGCAGCTGAGAACTCCATGAGGCTGGGTTCGCCTCAGTAATACAGCGAAGAGCGGCCTCCATCTCCTGGTTCGCCCGCTCCGCTTGACTGTTTGACTGGGGGTCCAGGAATTGCTGGAGCTTCTTGCGGGAAGTGGGAGTGGGCCACTCGGCCACCGCCGAAGCCTTTGCGGGATCCATCCTCACCTCTCCTTGGCCGATGATGTACCCCAAGAATGAAGTGGAGGTGACATGAAACTCGCATTTCTCCACCTTAACAAATATTCTGTTCTCAAGAAGCCGCTGGAGAACCTGTCGGACGTGGATCTTATGCTCCTCCAGCGACCCGAAGAAGATGAGGATGTCGTCCAATTAGACGAAGACAGAGCGATTCAATAGGTCACGAAGAACATCGTTGACGAGGGCCTGGAAGACAGCTGGGGCGTTAGTGAGTCCGAATGGCATAACAAAGTACTCAAAGTGGCCGAGGGGGGTGTTGAATGCCGTCTTCCACTCATCCCCCTCCCGGATGCGGACCAGGTGGTACGCAGGTCGAGTTTTGAGAAGATCTTAGCCCCGTGGAGGGGGACTAAGGCGGAGCTGATCAAGGATAGTGGGTATTTGTTTTTTACCGTGATATTATTCAGGCCTTGATAGTCAATACAGGGACGGAGGGAGCTATCTTTTTTAGTAACGAAAAAAACCCCGGCTCCGACTGGAGAGGAGGAGGGACAGATGATTCCCGCGGCCAGGGACTCCTGAATATACTGTTCCATAGACTCACATTCTGGGTGGGAGAGATTGTATAGGCGGCTGCTGGGCAGGGGGGCTCCAGGGAGAAGGTCTATGGCACAGTCGTATGGGCGGTGGGGGGGGCAGAGTGAGAGCGTGGGCCTTACTGAAGACCTCGCCGAGATCATTGTAAGCCGCCGGAACAGCAGTCAAGTCGGGAGGTGGTGGCGTCGCGGGCTCGGCGACACGGGGGGGCTGAGCGGAGCGGAGACAATGGGAAAGACAGTGAGGGCTCCAGGACGTAATATTGGCCGATCCCCAAATGACGTTCGGGTTGTGGGAACGTAGCAAAGGGAAGCCCAAGACTATCGGGGAGACGGGACAGTCCATAACATGGAGGGAAAGGGACTCACGGTGGTTACCAGAGATAAACAGGGAGACCGGTACCGTCCGGCACTCCACACGGCCGAGAGGCTTTCCATTAAGAGCCAGGCTTGAATTGGGAAATCAAGAGGTAACGTTTCTATCCCAAGTTGGTTGACCAGTTCGCTATCAATAAACGACTCGTCCACCCCCGAGTCCAGGAGAACCGAGAGCGGAAGAGACTGGTCACGCCACAAGAGGACGGCGTCTAACTGGGGTCGGGGAACCGAGGGATCGAGGGTTCGACTCGCCTGGATCCCTCGAATCACTGGCGAGTCTGCTCTTTTCCCGGACGAGTGGGACAGGTCGAGATGATGTGGCCGGGAAGACCGCAGTAAAGGCAGACCCTGGTTGCTAGACGGTGTTGCCTCTCTGACAGGGACAGACGGGTGCGCCCCAGTTGCATGGGTTCTGGGTCGGGTAGGGGCACTGGCTCACGACAGGGAGGAATGGGCCTAGGAGAAGAAGGTTGTGGAACAGCGGGGAAGGAGGGGAGGAGCGTCGAAGATGAAGGGAGCGGGCGCTTGCGTCGCCGTTCGCGAAGCCGGCTATCGAGACGAATAGCGAGGGAGATTAAGTGGTCCAGACTTGGGGAGTCCTCCCGAGTGGCCAACTCATCCCTGATGGAGTCATTTAGCGCACTTGTGAAAACTCCCAGTAAGGCCTCCTCATTCCACCCACTCTCTGCCGCGAGGGTACGGAACTCGATGGCAAAGGCCGCGACGCTTCGGGATCCCTGGCGGAGGGACAAGAGGCGCTGTGAAGCCTCTCTGCCACGGACAGGATGATCGAAAACCCTCTGCATCTCTTTGGTGAACTTGGCGTAGGTGGAGCAGAACTCGGAGCCCCTCTCCCAAACTGCTGTAGCCCAGGTGAGAGCCTTTCCCCGTAAAGCTCCGATTAAATAAGCGATGCAGGAACTATCAGTCGGATAGATCTGGGGCTGGAGACGAAAAACCAAGTTGCATTGAAGAAGAAAGGCCAGGTCGCCCTCGTAGCGTTCGGGGGCGGGAATGAACGGCTCGCATGAAGAGGCCGGGAGGGGTAGAGTGGAGGGACGGAGAGGTGGAGAGGCGGGGTTGGCGCCGGGGCACGGAGTTCTCGGATAGCCGAGGTTAACTCTTGGAGAGTGGACGTGATCTCCCGCAGAGCCTGATCATGTTGCCCGAGTAGGGCTCCCTGATGGGAGATTACCTGGCTTAGTGTCCCAGTGTCCGCTGGGTCCATGCTGGCCAGTTCGTACTGTTAACGTTACGACCGGAAAACCCAAACGCGAGACACACCAGGCAGAGGAAGGTTCGGGAATAAGGGAATTTATTAACAAACGGCACAGGCAAGGGCAGAGCAAGACATAGTCGGGCATGCAGTGGTTCGGCGACAGGCAGGCAAGAGGCAGATGTAGAGACGAAGACAGGCGAGGAGTCAGGCAGGCGGAGATTCAATAACGGGAAGGCAGTCAGACGGTCGGAGGTCAGGAGACAGGGAAGGATCCGGGAATGGCTGGGCACAAGGAGAGGACAGGTTAGGAGCAGACAGAGTACAGGGAAACGAGGATCTTAAGGTGCGGGAACGAAGTACTGACACGATACGTGGATTCAACGAACTGGCGCCGGCTGCCAGGAAGGCAAGGAATAAATAGGGTGCGGTGATTGCTGATGGGTGACAGGAGTGTATGTGATTGTTGATTGAAGGCAGGAGTGTGGAGCGGAGTGCACGTGGTGAAGTGGCAGCCGGCGCCACTAAGTGGTAGCAGAGGGTGGCATGACAGAATGGCACATGTAGGTAGACAAGCCAGAAAGGAGTTGCAGTGGTCTAAATGCGAGATGACAAGAACCTGGCCTAAAACCTGCATGGGCCTCTTGGTGACTAACACCCATATCCTGTTTATGTACAGCTTGAATCTGCAGGAGCTGGTTGTCACAGCAATGTTGGCAGTGAAGAGGTAGGCTGTTTTAGCAGTGTGAAGTTTCTCTGTGACGGCAAGGAGGGCAGTCTCAGTGTAGTGGCCTACCTTGAATCCTGACTAGTGAGGGTCGAAAAGGTTATTCTGGTGGAGGTATGCAGAAAGTTGGGAAAAGACTGCATGCTCAAGTGTTTTGGAAATAAATGGTAGAAGAGAAACAGGTCGGCAATTCTTTACAACAGATGGGTTGAGTGTGGGTTTCTTTAAAGAGGTTTCACTCTCTCTGCTTTAAGTGTGTTCGGAAAACAATGTTTTCTATGTACCTTCCACAAGGAGGTTATGTGACACTAACCCCGTGGTTCTCTCTCTCTCTCCCTCCCTCTCCTCTCTCCCTTTCTGTTTCTGCAGGCTCAGCTCATAGCCCAGTCGATTGGCCAGGCCTTCAGCGTGGCCTACCAGGAGTTCCTGAGAGCCAACGGCATCAACCCAGAGGACCTGAGTCAGAAGCAGTACAGTGATGTCATCAACACCCAGGAGATGTACAACGATGACCTCATTCACTTCTCCAACTCTGAGAACTGCAAAGAGGTCAGTTGGGTGGGAAGTAGTTTGTGGAAATACACTCAGAAGCCTTCTGTAGTGTACAGCCTATGGTAATATCCATCTGTTAAGGTACAGAGCTAGGACCCAAACGCGAGACACCGAGACAGAGATGGAATGGGGTCGAAAGGGATTTATTAGCAAAAGTACAGGCAAGGACAAGGCAGGCGGATAGTTAGACAGGCAGGGGTTCGTTGGCAGGCGGGCGGCAGCAGGCCGAGGGACGTAGGCAGACGGGTGGTCAGGCAGGCGAGTGGTCGAAAACAGGGAAGGCAGTCAGACGAGTGGAGGCAGGAGTCGGGATGGAACCGGGGAGTACTAGAGGAGAAGGACAGGCAGGTTAGACAGGCTAGGACTGAGGAACAAGAAACTGGAGCGCTGGAACGAGGTACTAACTTGGAAAAGGGTAACAGCGAACTGGCGCCGGCTGCTTGGTGAGGAGGGAGGAAATAGGGTGCGTTGATTGCTGGATTGGAGACCGCAGTGTAGAGCGGAGTGCACGTGGGTAATTGCTGGCAGAGAGGTAAGCAAGGGCACGTGGGGAAGTGACAGCCGGCGCCACTAGGTGGTGGCAGAGGGTCACATTACAGTACCCCCCCCCCCCTCTACGAGCGCCTCCAGGCGGACGAACGGGGTGAGAGGGGTGCCGACGATGAAAGTCCCGGATAAGGGAAGCGTCCAGGATACGACTCCGCGGAACCCAGGACCGCTCCTCAGGGCCGTAGCCTTCCCAGTCCACCAGGTATTGGAATCCTCGGCCGCGACGACGCACGTCAAGGAGGCGTCTGACCGTGTACGCCGGATGGTTGTCGATCAGCCGGGGGGGAGGTGGCGCCGGGGACGGAGGAGACAGCGGACTTTAGGAGACGGGCTTCAGCTGGGAGACGTGGAAGGTGGGGTGAATGCGGAGAGACGAGGGGAGCTTGAGGCGGACGGCACAGGGGTTGATCAGGGCCTCGATCTCAAACGGTCCGACAAACCGGGGTGAGAGCTTCTGGGAGACCCCCTTTAAGGGAAGGTGCTTGGACCGGAGCCAGACCTTCTCTCCGGGGGAGTACTGATGGGCCGGTTGTTGGTGCTTGTTCGCCTGATGTTGAGAGCGGGAGGACGCACGGAGAAGTGCGGTGCGTGCACGCTTCCAGGTGCGCTGGCAACGGCGTAGGTGAGCCTGAACAGAGAGAACCGCAATCTCCGCCTCCAAGGCCGGGAACAGGGGCGGTTGGTATCCCAGAGAGCACATGAACGGAGACAGACCGGTGGACGCATTGATGAGAGTGTTGTGGGCATACTCAACCCAGGGAAGTTGAGTACTCCAGGACGAGGAGTTAGTGCTGGTCACGCAGCGAAGAGTGGCTTCCATTTCCTGGTTCGCCCTTTCGGACTGCCCATTGGTCTGTGGATGATAGCCAGAGGAAAGGCTGACCGTGGTTCCCAGAGCCGCACAGAACGCTCGCCAGACCTGGGAGATAAACTGTGGACCCCGGTCCGACACGATATCCAGAGGAATGCCATGGAGGCGAAACACATGGGAAACCAAGAGGTCCGCAGTCTCTCTGGAGGAGGGGAGCTTAGGGAGCGCAATAAAATGTGCAGCTTTGGAAAAGCGGTCTATTACGGTGAGTATGGTTGTGTTGCCATCAGAGGGGGGAAACCGGTGACAAAGTCCAGGGAAATGTGGGACCATGGACGACTGGGGATAGGCAAGGGTCGGAGCAAACCGGTGCGTGGCTGGGTAGAGGTCTTGCTACGGGCACAGACAGCACGCCGCAATGAAAGCGCGGACGTCAGCGTCCATGGAGGGCCACCAAAACCGCAGACGAACGAACTCCAGAGTTCGGGGTATGCCTGGATGACAAGTAAGGCTCGAGGAATGAGCCCAGATGAGCACCTAGACCTCACCTTGTCGGGGACGAACAGCCGATTGGGCGGACCGGAGCCGGGGTCAGGCTGTTGCCGCTGAGCCTGGAGAACAGCGGATTCGACCTCCAGGGTGAGCGTAGCGACCAGACAGGCTGACGGCAGAATGGACTCTGGTTCAGAGCAGGGATCCTCGGGGGAGTGTAGTCGGGACAGGGCGTCCGGCTTAACGTTGCGGGAACCAGGTCGGTAGGTGAGGGTGAATTTAAAGCGTCCGAAGAAGAGTGCCCACCTGGCCTGCCTGGAGTTGAGTCTCTTGGCCGACTGAATATACTCCAGGTTCCGGTGGTCCGTCCAGACAATGAATGGCTGGTCCGCTCCTTCCAGCCAGTGGCGCCACTCCTCTAGAGCCAGTTTCACCGCCAGGAGCTCGCGGTTCCCGACGTCATAGGCGGCTCAGGCGGAGTCAGCCGGCGCGAGAAGAAAGCGCAAGGATGGAGCTTGTGGTCAGCGGTGGAACGCTGAGACAGCACCGCCCCCACCCCAGTGTCAAAAGCGTCGACCTCAACGATGAACTGGAGAGTCGGGTCGGGCTGAACGAGGATGGGCGATGAAATGAATCGCTCCTTCAGGCTTCGAAAAGCGGACTCCGCCTCCGGCATCCACTCGAAGAGCCTCTTAGAAGAGGTTAGGACAGTGAGGGGGGCCGCGATCCGACCATAGTCTCTGATGAAGCGGCGGTAAAAATTGGCGAAGCCGAGGAACTGTGGAGCTGTTTCCTGGAGGAAGGAGAGGGCCACTCAGCTACCGCAGAGACCTTGCACGGATCCATCTTCACCTCTCGCTGGCCGATGATGTAACCCAGGAAGGAGACGGACGGGGCATGGAAGTCGCACTTCTCTGCTTTAACAAAGAGTCTGTTCTCTAGAAGACGCTGGAGAACCTGTCATACATGTATTATGTGCTCTTCCAGGGACCCAGAGAAGATCAGGATGTCATCCAGGTACACGAATACAGAGTGGTTAAGCATGTCCCGGAGAACATCATTTACCAGCGCTTGAAAGACAGCAAGTGCGTTGGTGAGACCAAAAGGCATGACGAGGTATTCAAAATGGCCCAGGGGAGTGTTGAAGCCCGTCTTCCACTCGTCCCCCTCCCGGATCCGGACTAGATGGTACGCATTGCGCAGGTCCAGTTTTGAGAAGATAGTGGCTCCGTGGAGGGGAACAAAGGTGGAGCTAATGAGAGGCAGCGGGTATTTATTCTTTACCGTGATGTTGTTTAAACCACGATAGTCGATGCAAGGACGGAGGGAGCCGTCCTTCTTACGGACAAAGAAAAAACCCGCTCCTACTGGAGAAGAGGAGGGATGGATTATCCCAGCGGCGAGGGACTCCTGTATGTACTGCTCCATGGATAACCGCTCGGGACAGGAGAGGTTATATAGTCGACTGCTGGGCAGGGGGGCTCCGGGGAGTAGGTCGATGGCGCAATCGTAAGGACGGTGGAGAGGTAACGAGAGAGCGCGGGCCTTGCTAAAAACCTCTCCCAGGTCATGGTAGACCGATGGAACGGAGGAGAGGTCGGGAGGAGAGGGTGTTGGAGCCTCAGGAGTGAGGGGAGGTTGGGCGGAACAAAGACAGTGGGCGAGACAGAAAGGGCTCCAGGAGGAGATCCGACTCTCCTTCCAGTCCATCTGAGGGTTGTGACGCTGCAGCCAAGGGAATCCCAAGACTACTGGGGTGAGAGGACAGTCCAAAACGTGTAGAGTGAGAGACTCGCGGTGGTCCCCAGAGACGATCAGAGACAAAGGTACAGTCCTGCGATTGACCCGAGCGAGTCTCTTCCCGGTGAGGGACTGGGCCAAAATGGGGGAATCCAAGGGGGTTGTCTTAATCCCAAGTTGCCTGACTAACTGTCGATCAATGAAGGACTCGTCCGCTCCCGAATCCAGGAGGACAGACAGAGGAAAGGATTGATCCTGCCATAACAGGACGGAGTCCAGAACGGGACGGGGGGCAGAGGGATCAAGAGTTCGACTCGCCAGAATCCCTCGAGTTACCAGCGAGTCGACCCTTTTCCCGGACAGGTGGGACAGGAAGCAATGGTGTGTCCCGGGAGACCGCAGTAAAGGCAAACACCGGTTGCCAGCCGGTGTTGCCTCTCGGTCGAGGATAGGTGGGCTCGCCCCAATTGCATAGGCTCCGGCTCAGGTTGGGAAGCTGGCTCAGGGCGGGGAGAATAGGACCGAGGTGGAGGTGGTAACGGGGCAGCCGGAGAGAGAGAGAGAGATGCCGGGGACGAGCGGTATGTGCGCTCGTGCCGCCGTTCGCGCAGACGATTATCCAGGCGAGTCACGAGGGAGATGAGATGGTCCAGATTGGGTGACTCCTCCCGAACGGCCAACTCATCTTTGAGGGAATCCGAAAGCGCGTTCAAGAAAGCCCCCATTAAGGCCACGTCATTCCACCCGCTCTCCGCAGCGAGAGTTCGAAAATCCACAACGAAATCAGCGACGCTTCGGGAGCCCTGGCGGACGGAGAAGAGGCGCATGGAAGCCTCTCTGCCCCGGACGGGGTGATCGAAAACCCTCCGCATCTCAGTGGTGAACTCAGAGTAGGAGGAACAGAATTCAGACCCCTTCTCCATTACGGAGGTAGCCCAAGAGAGGGCCCTACCACGTAAGGCTCCGACGAGGTAAGCGATCCGAGAGCTGTCGGTGGGGTAGGTCAGGGGCTGGAGCCGGAACACCAGGTCACACTGTAAAAGGAAGTCCCGACAGGTACCCAGATCACCCCCGTATCGTTCGGGGCCCGGGATGTATAGCTCGCGTGCAGTGGCTGGCAGGGAAGGGGGAAGGAGCGGCGCAACGGGAGTTGGCGCCGGGACATGGTTTCCCCGGACGGCAATAGTAAGCTCCCGGAGAGAGGAAAACATCTCCTGCAGCGCCTGGTCGTGCCGTCCGAGTAACTCTCCCTGACGGGAGAGGGCTTGGTGTATGGCTCCTATGTCTGCTGGGTCCATGTTTGGCCAGTTCGTACTGTTAAGGTACAGAGCTAGGACCCAAACGTGAGACACCGAGACAGAGATGGAATGGGGTCGAAAGGGATTTATTAGCAAAAGTACAGGCAAGGACAAGGCAGGCGGATAGTTAGACAGGCAGGGGTTCGTTGGCAGGCGGGCGGCAGCAGGCCGAGGGACGTAGGCAGGCGGGTGGTCAGGCAGGCGAGTGGTCGAAAACAGGGAAGTCAGTCAGACGAGTGGAGGCAGGAGTCGGGATGGAACCGGGGAGGACTAGAGGAGAAGGACAGGCAGGTTAGACAGGCTAGGACTGAGGAACAAGAAACTGGAGCGCTGGAACGAGGTACTAACTTGGAAAAGGGTAACAGCGAACTGGCGCCAGCTGCTTGGTGAGGAGGGAGGAAATAGGGTGCGTTGATTGCTGGATTGGAGACCGGAGTGTAGAGCGGAGGGCACGTGGGTAATTGCTGGCAGAGAGGTAAACAAGGGCACGTGGGGAAGTGACAGCCGGTGCCACTAGGTGGTGGCAGAGGGTCACGTTACACCATCGGCCTTCAGTCGAGTTGATATAGACCACAACTCGGAAGTCTCCGTGAAATGCATAGCTTAAAACTTGGTCATAGATAATTGTGTTAGTGGTTTGTATTTCCATTGGAGAAAAAAGTGCTATCTCTTTATTGATTATGTCACACCTTAAACAAAACAGCCATCTTTGTCTGTCAACCTGCCACTGTCACAGTACTTTCTAGTTGAACATGTCTACTGTGTACTGTCTGTGTATACTGTTGAACCTTGTCAAAATATTGTAATTAAACTTCCAACACGGAAATGTAGCATTTTACAATGCTTAGTCTGATGATCCATGATAAAACAGATACAGCACACGGCATGGATGTGAGATCACGACAGGCTGAGCATCCTTCATTTTATAACCGGACAGATTGCCATAGAAATATCCCATTTGGAGCAGAGAGGAGTGCCAGGATGTTTAAAGAGGCTGAATTCCTTCCTTGACATGATGATGATGGCTGAAGACTTTAAAGCTTAATTTATACTTCTGGGTCAAATAGCTGCCACAGGGTCTCTACAATACCGAACTTGCCAAAAATGTCCACCACCATAGCTTATGTGGACTTCTCCAAAGATATACGTACACATTGGGATGTAGAACCATTATGCCCTGGATGGCAATAGTCCTGCTATCTTTTGCCTATAGTGTAAAAAACCCATTCAACCCTCTTCTTCTTCAACCATCTCCATCAGCTGCAGCTAGAGAAGAGCAAAGGGGAGATCCTGGGCGTGGTGATCGTGGAGTCGGGGTGGGGCTCCATCCTGCCCACCGTCATCCTGGCCAACATGATGAATGCCGGGCCGGCTGCGCGCTCCGGGAAGCTCAGCATCGGCGACCAAATAATGTCCATCAATAACACCAGCCTGGTAGGGCTGCCACTAGCCACCTGCCAAGGCATCATCAAGGTAAGGGCTCACACCTCTTCCTGTAAGACATACACCTGTTCAGGTAAAACATACATCTATTCAGGCAGGACTCACACCTGTTCATGTAAGAGCTCACACCTGTTCAGGTAGGACTCAAATATGTGTGAGCTGGATCAGATGCCCCATTTGAAGTGTCCAGTCCATGAAGGCGCGGCGTCAGAGTACACCACTGCTCCTCTACTGCGTGTGTCCACTTTAAATAATGAGAATGAACAGAATCAACAAACAGAATTAACTAACTAAAGAATTACTACAAATTCCACTAATTTATGGTAAAAACAGAGCAAAATAATAATGGGTCATCTTTTAATTTCAATTCACTTCAATTAAAACAACTTTACTGGTACTTTAACCATTAGGGACCTCATTCTTCTGTCTAAAGTGTCATAACATATGCATAACATAGTTTGTGCTTCTTGCCCGCTGTGTGTGTGTGTGTGTGTGTGTGTGTGTGTGGTGTGTGGTGTGTGGTGTGTGTGTGTGTGTGTGTGTGTGTGTGTGTGTGTGTGTGTGTGTGTGTGTGTGTGTGTGTGTGTGCAGGGCTTGAAGAACCAGGTGCAGGTGAAACTGAACATCGTCAGCTGTCCTCCTGTGACCATGGTCCTAATTAAGCGACCAGACCTCAAATACCAGCTGGGCTTCAGTGTGCAGAATGGCATTGTGAGTACACATGTCAAGCCATGCCCACATTCACCATAAAGCTTTATTTAACAGATACAAGCAACAAAAAGCATTACCAAACAGCTTAAAGCATAACAAAGCTTTAAGCTGCTTTAACAGTTTCAAGCAACACAAAGCTTTCTTTAACAGACTAGTAACAGTTTTGATATACAAAACTTAATTTAAAACATATTAATAACACTCTTAAGCAACAAATATCTTTATTTAATAGATACATAACACTTCTTAGCAACAAAGAGTCTTGGTTACCAGATTGATAAGAACATTTCAAGCAACACAAGCTTTATTTAGCAGATAAATGGCAGTTTCAACCAACACAGAGCTTTATTTTGAACAGAGGACAGTTTCAATTATCATTGAACCTTTAATGAACAGGAGCAGAAGTGTTATTAACATAGATTATGCTAACCTAATCCTCATATTAACAAAGACCGTCTAGCTTTCTATCACTCAATATTCTTTAAATGCTGTCCATTTATCCTTTCACCCATCCATCCATCCATCCATCCATCCAACCATCCAGTCTATTGCAAGATGGACAATAGTTGATAGAAAGAAAAACAATGCCAATACAGGTATCTTTAAATGTTCTCCCCCGTGCACGGGATGGCTCTGGACACACTTACTGTAAGTACGATGGTCTACAATAATGAAACATATAATGTTAACTCAACTGCCTGTAATGTTTACGCATATTGTTTAATTTACATTTACATTGCTGCTACTCCTATTGTGTATGTAGATACATTTTCCTTTTTAAATTTTAACTTGGCAAAATAAAATCTATTCCTGTCCTGTACTTTCTGCACGAGATACCCATATTTCGGATCAACCCCAGTCATTGCAAGAAACGTATTGCAGGGTAAAGGACACAAGCACCAATCCACGCCAGATAGTAATCAGGAGCCCCCATCCACGAGAGATAAAAAATAAGTGAGATGAAATGGCCAGTGTGCCCACAAAGGCAACGGCGAAGTCTGAGATCTGAAGAACCACCATCCACCCCAGCTTTGGCAGATAGAAGCATTAGTCATGATGGCACCAATGTGAAATGTAACTGTGTTACGTCTGTATAAAATATATATAAAATGTATCTTGAACAAAACAATACATTTTACAATGGGCTATAATAGAAAACTAAATCCAATAAGTCTGTGTGTTGTGTCAGACACACATCACCATAGGCGTAGACTGGAGTTCTCAACTGCTTGATTTCTTCTTCTTCTTATATATATATATATATATATATATATATATATATATATATATATATATATATATATATATATATATATATATATATATATATCATATAATTATAATAGGCCTACCAGTAATGCATTGTCCCTCAAACAAATATGTCTCTCACATTTTACAATATAGCCCTTCAAACGTACTAACTGTGTGTCCTTGTGTCGGACACACATCGCCATATGCGCAGAGTGGAGTTCTCCACTGCGTGAATCGAATTTATTTGTTCTTTATTATAATTATATAATAATACAAATTAATGTCATTGTTGTCAATATTGTTATATCTTACCTTATCTACTACTAAACAATGCAGTCCTTTCCTTGTGTAACCCCTCAAAAGAAAACCACTACAGCCGAAATGGCTGGGGTATCTACTAAACACGGTAGGCCTAAATAGGCAGCATCGTGTGATTCATAGTTCTGATCCTAATTGATTGATAATTACATAGATACATCTTCAAAATGCAAAAAAGCAGCTTTAGATTAAACTAATTTCTGTCTTTCTATGGTTTTAGCTAGCCATGTCTTTTCAAAACGTAAAAATTTGCTAGCTATCTATGAAATATCAGTCTATATGCCAACACCCCCACTTGCTCTTATACTGTACAAGTCGTATTCAACCTAGCTTTATCAACATATTTAGCAGTTATACATCTTACAAATGTCAGTTTATATTCCAAACATATAACCCAAGAATTTTTCATTTTTGAACTTCGTTACAGGTTTAGTCAAAACATCTGCAACCATGTCTGCCGTTGGACAATATTCAATACTTATTTTACCATCACTGAGTGCAGATCGAATGAAATAATATCTGATGTCGACATGTTTACATCTCTGACATACCAAACCTTTCCAGTATCTTGGTTATGTACCTTGTTTGGTTCATCTTTATTTTCCCTTCACTTTGTGTAAAATCAATGCCTAGGAAATGTCTAAGCCTCTCATCTGAATTGTTTTGGACCGTATAGACCCACCTGCCCCCCACTGCATTTTTACCCTCTGGCAGGGTGGTCAAAGTGAATGTATCATTTTCCCTAAGGGAATCCATCTCCTCCTTCATAGCAGTAGCCCAAATCTCTGATTTTGGTGAAATCATTGCTTCTTTGAAGGTTTGTGGTGCATTGCACATTACTCTGTAGCAGTAGTCAACACTATGTGGTATCTGGTCATCACACTTCACTTTACACTCATAGTCTTTTAAGTACTGGGGTTTCTTCCTCGCTCTGTCTGGATAGCGTGGACTCTGACTATCTGAAGTCTCGATTTGCACATCTTGTGTTTCTTCGGAATTTTGATCTGCCATCTTGGCTTTTGGCATGGGGGATTCAAATCTCTTCCCATGAAGATCATCACTCATTTCCAAATCTGTCTGAGTTTTGCGTTCGACTATACCTTTTGTAAAGAACTTGACTAATCCGTTTTTAAGAACTTTTCCAGTGTCTGGGTAGTAGACTAGGTATGCTGGACTATTTTTATCATACCCAACAAAAATACCCTTGTCACATCTTGAGTCCAACTTTTTCTTGTTTTGTCTGTATGCATAGCAAACAGATCCAAATTCTTTCATCTTTAAAAGATCAGGCTTTCTCCCAGTAAACATGTAGTATGGAGTCTGTCCTACACGCTTATTGTAACAGCTATTGCGAATTACTGCAGCAGTCATTACAGCATATGTCCACAACTTCTTTGGTAGGTAGCATGCATCTTGCCATTTCAAACAGTGTTCTCCAATTTCTCTCAGCGGTCCCATTTTGATGGGGAGCTGAAGTTTCATGTCTTATGGCATTCTTACTGAGCAGTGACTGGAACTCTTTTGCTGTGAACTCTGTGCCATTATCTGACCTGACACACTTTATTTTCCCATAAGGGGCCACATCAGCAATACACTTCTCAGTAGCTTTTACAGTATCACTCTTTGCTTTTAGGAAATACACAAAAACTACCCCTGAATAATCATCCGTAAATGCTAGAGTGTATCTGAACCCATCTTTTTCCTCTGGCTCAATAGGGCCAGCCAAATCAGTGTGCACAAGCTCAAGAGCCACTTTTGCCTTTTCATCAGGCTCTCTGTTTCTGCTCTGAACAAATTTTCCCTGTGTGCAGATGTCACAGTTGAAGGTAGATTTATCAATCTTACCTGTGGTTTTCATTCCCTCTGTCACATTTTCTAACTTTGACACATCCTCAAAATTACAGTGGCCAAGAATTATGTGCCATGTGTGAATATCATAGCACCCATGACATCCATCATCATTTTCATCACTTACAGTGTTAAGATAGTACAGTCTATCGTACTCCTTGATGTCAAAAGTGGTACCGTTCTTGTGGATGAGCTTGTTACACCCCTGTCGAAAGTTGACTGAAGCTCCGTTGGCTGTCACTGCTTTAACAGAGAAAATGTCCTGTGGAAAAGACGGCACGTACAGCGCCTTCGTCAGCGTTGTTTTCACCCGACGACCTGTGTTGTCTCTCAGGTAAACCTCTGCTGCACCTCTCCTCTCCGCGACACCATTCGTTCTTGTTCCGTCAGCCAGCTCCACGGAATGTTTTTCCGGTTTGAAAGTCTCGTCAAACTCCTTCAACTTCCCGATGTCCATGACTATATGTGACGTTGCTCCCGTATCAACCATCAACCCTTTCTCTTTCAGTCCACAAACCTGATACTCACTTATTCTGAATGCAAATGTGTGGCCTTCAGCATCTGTTGCTTGTTTCACATTGTCTCTTCTTTTTCGTCTGCAATTTGCGTCAGTATGAGCTCTTGCAAAAACTACACCACTGTCTCCGTTCTCTGCGCTCTCCAGTAACGTTACATTCCCGGGGCCTTGTGCCCTTTCTGGCCACAGTTGAAGTAGGTTATCTCGGTCCCTTTATCTCTTCCTCTTGGCCAGCTAACTTTAATGTTACTTGCCTTCATCACGTTGTCATCAGTGGAAATGGCGCTAAACTTCTCGTTGCGTTCATAGCTCCTCAACTTGGTTTTGAACTTGCCAAAAGATGTCGGCTCCTCACTCTGCGTTATGTGGATGGCAAACGGCTTAAATGATTCGGGCAAACCGTTCAGAATCATTGCAATCAACAGCCCGTCACTTAAAGTCTCTTCAGCATTCCTCAGTGCTGTCATAGCCGTCTCAGACCGAATGATATAGTCTGTAACACTTTCGTCAGCGGCTTTCTGAAGAGAAGTTAGCTCAGTGTAGAGGCTAATCACACGTGGCTTCCCTTTACCTGCATTTTGTTCCCTCAATATCTTCAAAGCTTTTCTCCCATCATCTGCTGCTTCCCTCATTATCAGGGAAAGACTTTTATCATCCACAACCTGTATCAATTCGGCGTAGGCTTCTTCATTTTTCTCTTCATCTTCTTCATCTTCATCCACGCTCAATATGGCGGCCTTTAGCCCTAGCAAACGCAAGTGCCCCAAAAACTTCGTCTCCCATAAACTCATAGTTTTTTTCATCTCCGTCGAAACATAATATATTCCATCGGCTTCCATGTTCCCTTCTGGGCCCATAACCTGTTGGGTTTGTCATCTTCAGGACAGGAATACCGGTTTACTTAACGAAAGAATAAACACACATATTCATCGTTGGTGTTTTAACGCTGCTCAGACGGAGCTTCACCATCCACACACACCGTAGCGTTATACTATGTGTCTGGGAAGCCTAACCCTCGGACGTGGGTATTAAATAAATCTCTGCTCACACGGAGCTTCACCATCCACACACACCGTGGTGTTATACAATAAGTGTCCGAAAAGCCCAACTTTATCGTCCCCTCGGTTCTCTGTCCACACAAACCGAGCCGCCGGTGCCCCTTGGTCGTGACATCTGACTATCTCGGAAAAGGTAGGCTGATGTCACGAAAAGAACGCCACCTGCCTTGGCAGCAGAGTGGCACGTTCACGTAGTGTTTTGGGGAGAATGGCAAAAACATAGGATTTTACCCCTTTTTTCTCTAAATTGGGGACTTATTTCAGTAACAGTGATAAAATGGCATAGATTACAATGTTGATGATCATAGAAGACAAGTGACCACGTTTAAAACTAAAAAAAAAAGTGGTTTTGGGGTCACTG
Source organism: Lota lota (assembly GCA_026745465.1). NCBI lineage: Eukaryota > Metazoa > Chordata > Actinopteri > Gadiformes > Lotidae > Lota > Lota lota. Next base: position 141,930 of record JACYXH010000813.1, read on the forward strand.
GCTCTTAAAATATTTATTTTAACTTTTTAATATTTCTGAAATAAATGTGGCATTAAATAAATAAATAAATGTGGCATTACATTTTTTCCTTCTTAAAAACGTCCTTTTTAAAATAAAAACGTATTTATTTATTTCAATATATTGACTAATTTAGTTATTTTTATTTATTTATAAATTGATTGCCTCATTTATTTATTTTTAAGCCTTATTTATCTATTTATTTATTTAATTTAGACTCAAATGGCATTCCATAATGGAGGCCGTCGGTGAGAGAAATCACTCGGATTGGCTGTTCAGCTTAAGCAAATCAATACACGAGAAGAGAAGCGGAAGTGAGCAAAGTGATTTGTCAAGAGAGCACGCAAGAAAAGATTGTCTAATGTTTTCACTTCCTCTCATCTGATCCTTCATCATTTTCACATATTCTCGATTTGAAGTAGCTAAATAACGAAACCGTCTGAGCGAGAGTGGTGTGAAACGGTAGGCAAACACTGCTTTGTTTCATGTTTGTATATATCCGCAGTCCTAGGTCTTCCGGTGTCCCTTTTTGAAAGACGAATACAGACTTCCACCACCTGCTGGTAGGGAGAGTTATTTCCTCTCACGCAGGCGCAGAACCTCAGTGCTACTTGGCCGTTGGCTGTAGTCTTTGTAGTGTGTTCAAGTGCCACGTTTTGGCCAAGACACAGATGATGCGAGGCAACGCAATAATCGATAGTTATGTTATTATAACTCTAGTTCTATGATTGTAGGCCTAGCCGTCTAGGCTTCACCTTATGGGCTTGTCCCGTGCACTCACTCGCGTGCACTGAACATTTTCAGCAATGCACCAATCAACATGGGCACCGCCCACACCGCGCACAGCTGTGTTCGTCCTCCCAGCTATTCTTTCAGCATTTGGAGGGTAGAGCAGGTGAGAAACTAGATGGCTACACCTACAATCATAGTAACTATCGTTCTATTTCATGTAGGCTACGCCGTCTAAGCACCTTATGGGCTAAGGTGAAGCTGCGAGCGGAGCCCGATAAATGTACTCCTGCTGGACCCAAGTCACAAAAATAAAGACCTAAGTAACAGGACACATAAGACTCAAATAGCCGAAGATGTGCAAAACACAACAGCTAAATAAGAACCCTTAATTCTCTTAAGAACATGCAAACGATGATCAAGAGAATAGAGTGAGTCTGTAACTCTGACTCAACCCGTATTTCATAGAACATGAAAAGAGGAATGCAGAGTAAAAAGGCCTCTCCTACGTCCGCTACCATAGGAGCGGGGCTAGGGAGAAAACCAAGCTACCAATAGCAACGAGCAACAAGGCCCTTCCTACATACACTCAAAAAGAGGCGGCAGGAGGAACCTGTTGTGAAATGTTAAATAATAGAGGACAGGATATTAAAACACCGGTTACGAACCGTAATCAAAGCAATAATAACCGGTCACTCCTGAGCTCAGTGCCCACGCTGGAACACCACCTGGTGACAGCCGAGAGAGAAAGAAGCTGAGCGACATCAAGAGCGTAACAGGCTCTGAGCGACAAACCAATATCTAATTCGTAGAGAGGGAGCCCGACTCCAACACAGAGTGGCCGAATGAGCCCCTGGACATGTCCAACATATAAAAACAAATAAAAGGACCGGGTGAAGACCATGACGCAGCCGCGCAAATGTCTTCTACCGAAATCCCCTTGAATAGGGCAGACGAAGCGGCCACCCCTCGTGCAGAGTGAGCTCTAACACCCAAAGGTGATGCTAAGCCCTGCAGAGTGTAGGCTAAGCAGACACCCTCACATATCCAGTGGGACAGACGCTGTTTAGAAAGAGCGCGGCCCTTGGCAGCGTCGCTATAACACATAAACTGTTGTGTGAAACGAAACGCAGCTGAGCGTTTCACGTACATAGCCAATGCCCGCACCGGGCACAGTAGATGCAACTCCGCCTCCGCTTCACTAGTATGAGGCGGGGGTTGAAAAGCATTAAGCACAATATCCCTCGACCGAAAATAACTGAATATGTTCATGGGGAGGAACGCAGGATTGGGTTTAAGCAGCGCGAAGAAGCTGTCCTCGTTCAATAACAAGCAGCTCGGGCTGACAGACAGCGCGGCCAACTCACCGACACGTTTGGCAGAAACCAAAGCCAATAAGAACGCTGTTTTAAAGGAAAGGACATCAAAAGGGGCTTGAGACAGAGGCTCGAAAGGGTCCTTGTATAAACCACGCAACACGATGGGAAGATCCCAATGCAGTGTAAGCACACGAGAAACAGGTTTAACATGCCTAAACCCACGCAAGAATCTCTTGACCAGTGGGTGACTGAAAACCGGTTTCCCGTCATATCATGCGTGGCCAGCCGAAACGGCTGCCGCATAGACTTTGATAGTGGAGAAAGCCAAACCTTTCTCCAACAAACACTGAAGGAACCCAAGCACGCTTCCCACCTCACAGAGAGATGGGACAACGTGGTTGAAGTCACACCACGTAGAGAAAGCGCCCCACTTCGCCACGTAAAGGGAGGAAGTGAAAGGGGCGCGAGCACTCTGAATAGTGTTGATAACTGCTGCTGGCAGACCTCTGCCTAGTAGAATCAACCTCTCAGAAGCCAAACCAACAACTGACACGCCACATCGGGCGGGTGGTGCACCGTCCCGTGTGCCTGTGAAAGCGCGTCCGGTGTGATCGGTACCGGCCACGGCTCCGTGCAAGAGAGCGCCACTAGGTCTGGGAATCACAGAGCTGAGCGGTTCTCCGGGGCCACTAGAATGAGGGACAATCCCCCCTGCCTGACCCGCTCCAGGAGAGCATATAAGAGAGCCCATTGCCACAGTGCGTACGCCATCGCGTCCACCCCCAACGGGGGAAGATCCTGGGGGCTGAGAGAGAACCATAGACTGCAGTGGGTGTTCTCTCTGGACGCAAAAAGGTCCACCTGAGCCATCCCGAACCTCTGCCAGATGAGTCTGACAATGTCGGGATGTAACCGCCATTCGTCTCGGCGGGGACCGCCGCGAGACATGAGGTCCACCCCAAAGTTCAGGGTGCCCGCGATATGCAGGGCTCTCAGGCTGAGCAGATTCTGATGAGCCTACAGCCAGAGTTCGACTGCTGCTTGGTGGAGAGCAACGGAGCGCACTCCCCCTTGTTTGTTTATGTAAGCCGCCGCTGACACGCTGTCTGTTCTTATCAGAACGTGGCGGCCGTGCGCCAGGTGAGAGAAATGTACAAGCACTTTCCTCACCGTGGTGAGCTCCAGCACATTTATGTGTGGAGTGGGGAGCGTCGGCCACTCGCCTCCGACCGAGTGGGAAAGGCACGTTCCTCCCCAACCCGTCAATGAGGCGTCCATGAAGACCACCATGTGAGACGTGACTCTGTCTAGGGGAACTCCTCTGAGAAGAGCCGGGGGACACCCCCAATATTCCAGGTCTGGCGACACCGAGCGGGGTATGGACAGTACCCTGCGCTTGTGTCACCTGGGATCCAGTCTCTGGCGAGCAAACCACTGCTGCAGTCTGCACATATAGAGCAGACCCAGGGTCACCACAGGGTGAGCAGCTGCCATCAGTCCCAACAGGTGCATGATGGACAGTGCGGTCACGCTCCCGCAAACGTGAAAACGGGAGAGTGCCAACAGGACGGCATCTCGCCGAGGAGGTGAGAGCATTGCAGTGAACGTGACGGAGTCTAGGCAAAGCCCCAAGTAGACTAGCTGTCGGCTGGGGAGCGGGGAGCCCTTCACCCAGTTGATGGCGAAACCCAACAAGGAGAGATGATTTATCACCGTCATGGTGTCTCTTCTCGCAGCTTCTTCTCAGTCGCTCAGAATCAGTAGGTCGTCGAGGTAAAAAAGAAAAAAATCCTTGACGCCAGGGAGTAACCGAACAGCAGGCACTGGTACTCGTACACCACGCCCATAAAATGTCTTGTGAGCCTGGAGAATGGGGACGTGGAAGTAAGCATCCTTGAGATCCAGGGATGTGAACCAGTCTCCTTCTCTCACACACCGGAGCAACACTCTGGTGGTGAGCATCCTGAATTTCCTCACGGCAACAAATTTGTTGAAGACGCGAAGATCCAGAATGGGTCTCATCTCCCCTGACTTCTTGGGACCAGGAAGTAGCGGGAGTAAAACCCTAGGTGTGACTCGGGGGGGGGGGGGGGGGGTTCGCATGTGAACCAAGGGGGGCGTTCCTCGAAAGGAAGGGGGGGGGGACCCCTGCGAGCGGGAAACCCGCTGCAATAGGCACACCCCACTTTCTGCTGGTCCAACTGCACCCGCCGGCCTGGTAGGAGGAGCCCGTGAGAATCTGTCCGAACCGGGAACAATTCTCACAGACGTACTGAAGGTGGGAGAGAACCTCCGCAAACCAAGGTCCAAAAAGCCAGACCGCGGCTGATGGACCCTGGATCAGTCCCGCCCTTTCAGAGGAGACAGAGGAGCGCTGCCAAGGGAGGTTCCAGGCAAGGTATCCCCCTCGCCTGTGAGATGGACCACACCTCCACCCTGGTGAAATCGGTGAATGCCTTCACCGGTGCCTTCAGGGAGGACGGGTCCCCAGCCACCGCGGTAAGATACCGCTGGACGGGTGGGAACAGAGGGAAGAGGGTAGGCCGTCTGGAGGACGAAGGAGGTCTAAAGTAGTCCCCTTGCATATCATCCAGTTCTGGGGCGGGCGGAGGAGGTGGCATGGCGATGCCCTTGATGGCCGCTGCCTCGCCCATGATCTCGCCGAACAGGTCGGCAAAATGGTGCGGCTTCTCCGGGGGCAAAACCCCCGAAGGCCGTGAAGATGTCCTCGACAGGAGTCAACATCGAGGTCGTAGTCCTCGTTTTCCTCCGGTGCCGCCACGGCATCGAAAATATCGATGGTGTCCGCAAGCTCCACCGAAGGGGAAAAGAAGCAAGGTGGTACGGGCAGCGCAGGAACCGGAGTCCGAAAAGGCTGCCATGGCGTGCTCTGCACTGAGGCAATGGAAGCACGTAAGTGCCCGTCGTCCTGAGAGAGGATCGCCGGGCAAGAGGAGCAGAGAGGCCCTGAAAAGGGCCGTACCTCTGCCGGCTCCACTATGCTGCTGCCGACAGAAGTCTTCACAGTAGTTTACTTTGTTAATTAGTTCAGGCAAATGCTGAAAGAAAAGGGAGGACGAACACAGCTGTGCGCCGCGTTATACACACTGTGGCATGGGAAATGTGGGCGATGCCCATGTTGATTGATGCATTGCTGAATATCTTCAGTGCACGCGAGTGCGTGCACGGGACAAGCCCATAAGGCGAAGCATAGACGGTGTAGCCTACATGAAATAGAACTCCCTTTGTCCTGGCTTTCTTTGACGTTGGTTCGGTGTGTCAGGGCCTTAACATCGAATGCACTGGTAGTCACAAGGTAGTCGCACTGTCAATTTTTTTTGCCCTGGCATAATGGTGCACATGCATACTTCTCGTCTGGGATTAATAAAGTACAAACTTATCTTAATATAACATTTGAATATAGAAGTGTTAAGCTTAGCAAACAAAGCTGATTAATTGAATGTTATTTCTTTGTGTGAACATACAGATTTGTAGTTTGATGCGGGGCGGCATCGCGGAGAGAGGGGGGGTCCGCGTGGGACACCGCATCATCGAGATCAACAGTCAAAGTGTGGTTGCCACCGCCCATGAGAAGATCGTCCAGGCCCTCTCCAACTCAGTAGGAGAGGTTAGACACACACAGATACACATGCCTAAACCAGCCTTCTCTCCAACCTAAATGACAGAATAGGTAATTTGTCACGTTTTCCTACATCGGCTGGTCAAAGAAACCAGCAGAAACTAGCAGAAACCAGCAGAAACTCGACCGTCAGGTCGAGTTTCTGTCTGCAAGAAATGGTCCAATGTTTAGAATTTAGTAGTATCTAGAGGTGAGGTTGCAGATTGCACCCAACAAGAATACCACCCCCTTCAACCATAGATTTCCAATCACTATGGTGGCCTGTGCTGGCCTGTATTGTGTAAGGTGTGTGTAGGACCTTAGTAAAGCTGATTTCATAGTGGATATTTGATATTCTGTGGATATTCTTTTAGAAAATATATATTTTCAATGGCATTTTAATGTATTTGAATGAATTATTAGAATATGAGAACATTGGTTAATAGTTTTGTCATCGGGGGACGATGAAGAACAATTGACATCCTTTGATTTTCTTTACTGAGATACTTTATTTTATGCAAATAAGTGCCAAAAGCTTTCCTATGTAATCCATGAGAGGTCCAACGTCCATTTTATTTCTGCCTTCAACTACAATTTACAGCAACAATTATGTCAAAGATATGCTTGAATTTACTGCAATAAAACAATGTTGAACATAAACTGTTCAACATTCTAATTTCAATAGGTCTAAAATATTTTAAGATGCAAGAGCTCTCAGAAAATGTGACCCACAGAGGTCAACCTAAATTTATTCTCCAATTTTAAACTTTGCATTTTTCTATATATTTCTCTTTCGAAAATTGATAGTCATTTGTGAATATTGCAAATTTCAAAAGCTCTCAAACCATGTGAGTCACAGCAGAACCAACTTTAATGTCTTCTATGAAACATGGAGTTATGAAATAATGCACACCCATTTATCATAATCCCCCTCACTGCCATTCGCTACACTACTTTACACTTGAGATTAAAATGTCAGACTCCATTATAATTGAATCCTCTAAATACATAGGATATTTTGGTGAAAGGACAGTTTTCACTAGGCTATATAAGCATGTGTGAGAGAGGGTTTAGCTTATCGGAACCTTACAGTATGACCCCACAGTGTGTGTAAATGTAAAGAGAGCCGTCTGGCCAGCGGTTGATTTTGATGTCCATGTCCGAGAAATAGTCAAGCTTATAACGCTCCAAGTTTTCCACTTAGCTGTTTCTGGCGGAATGCACAGAAATCACAAATTATAAAATATACCCTTCAGTAAGTTAACGAACACACGGTCGTTACAGTTGTTGATGTAGCGAAATAACAGTTAGAAGGTTAAAGCTCAAATATAAGATAACTACAAAATACTACTAATACTACTGACCACTGTGAAACGATGTTTTGGCATGAACTTATGACTCAGTATCAGACTTGGGGTCAAAAAGGTACGGCTGAACTGAAGCCATTGATGCCGGCAATGTTTACAGCTGCTAGGGCCTCAGGGCGTGAGATTGCCGAAAAACACGCTAAGCGTTCCACCAATCACAACAGAGTGGGCCAGCTGACCAATCAGCTGACTGAGCTTTTCGGAATGGGGATCCTGAAGAGACAGGAACTAAAACCGAGCGTTTCTGACAAAAGGTGAAAGCGATTCTTCAGCAATGAACAGTGAAGGAATAGAAAGGTGTATTTTAACATTAAAGCATGTAAATCTATTGTGGTTGTACCCCAAAACTAAATTAACCACAAAAATGCATAATATGAACCCTTTAACAAGATAATCATGACAAATTAGTACCCCTTTTAAGGTTTTTGAAGCTTAAATGCAATCAATAAACAACAGCCTAAATAGATTTTACACTAATACTATCAATATGTAATTAGCAGGTGACCTAGGGGTAAGGACACTTTGGAGAGAGTTAGAGACCTTGGGTCTGTTTCGTATGAAAGAGGGCCTCAAGGACATACAAGATTATTAATTTGCTGGCTCTATCACGACAGGACTTAATGCCCTCCCTCACCTAGAGATAAAATAAAACACTTCATCAATACGGGCACAGAAATACTTGGGAGTAAGTTACAGAGCAAAATGCCCATTTGCTTTTTTTATCTTGTAAGGGGAGTGTTGCGGGCCTCTTTTGACCTTTTGACCCGGAACTTGGAAAACTTGTCCACATGCCAGCTGTGATCACACACCTAAAGGAATGAGTTTCTAACGCCATCCCGGAAATGGAGAACTTGAAACCGCCTATTTACTCTATTGTTGGTGGTCATGCCCATTTCGTGCCCTTTTGAGATGGCTAAAGATGCCAAAAAGCCTATTCACCTTCCCCTGGGTCCCAGGAATGGCATATCAGAGATTTGGATTTTGCCCATGATACCTAGTCGGTCAGAATGTGGTGTAAAAGGCTGTTTTTGAGATAGAGATAAAATAAAACACTTCATCAATACGGGCACAGAAATACTTGGGAGTAAGTTACAGAGCAAAATGCCCATTTGCTTTTTTTATCTTGTAAGGGGAGTGTTGCGGGCCTCTTTTGACCTTTTGACCCGGAACTTGGAAAACTTGTCCACATGCCAGCTGTGATCACACACCTAAAGGAATGAGTTTCTAACGCCATCCCGGAAATGGAGAACTTGAAACCGCCTATTTACTCTATTGTTGGTGGTCATGCCCATTTCGTGCCCTTTTGAGATGGCTAAAGATGCCAAAAAGCCTATTCACCTTCCCCTGGGTCCCAGGAATGGCATATCAGAGATTTGGATTTTGCCCATGATACCTAGTCGGTCAGAATGTGGTGTAAAAGGCTGTTTTTGAGATAGAGATAAAATAAAACACTTCATCAATACGGGCACAGAAATACTTGGGAGTAAGTTACAGAGCAAAATGCCCATTTGCTTTTTTTATCTTGTAAGGGGAGTGTTGCGGGCCTCTTTTGACCTTTTGACCCGGAACTTGGAAAACTTGTCCACATGCCAGCTGTGATCACACACCTAAAGGAATGAGTTTCTAACGCCATCCCGGAAATGGAGAACTTGAAACCGCCTATTTACTCTATTGTTGGTGGTCATGCCCATTTCGTGCCCTTTTGAGATGGCTAAAGATGCCAAAAAGCCTATTCACCTTCCCCTGGGTCCCAGGAATGGCATATCAGAGATTTGGATTTTGCCCATGATACCTAGTCGGTCAGAATGTGGTGTAAAATGCTGTTTTTGAGATAGTTAAGGTCCTATCACCCAGAGACTTGACAACCTTGTTCCAGGGCCTAACTGGTCCCACATCGAAGCTTGGCCCTCACAGACCCCCAAAGTGGGGCGTAGGGTTAGGGTAATCTCACTTTAATGGCAGCCCTCTTTTCGCAGAGAGACTAGTGATTTTCACAGAGCGATCCCAAGGCACCCCCTGGTTGATAGGTCTAATGGCAAAGGCTCCATCTCTTTCAAACGAGTTTACATTTATAGCAATGCCTTTTATTTCTAATGTGTTTCAATGGCACATTTGATGATACTTTGTAAGTCCCTTCCTGTAGGGCTAGAGCCACCAATAATAATATAATAACCAATAATGGATAATCTTGTATGTTCTTGAGGCCCTGTTTCATATGATACAGACCACAGGTATCTAGCCCTCTCTGTAGTTTCCTGGATCCCTAGGTAACCTGCTAATTACATCACTTCCTGTAGGACTACGACCCCTGTGTTGATAATCGGAGTAATCTTTATGCCCTCTTTTATGCGAAACAGACCCCAGGGACTGTAGCTCAGCCCCAAGTGCCCCCAAGACCCCTACGTGTTTTCATCCCTGGTTCCAGCGATAGCAGCGTCCACAGCATCCACTAAAGCGATGATAGAAAACGTTGCATTATCTAACAAAGTAAACATCATATACAGCCACTGAAGACTTTGTAAATAAAATGCAAATTTCTCGCTCGAAATGTTATCATAAAAGGTTTCTTGGCATTCTCATGGTGAAACTATCTGAAATATAGCATTTTCCACTGAGAATAGAAGGCATGTCATCCATTTTGTTTTCACAGACAGAAACTGGACAGTCAAGTGATGTATAGATGTATGGTTTCTTCGACCAGCCGTTAGAGGCGCTGGACCAGCGACATGCTGATCTGGGTTGTCTTGGACCTATTCTGTCGTTTAGGTTGGAGATCACGTTTGCCTAAACACACAGATACACATGCATACAGGGATACACACGGACACATGTGCATGAACAGATATGCATGAACAATACATACATGAATAAACACAAGCACGTACACACACACACACACACACACACACATAAACACACACACACAAATACATGCAGGCATGCATACAGATACAGACATAAACACAAACAAGCACTCAAACACACACACACACACACACACACACACACATACACCAATAGGCAATCAAACAAACACAGACAGAAAGAGCTTACACGCATCATTTTGCAAATCACACATATTTACTAAAATGCTAATATAAAAGTTGCCTGCTTCAAGTAGTATAACACCATAGTGCCATTTGCTGTCTCTGATCAGATCACTGCTATCTCACTTGTGACATGACATCATCACAAGCACCCAAGTGAGCCAATCAGAAAGGGCCCTGGCATTAACCTGTGTGGCGCTGTCTCCGTAGTTTCAGGCTGTGGTTGAATAGTCTTTAATGCTTAGGAGGTGCTTCATTGCTTCCTTTCTTATCTCCTTTAGCATGGGGTACACTAGACTATCCTTTACGAAAGGAAAAGAGATAATGCAGTCCCACAATTCCTTTCAGCAGCAACATTCAAAGCGACGCACCATTCGGCCGTTCACGAAAACAGACGATCAAGCAATCAACATGACCGACAACACGTCCATAACATCCGCCATCGCATAATTACATAGCCTAGTGTAAATGCAGGTGGATTCCTTAAGCACCGCAGTTGTCTTTTTCAAAGTCCTTTTGAATTCTTTTTCACATCTTTCCTTGACCTCATGACGTTTTCCATTGAGGTCAAGGAAAAGTGGTTAGGAAAGGACATAGGACATCATTTTATTATCCAACTGCAGACTGAGTTACATCTTCTTATATCAGCCCCTTGTGGCACCTACTGCCCTCCAAACCATCCCTGGATAGAGGGATCCCTCTCCTGTGTTCCTTCTCAAAGAGTTTTCCTTGTCCTTTGGGGGTCAAGGGTAAGGATGTGTTGTATCGTCTGGGCCTGTGAAGCCCTTTGTGACTGTGATCAAGGGATAACCACATACAACTGACTTGAATTTACATTTTGGTTGAGAGGTTGACTGTGTTTCCCTGCTTGGCAGATCCACATGAAGACCATGCCAGCCGCTATGTTCAGACTGCTTACTGGACAGGAAACACCCATGTTCATATGAAGGAAGGAGAGGGACCATGCAACACTTGTCAGGCCGACAGCTAGGATTGGTCTTCACAATCCCAAGGTGCAACCTGAGCTGACCAATAAGGACAGCTTTTTCTCCTGGACAACAAAACAGATTAATTGTTTTCTTCAAATGTTTATCCTCCCTTACTGTAAGGGCATCCCACACCCACACTCTCCTCATCGAACATGCCAGGAGTGATGATGTCATCAACATGTCAGGTGGTTGAGAACGAGCGGGGCATCTATTTATGTTCTACTTCTGTTGGGAGTGCGATAATTCTCCTCCTGTGCTTGTGTTCTACTGTCTCGATGTCCGTTCTGCTGTTTATACATTTTAAACATGTAAATAGTCGCTGATGTTGGTGTGAGAGAAAGGCTGAAGGTCAACCATAAAGAAAGGAAAGGGTTGAGTGTGTAAATAGGTGAGCTGGAAAACACAGGCATGCTGTGACTTTATTTAATGAGATTTTAGAACAGGACTATGAACCTACAGCGCGGACGTATCGCGCCGCTGGCCAATGAGTTTGTACGTATGATTACTTGCTAACCTGCGGATGGACAAGGAGGTCCCAGCAGAGGCTAACCGGGAGAAACGGCCATTTTGTTAGACGATACTACTACTACAGTTTAGGGCAATACAAAAATGTTCCACCTCTGGAATGGACATCACAAAAGGGATCCGTACATAATTTCCCGTTCCCATGGATGGACGAGCGACACCTCATTTCAATAAGATGCAATGCAACTTCAAAAACAAAAACAAAAAACGTTTACAATAATAACTTTTGAATAACGCTTTTGACATCGAGGTCATGCTTATGAAAATGATCAAGTTATAACATTCTTTTTAAGTGACTAATCTGTGCGTGTGTTTGTATGTGTGCTGATTTGTGGTGTTTCTGGGGGGGGGGGGGGGGGGGGTTGTACTGTGAATGTATTGTTTTATGTGAGGTCTGTTGTCATCAGCAGTACAAGAATGTCTTTACATAAGGACCAACATGTCTAATATTGTGCCCATGTCTCACTCATGTTTTAGTCCCTGCAAGCACACAACTTCCTGTCAAGAGTGTGAGAAAAAAAAAAGAGGTGTTAAATCGCACTGTGACAAACAAAAGCCGTACTACTTACAATGGACTAATGGCTTTTAAAGAAAAAAAAGTACTTAAAACCCTACGCATACAAACATGGTCTGTGTGCATGCCTCTTAAATAACTATCAGTAATTTCTGCAAGATAATAAAATGGAAGCCAAAATCAATTTGACTGTTTACCTGGATGTTTATTTAATCTTTGGTTCCCAACCCATTTTTGGCCTTTGATTGCATTTGTTTTGTGACCTCAAACTTATAACATTGTTATGCAGTGCACCTGCTTCCACACACATCGTTTTAACCTCCATCAATACCTGCAAGTTATGTCCCAGTGAAGTTGTTGGAAGTAGTTTGCTTTTGTCAAAGAGTCATTAGGCTGTTCTTTGTCCTTCTGAAATGTATGTAACACCTTTAGCCTATATGACAGCATCTCCCACGACCCCGTATGCATTTCAAGCGATCCCGACCCACAGGTTTGGAAACACCGGCACTCTTTCGATTGTCTGATAATCTCGACTGTCTGATAATCTATTGAATGGCTGATAAACTACTGCAGAACAAAGAAGTCTGGGTAATCTTGTGACCCGAGTCCCCTAATGCCCATTTTAAATAATGCAGGTAAGTAAACAAATTGGATCACATGGTATTTATTAAACATTTACTAATGTAATTCATTACTTTTTTAATTGTTTTAGTAAAACATCAAGTTTTAGAGGTAAAAAGGCGGTATTTCACATTTTGAGGAAATCAAATTGAAATTATGAACATGGGTAAATCTGGACAATCTTGTGTTCATGTTATTGTGTGTGTTAGTTTGAGAGCTATCTGAATGTGGATGTTAGTGTCAGCATCGTCATGGCTTTTGGTCGCTTTTATCACACTTCAGCATGACCTTGACCCCGTGACCTTGGCGTGTGGTCTCAAAGGCCTGAGCGGCCTCCTCCAGGGGGAAGCGGTGGGTCACCAGTGGCTTCACGTTCACCTTCCCCGATGCCAGCATGGCGATGGCCATGGGCCAGCTGAAGACACACCCAAACAGCCATTACTAGGGGATAATTCCCTATTGTGTGAGCTCAAAGGTAGATACACCGATCATAACTGTATGGATGCCCAATCATGGACATGTAAGTAAACATGTAAACCTCAGGTTGAAGATGATTGGTTGTGTGCGTTGTATTCAGATCTAGTTGTAACATCACAACTGCTGCCAATGATAATGCTAGGGTAGCTCTATGATAATACAGATGTTAGCGCAAGGATAAGGCTGAGGTTGGCTCTAGAATGAGGCTAGGTAAGCTCTAGGATAAGGCTAGGTAAGCTTACGTGTTGCAGTAGCGGAACACCCCGCGGATATCAACCTCACGGACCGTGGCGTTGACCAGAGGAACGCTGGCCATCTCTCCACCCAGACCCACCAGGACCACCACACCGCCAGACCGGGTAGCCTGTCACAACAACACCAGCTAGTCATCGATCGCTTTACCTAGTTAGTTTAGAAATATCCAGTAAGATAGTTGGTATTTTCCAGAGCTCCAATTTATCTTATTACTATCTTATTAGTCCACTATATAAATACAACCGTCATGAGACTTCCCTTTTGTGACAGGAAGAATCGTCAAATGAAACTAGATAATGATATAATATGAATATATACTATTTATATCACATATAAACACAATAACAATTTATATGTATATATATACGATTTATGTACATAGATGGCGGTTTGCACGTTGCTCTCCGCTCCGCTGCACTCAATGGTGACGTGTGGCTGATTTCCCAGAATGCCTGCCACTCGCTGAGCCACTTCCTGTGCCGAGTCCTCTCTCGTCACCACCAGGGGAAAATCAGCCCCTAGCTGCTTGGCCATCTTCAAACGCTCCGAGGATAGATCTACACCGGAGAGCGAGTTCAAGGAAAGCCAATGAAACTTCTGTGCAACAATTCAATCTGTAGATTATTTTTTGTGTTTTCTTCTGTAGTGTGTTTTATTGTATGCTTCTGTCTCGGCCAGGTCTCTCTTGTAAAAGAGATCTCAATGAGACCAACCTGGTTAAATAAAGGTGAAAAGATAAGTGCAGTACAAATGAGTTTATTACTGAGGAAACAGTCAGCTGTAACGGAGAGGACTTGGTTTTTGATGTGTGTTTTTTTTTACCTGTGATGGCGACCACCGAGGCTCCCATTGCTTTGGCCACCAGCAAACAGACCAGCCCAATAGGCCCTGGTGGTGTAGGAGAACAACACCAGGGTCACCGATGCAGCTTTTAATAAACATGAAAAGTTGGACCACTGACGTGGTCTGGGATTTCCATTCCAAATAGAACCATCCAAATAGAACCATAGAACAATGGTCCAACTTTGCTGCGATTCTTTGTTGAAGCGGAGTTGATGTTGCAAACCATGATTTTTTTCACGCGCATGAATTAGTACTCAGTAGAATTAGAAAATAGCCCAGCGTGAAGGTCCCCTTTAACCTTGACAACCTTGTTTGTCTTATGTTCCCCCCAGAGCACCATCAGCATTGCTCTAGTAGCCCTTCATCCACACCAAACCACAAATATTTTCCTCTGAGCTCATAATATGCTGTTGTAATTTAGCATCATTAGTAGTAATAATGTAGGTGCATTTCAAATGGAGGTTAACTGAGGCATAATTCAATTTCTCGTCAACAATAAAAAAAATCTAAATCTAATCTAACATTGTATGTCCATTTTATTTATTCATAGTTACAAAACCCCTAAATCGAAGTCTTTATAAGCAGCCCCTGGCTGCCACGTGTAACTCTATGACACGTGGTTAGGGAGCAGGTAACCCCTTGTTGGGCATCGCTGGTTTAACACACTGCTGCTAACACTGGTCAAGAGATCTACCGCCTTTCCTGTGTTAAGTGTTAAACACCCTTGTGAGTGGCTTTTCTCACACACGAATAGACTCAAATTGTTACATATTAACGATGGTTCGTTCCAGAGGGTTTGTGAGTTCATTGGTTTTTCATCCAGAGATGTTGAGTCAGAGGGACGTTCACACTAACAATGTGTTCAGTAGCAACATGGTGTGGGAATGCAGGGTTTGATCAGGGTGTAGCACTATCCTGGGGGAAGGCTGTCATATTACTGGTGGAAGGGTTACATGTGATGTAATTGGTGGAAGATTTCATGTAGTGCCTTATTTTACAGTGAACTCAGTTAGGACTATGTCATTAAAGGTGCTGTAGGTAAGATTGAAGAAATAGCAGTAATGGCATCTTAATCAAGGTTAGACTGTGGCCATGATTCACTTGATGTGATGTGATTGGTGATCTTACCGGAGCCACAGATTAAGACGGTTGTTCCGAGGGTGACCCCGGCCCGGCGACACGCGTGGATCCCCACGGACAGAGGTTCGATCAGCGCACCCTCCTCGAAGGTCACGTTGTCAGGAAGCCTAGACACCATTTGACAAATGAAAAGCCTGTTCCTCACTGTCGGATAGTTCCTCACTGTCCGAACGAAATGTACAAATTGAAGCAACAATTTTACTTTACTTGACATTCCTGTCTCACACACACAACAACATCAACAGTAAGACACACAAACGCGCCACTCTGTATCTCAACAGGGCGGCGTTATGGCAGGGGATGCGGTTCCTCACTTGTAACAGAAGTTGGCGCTATGCTTGTAGTATCGACAGAGGTTGCCGTCGTCGGGGGGCGTGGCGCAGAAGAAGATGGTGGGAGACAGGTTGTAGCGTCCAGATTTGAAGAACTCGTCCATTTCTCTAGGAACCCCTGGCTCTACTGCCACCCGGTCCCCTGTGGAATATATACACAGTTACACACAACATATAGTCTAATCATACCTATTGTATACATTCTCAGTCATGCAGAGACACAATACAACACAACACATACAGACACACACTCTAGCAGTACATGCAGTTCAAAATACATCACTGTATGACATTTCAACCTCTAGGAAATGTAGGAAAATAAGATAACATCATGATCATCTGCTGTCACATCTCTACTGTTGGTTTGTGGGGTTTCATAAGATGCAACAACTAAAACTATGATTTAAAATGCATCACCAACATTGTGTTGCATACTTGTTTTGACATTGTTTGCTTATTTGTATTCGGAACTGCGGCTTTACTTGCCAACGTTGAGGTGCTGGACTGCCGAGCCGACCTTGACCACCCTCCCTGCGGCCTCGTGCCCCAGCACCATTGGCTGTTTCACCACGAAGTCCCCGATCCGCCCATGCTGCCAGTAGTGGACGTCAGAGCCGCAGATCCCCACCGAATGCATCCGCAGCAACACATCTAGAAAACACAGAATGGCAAGGGTGAAAATGACACAAAACGACACAAAGAGTTCACTAATGTTGCAATTTGAACATTTGACAGCAAAAAAGGTGCATCCGTTGTGCAACCTCCATTGTTTCTAACCGTTAGGTCCAGGTTCGGGGATTGGTCGCTCTTCCTGTGGGGGTTAAGGGATTGCAAAATTAAATCAGTTCAGGGAAGTCTACAAACAATAAACTAGTAAAAACTCATTGTTTCTGTACCAATCTGAGGTCGCCCTGTGAATGCAGCACTACGCAAAGATTGTTCTCCATATCCAAAGGATATCTGAAAGGCAGAAGTATGGTGGACCTGATGCAAACGATCGTTAATGCCACACTTTAGGCTTTGCTCAACTTCAGCTTATTCTTCTATGTAGGAAAGGCTCAAAGTTCATGGTCCTGTATTACAACAAGGCGTGTGATTGGTGCAGCAGTCGAGAAATGTTCCATTTCCAACAAGGGGGTGGACGTAATTTCAGGATAATTAATTGTTTCAACTGTCCCGTGTAAATAAATACGAAAAGGACAATAAAAATGTTCATAGTCGAATTATTATAAATGTTGTATACTTTGTATGATCAGGATTATAATTATTTTATTTTATTAATTTATTAACATAGAAAAGGCAGCCATATATCTTGTTCCATACTCTTGTCCAGTTGGTGGCGGTAATGCACATAATTGCTGGTTGTCTGAGCCCCCAAATACCACAAGAGAAGAAGTGGGACCGAAAATGTGTTCCGTAGCTCTCAACATGGCGGCCAACATTATTGAGGCGCCAACAACGCATCAGCAGCTGGAATGCATAGTCAACCGCTGGCTAGTGGATTATTATTTTTTCTTGGCAATAGACGCCGTAAGAAATGATAAATATTCCGAATTCTGTGGGGTCCGAGACGTCCTGGAACGTGAGTAACAACTATGCTTTCTCGCTGACCCCTTTTACCGCCAATTTGCGAGTTAATGCCCCAGACGCAGCCTGTAAGTCAGTCCATTGCCACTTTACGTCTGAGGCTTAATAATGCTGTTTTGCAAACCTTGTTAACGCCAACAAAACGCATTGGCGCCGTCTCCCAGCTGCACACTTTTGTTTGTTTATTTTTCATTGGAAGTGCTGCTACGCGTAATTGCTCCGTGTGCGCGTGCGTACGTTCTGCAGGTCTACTTTACCGTCCATTAGAGTGTACAGAAGCAATGCCATCGAAGATTCGAGTTCTTCAGTTTCTCTCTAGGATTAACGACGGAGAGAAACTAGGTAATGGACATTCCCTCACCAACATAAAATGCATAGTCAGACGTATTATCCGTAAGATTAACTTGAAAAGCATTTCTCTCTGCAACTTTTCAGAACATCTCAAATATGTGATGGTGATGCTTAAAATTGGTTATTGGTATTTTGCTAGAAAGTATTAAATAGATGTTCTTCGTTTAACTAGATTTGGCCTTCGAATCTGATGACTCTGTCACTCCTCTGGAGTCGGCTGTAGAGGTGCTGACAAACCTCAGAGATGTATGCAGTATTTCCCAGGAAGACATTCAGAAAGTGTGCACTTCCATCAAAGAGATGGTAAGTGTGTGCAAGTTTCAGAGGGTTTGGGATTTGTTACACCAATGAACATAAACACCAGTTTATTTCTGATTATTTTTTAAACGGGTGTAGTTTGTGGTGGTTTCATGGTTTGCGTCCGTGGCTTGTCTCTGTTCTCAGTTGGTGGTGATTTGCCTGAAGAACGGAGAGTTTGAGAAGGCGAAGGAAATTCTTACGAAACATTTTCCCTGTGGGATGGTGGGAAAGGTGTCTTCAGATGCTTTTTAATACCTTTGTGGGCAGCTCTAAATAAAAAGAAACATGAGACAATTATTCGTTCATTGTTGAGCCTGCCAATTTCCAATGGTCAACTAACTGTAATACTATAGAAAAATGTATGTTAAAGCCAGACATTCAATTTTATTTATTAAACCTGTAGTGGAAGTCATTTACCCAGTTTTTTCTATTTGAGAAGTCAATGTTTTCATGTATTGATTATTTACTTTGTTGTATTTTCTTCTTTTAATATATTATTTTGATGTCTTGACTGCTAAACATCTATATGTGGTCTGTCCTACAGAAAGCAATTTTAATGGGGTTGGCCAACCAGAAGGTGAAAAGTCACGACATTCTAGAGCAGACCAACTTCAAGAAGTTCAAGGAGGACATGGTGAATTTTAGCGTGCAACTCTTCCCCACGTCTGAGCCTTTCCTTTACAAGGTACGCCCCTCCAGGACCTAAGGATTAAAGGGCCCCTATCCGACCACAACCCATTTAAAAAATCTACCCTAATAGTAGTGCCATCACAAGTGAGTGTCCACCCAGATGTCTGATGGATGGATACGTTTATCAGCCTACCCAGGTGACAGTCAACATCAACTGGTAGGCTGATCTATCCATCATACAACCGGGTGGACATACATTTAGGCTAACCAACATAAAAAACAAACGTGTTCAGTTTGTGTTGACACTAGTTTATCGCCTGTTTGAATGGCAGGCTGCAAAGCAACTTGTGGAGAAGCGGCTGGTGGATCTAGGAGAGTCCTCCAACCAGGGGGGTTCTGCGGTAGAGGATGAGGCCTACCTGGACACCTCCAGGGACAACGCACCGGTCTGCCTGATCACAGGGTAGGACATTTTCTCTCTCATGACCTTTGCTATTAGTGCTGGGCTGCCCGCTTTAAACAGGCCGATCACCCCTGTCTACTGGTTTTCCATAGCAACTCTGACTGGTATCTGAGGCAGGGGGTCACAGCCTTGGTTTTATGGAGCACTAGTTTTATGGAGTAACGCTTCAAAAAGCTAAACTACAAGTTCTGTGTGGAGGACGTCACTGGCTTTCGGATGAACTCTTGGTCAGAGTCTGACTCGGTTACGGCAGAGCTTCAATGTAAAGCTCGTCCCACCCCAGATGAGTCACGGAGCTCCGCCTCGGGCGATTGGATTTTAGGTCTTGTTCTGTGTTCAATATGATGGGTGGTAATGACGGTTTTGAGCAGTGCTGGACGTTATAGAACGGCTGTATTCAGCGCTGGTGTGAGTGCTCTCATTGGAAACACGACCCACTTAAGTTTCAGTTAAGACGCATGGCTAAAAAAGGTGGTTTGTACACCGTGCAAAGTTTCAACGAAATTGCGCCGCAGCACTGGTGCTCAGAGCTGCCAACTCTCAAGCATTGAGCGTGAGACTCACGCAAATGACCCTTGTCACAAACTCTTACACCTATTTCTCCCTCAAATTACTCTTTCTGCAATAACATGAACTTTTTCAATAATATAACCTTGGATATAATCATACGATGCGCGGACCAAGGCGAAAAAGGGTGTGATCAAAATTGTTAGGGGCAAATTAAAAAGTTTGGGGCACCAGTGCCAACAGTAGAAAATCTTGAGCCCTGTGGGGATGGCATGAGTTCCCCCAGATAAACTGGACCTGCTTGCTAGCAGTGCCGAAGGGTGAACTCCTCTGCCTCATAGAAGCTGCAGTGACGGTGCGGTACACAATTGGCTAAATCTTAGGTTTATCATTGCTTTTCAAAGGTCTCCAAGGCTTTTTGAGAATCTAATTATGGAAAAATGAAATTATTGAAAGAATGAGTTTGGTGGTCAACGCAGTATTCGGAACATTCAATATCTGTCTTGCAACATAAATGTACTGTACAGCCTCTGAAAGCACAACTGTGGATTCATCATTTACATTGTTAAATACTGGTAGTTATGGAAAGGGTTGGGATATCGGCGAGTTGTTCTCAACCCTCCTATACCCATAATTTGTGTCAGATGCTCTCCTTGAATCTCCTTTTTGTATTAAATTTAATCTA
The DNA here is from genome assembly GCA_026745465.1 of Lota lota. Taxonomy (NCBI): domain Eukaryota; kingdom Metazoa; phylum Chordata; class Actinopteri; order Gadiformes; family Lotidae; genus Lota; species Lota lota. The sequence continues at coordinate 162,248 of JACYXH010000813.1, forward strand.
TAAGTCTGTATTTCCTGTGAAATCGTATGCTATGGATGTATAGTAATAAGTAGCAGGCTAGTGTAGTGGTTAGGGTGTACGATTCCATCATAACGTTTCTAGGTTCTCTGCTATCTCCCTGTAGGCATCCCTGAGCAAGATGCCTAACCCCTACCTTGTCCTAAAATATAAGATTCTGAATTTGCTTGAGTTGCTTTGGATAAAACGAATAGTCTTCTAATTGACTAATAATAGCAATGTTAAACCGGAATAAGCAAATGGCTCTTTTTACAATCGAATAACATCTGACCCTGCCTTTCCTCTGTTATTAGATTAGCCTCTCAAGACCAATTCATCCAGAAGAATAGACTGATGGCAGCGTACACGGCGTTATCCAAGAACTCAAATGAGACAACCTTCTCGAAGCTTGAGGAGGAAGAGCACGACTCCAAGGACCACCCCGGCAGTGGCACGGTAGTCGGCGATGCACAGCCGCGACCAGGGAGGTTCTCCCAGGTGGACTTGGGCAGCCCCAGGGAGGCGTGTGTGGTGGGCCAGCAGCCAGTGAATGACGCCCCCTACCAGAGACATTACGCTTCATCCCGGGGGCCGGCGTCGCGCCAGAGGCCCCGGCGCTTGTATAGCGTGGCCCAGCTGGTACAGGAGCCTGACAGCCAGGTCAGCACTCTGAGATCCACAGGCACTCAGAAACCGGACGCGGATGTTGACTCACCGAAAGTGGAGGTGGAGTCACATGCAGCTGAAGTGTCTCTGTCAGAATCAACCCATAAGAAGAGGCTGGTGACGTTGACTCCTAAATCGCCACAGGAGCTGCAGAGGCAAGTCCCCTGCCCATCCAGCAAGTAAGTAAAACTGCTTCTACAGATATTGGTTTGTTTAATAATGTCTTGTAATGGATAATAAATATCTTCTGAAATACTTAATCAATCAACAAACATGTTTTTTTTTATCATTCTAACAGTGTGTTAAAAACATTTGGCCAGTGGTGTGAATGTAACCTACAGACTATAAAATACAGGTTGAACTGGCTTTCGATATGTGTACATTGGTGAAATCTAACTATTTTGAGGAGGCACAAAAGCAGGGCAAGAAGGGGCTGAGCGATATAAATTCCATGTGCAGCTCTTTAACCCATTTTAAATGGTAAAAAATAATAGATCTTTATGTGGTGAGGGTGTAAAAGTTTTGAAACCGAGACCGAGTCGCGGTTCCGTCCTTCCGTGGCATGGATGTGAAATCCTATGGTTTTGCCTTTAACAGTTTGTGGATGTTCCACTCTGCTCCGAACACTTGTAGCGTTCTTTTTGTGACGCCTAAGTGCCTTTATTATACTCTTGGATGTCACAACGAAGGGATAGCGGCGGCGAGATGTGTGAGGACGTGTAGAGTGCTGTCTGGGCAGCTGTGGACTGCGACGTTCGAGAGATGGTTAAGCTTCTCGGAACCCACAAAGGTTTTTTTCTTATTCACCTCACCCATCAGTATGATGGGTAGGCTGGTCTATCCATTATGCATCTGGCTAGGACAGTACCACCATAGGGTCAATTTTGAAATGGCTTGTCAATGAATGACTAATCAACGTCACTCCATTTATCTGTGGATGTTGAGCAGGGTTATCATTTTAAATTAAGAGAAACGCCTTGGATTTTCTTGTGAGAAACCGGCACAATCTGTTGTTGTAATACTCTGCACGGCCATGGGGTGCCCTACTCTAATCAGGGCTCAAGAATGTGACCAAAGTGGTTGCATTTGCGACCATTTATGTGGATGCAAGGTCGTTTTTTCCTAGGGTTCTCGCCAAGCAATTTAATAGTGGTGCTGTGCAACTATGCTCCTTTCGAGCTGCACCATGTAACATTTCAAAACAGGGCTGTCACGACGCAGGAATTGGTTGACGTCGTTGTTTTTTCCCCATTTAAATTCTCAAACAAGCTCCAACGAACATAAAGCAAAAATGGCATGCGGTTCTCCAGGCTTATATATTTTTTAAAGAATACGTGGGGCCATGTTAATCACGTTAACAGCATTTCATTCCATTAACTAGTTTTCATTAACCAACCTTGAAGTCAACAGTCGGCACTGTTGACTCGTGCTGAACCAACTCGTCTGCACACTAAGCCGAGGTTAAATTAGACAGGCATGCCTTTCACCTTTTTAACTGAATCTAGGGACGGTCTTGACGAGGATGGAGGACTCTGGTCCGTCTTTTTACTCAATCAACTGACTTGCAGATTGGCGGCAGCAGCATTGGAGGACAGCGACTCAGATATTTTCAACCCAAACGTTGATAGATCGCCAGTCAGGAGACCACAGAAACGCAAGTCCACCACATCAATGTACGTCAACGTGTGTGTGTGTGTGTGTGTGTGTGTGTGTGTGTGTGTGTGTGTGTGTGTGTGTGTGTGTGTGTGTGTGTGTGTGTGTGTGTGTGTGTGTGTGTGTGTGTGTGTGTGTGTGTGTGTGTGTGTGTGTGTGTGTGTGTGTGTGTGTGTGTGTGTGTTGTTAAACCACCACATACCATGATTGTTTTGATTAAACATGAAAATGAGTGGTTTTAAATAATTACATTTTCAATATTGAAGTGTATCTAAAACTTTAAATATGTGATTGCTAATTTTGCCAACAGTCTTGAGTGGACCACAGCTACAGAAACCTTGGCTTCAGTTCAGTGTATGAAATAGGCAGTGTAGTCTATTGGCTAGGATGTTCGACTTCCAAGCAAAAAGTTCTGGGTTTAAACCCCAATGTCCGGAGTCTACCTGTACACATCCTTGAAGATGTTTATCCCACTTACCTGCTTCTTGATAACATGTCTGAATTAGTCATTGTAAAGTGTTGACATTGGAAAACGTATCCCTTCCACAGCAAGTCCCGTGATGACGATGAAGAGGATCACTTGTCTATCATAGATTCTTCCGGCCCAACCCCTCAGAAGACTGCCTCCCCTAAAAAGGACAAGACTATGGGGTTTGTAGGAATATCAGTATCATTAGTAGCAATGGCCCTAACACATTTGCATTCAGTGATGCTCTACGCAAATGAATAGGCCATGTTAAGTATTGGATCGCTGTTTAACCAGCAGGTTTGATGTTGATTTTGCCATTACAAGATGTACAAGTATGATGGGTAGGCTGGTCTATCCATTATGCATCTGGCTAGGACAGTACCACAATAGGGTCAATGAATGACTAATCAACGTCACTCCATTTATCTGTGGATGTTGAGCAGGGTTATCATTTTAAATTAAGAGGAACGCCTTGGATTTTCTTGTGAAAAACCGGCACAATCTGTTGTTGTAATACTCTGCACGGCCATGGGGTGCCCTACTCTAATCAGGGCTCAAGAATGTGACCAAAATGGTTGCATTTGCGACCATTTATTATGTGGATGCAAGGTCGTTTTATCCTAGGGTTCTCGCCAAGCAATTTAATAGTGGTGCTGTGCAACTATGCTCCTTTTGAGCCGCACCATGTAACATTTCAAAACAAGGCTGTCACGATGCAGGAATTGGTTGACGTCTTAGAGCTCCAACGAACATAAAGCAAAAATGGCATGCGGTTCTCCAGGCTTATATATTTTTTAAAGAATACGTGGGGCCATGTTAATCACGTTAACAGCATTTTATTCCATTAACTAGTTAGGAACCAACCTTGAAGTCAACAGTCGGCACTGTTGACTCGTGCTGAACCAACTCGTCTGCACACTAAGCCGAGGTTAAATTAGACAAGCATGCCTTTCACCTTTTTCCTAGTATCGACCACGACTGCCAGACTAAAGGCTGATACCGATTTATCTGCAGATGGCTAATATAGGCAGATACTATCGACTGTTTTGATCTATTGGTCGGGCTGTAGTATTCCATGATCCAAAATGGGTTTCAAATTTCGACAGTCTCTTCATGACAACGGCCACGTCATTAAGGAGCTGGTGACTCTGCTGGGATAGCTAGCCTCCCAACGCTAACTTTAACCAGTGGTGCATTCTACAACACGTACTGGTAGTTTTTCAGTGCTGGATTTCAATCCTGTACCCCTTGCTTTGGGGGAAGGACGTCCCAAACCCAAAAGAATAAGAACTTTCAGAATTGAAGCCAAGACTACTTATTCTCAATGGAAAAGAGGGATATCAGATGATTTGCTGTCCCGGACCGCATGTCGAAACCTACCTGCATCGGCAATATCTGTGCTCCCCGCTGCCAGAACGGACCAAATCGCCTGGGTTAACCGTGACTACCAGGTTTTAAGATTCAACTTAGTCAAGAGTATATGTAACAAGAGTTATGTATTTCATAACGGTGCACATGCACAGCAATAGCGATCTTTTTCATATAACTCGCCGAACTAGAGACCAAAAACCAAAATGAATGTCTAACCGTTCTTGTCAAAGTTGTGATTGTCTACTTCACATTATTGCCATCAAATATTGACCCAGGTACTATCCCACTAGGTGGTATTCACTGTAAAACGTGACGGTTATTTCAGGCGGAAATTAAATCTTCCACTTGTACTGTGTTCTAGCTTTGTTCACACTGACCCAGCATCATCTACTGCAGTAATGTCTCCATGTGACGTAGTAGCATCTACAGAAATCGAATTTAGCTGGGGAAATTTTCAAAACTACTTAAAATGGGACCAGGGGTGCGTTGTGTTGTACATCACCAATATGTTTTATAATGATGTTAAAGGCTTTTAGGTTGTATTATTCCTTTGAGTCCTTGGCTGGTCTGAGGCGATATTCTTGTCATAATTATTTATTGGTCATAAATGTATCAACATCTACAGCTAGTCTAACCTGCTGACTAGTTTCTGTCCCCTCAGAAAACTACTGGACAATGCAAGGGAGTCAAAGGAGATATGGAGCGAAGAGGAGTCTCTGTTCGTTTCTAACAAAGGTAACACGGCAGTGTTGTGCAATGTGATCCCGTAAGGTTTCCAACTAAAGGCCTATATACTTCAAATGAAATAGAAATTGTCGCGTTTGCATTGACCAAATGGTAGGTTAGCATACAGAGCTGCAGTTTGCGAAGCCGAGCTAATCAAACTTTTCCCTTTTGAGTGGTGCACATAACCTACCGCAACGGTCTCTGTGGGCTATGCTGGTGACAGAGCTACCCAGAAGTATAATTTAACCAGTTAGTGGTCATAGGATGCCAGGGAATGCCACTTTTTGTGCCCTCCCTGCCCTACTTTGCAACAAAAATGTAATCAACAATGGCGGTTTGTAGGAAGACATTGGTATTTTCTTCACCTGAATTTGTTCTGGCTTTCATTTTAGATTGCAGAGGTTTTACTATAAAGCACTGCTGGAGTTGTGAGCCATGTGTAGCTAATGTAGTTATTACGGCATAAGCATTTCCCACTACACCACTGTCTGGACCCAAATCATCAATTTTGTGGTCCCGGTCCAGTGGGAATGTCTTCTCAATCAACTCCTTTTTGTCTACTTAAAATACAGGGCAGAAAAACAGCATGTGTTCAAGCAACAGCAAGAAGGTAAGAGGAGCTGACCTGAATGGTATTCTTATTGCTTCTATGCCTCACTATGTTTACCTTATTGAGGATTCTGCATAACCTTAGACGGTCAGTAGTGGATGATAATCTTTTTTACTAGAGAATATTTGTACATCTACTTCACTGTTTCTATTGCAATTTCACTCAGCCCTAAATCCATTGCTTGTTTTTCAGCCGTGGTCGGAGGAGGAGAGCAACGTTTTAAAAGAAGCAGTAGCCAGATTTGGCGAGGGCAATTGGGTCAAGATCATGGCAAAATACAAGTTTGAAAACAGAACAAATGTCAACCTAAAGGACAGATGGAGAACTATGAAAAGGTTGAAGTTGGTGTAAACGGACGTCACTTAAGAATGAAAAAAGTTCATGTGTTCTGGTTTTAAACTGTTCACGCTGCAGGAACGAGATGGATATTTAACCTGGGACACTTTCGTTCTGAGGTCAAAATTAATCACTTTATTTTACTTTTTACAAAAGATGACAAACTGTTCATTAAAAGTGCCATCATTAAGTTGTGATGGCACTTGTTGGAAAATGAGGGTCTGTAGGGGAAGCCAGGGGAAGTTACCGCAGTTCAAGAATGGAGGCAAATTCATTTTATGTTAATGTGTCCTCGTTCCTGATGAACTCTCCTACGTCCGCTTGGTGGAACACCACGATAGACATGGGGTCCATCCGCCGGCACTCCTGTGTCGTCTTCGCTGCCACGCCGAAACCCTGAGGGGGGGGGGTGGAAAACATGCCAGCTAAAACATATCCCACACGGCAGACAACCAGCTTCTGGAGAGGTTAAATGAGACACTTAAAGTTATCTGCCTGAAATACTTTTTTTTTTTTTTAAGGCATTTGTTCTGATTGTCAGTTAAGATACTGCAGCCTAGTTTTGCGACATAATAAAATGTCTATGGGGGGAAAAAGTACCAAGTTGCCTTTATGATTAACAGAGCCTCATCTAAGTGTGTATATACAGTTGACCTTGGAGACTAGCAGACTTCACTGGATACCAACATTTTCAGATTTAATATCTTCAACATAAACACATCTTGCATAAAGCTACACAGCATGTTGAACTAAGTACAGTTGTCACACTTAAATGAATCCAGTTTGCATTACATCTGTCAACTCTTTAATGCTCCAGCCTACAAACCTATTTTAGGTAGTGAGCGGATCCAGAACCAGATCCAAGTTAGTTTGACCAGCGACGACCGCGATCATGCATCCCTACCTTAGATTGTTCCCAGGCGTTCACATCTCAACGGAACGCCTGGAATGGGAGGCTCCAAATGAGTTATTTGCGAGCGAGGGCAGGACTTTGTTACATGGGTTAAGCGGCTGGAGGGGGCTGGACTCTGGAGAATGCTTCGGAGGGAGACTTATCGGATTCAGTTCAATGTGAGGCAAAGGAGTACGGGACTAACGATAGAGTATATCAGTTATGTTTCTGCTCTGTCAATTTCTTCGTTCAAATTATTTCCAGATTATTCTCACTCCGGTGACTTAGTGTACACAGCTCATAGGAATTACGTTGTGGGAGACTAAGAAAGCTATAATTCATGACCCGCTCTCAGCCTACACCTCTCCGGAAACATAACTGAGGAAGGCATGATGCTTAACTAAACAGTGTGGTGATCATTTGCGATACTTTGGATCCGCTTCTGAATTCGGCAACAGGCGTGCAGGCTGGAGCTTTTCCATGTTTATATCATGCAGGCTACTAGAACACAAACACGTGGTAGCCCAACTCACCAGGGGCACGTCTGCCATGGAGTAGACCACTACGCCCTGGTACTGATTGGTGTTCTCGGTAATCCTTCCCAGTCCGGACTTCAACACATGGTTTCCATAGAGGAACGACTGCTCCGTTCCTGGTTTTACCCACACCTTGAACTAAATACACAGGTACTGTATTGTTTAGCAGGAACAATTAATACTAATCTATCGATTTGGGAACAGACTAAATATACTTCAACAAAGTTTATGTATAGATTGGGACATGCCTAAAATAAACTTTACTGGTGTTTGGCAGGACAATTAGTCTGAATAAAAATATTTCTACCAAGTTGATTGACAAATTAACTAAAAACAGGTATTTTGCAGTACAAAATTATGATTAAGCATACTTCTACCAAGTTGAGGTAACACATTGTTCATACTAATTAACTCCTGCAGGTATCAAATGATCAATACTGCCACCAACTTGAGGTATAGATTTGGCCCGCTGAACCCGAATTATTTACTTTAATTTAATTACGTTAATTTCTACCTTTGCATATGGTGCGAGGAAATCCAATGCTGTGATGTGCAGACGGAACTTTCCAGTCTTCGTGAATTTACCAAAGCAGGTTCCAACAGAGACAAGCTTGTCGCGGGCCACGTTTGTAGCCAATTTAAGGATTTTCTCACTGTTGGGGTTCAGATGAAAGAACATTAAAGATTGGTACGACTTAAATTTTCAACCAATGCGTGTAGCAGTAACAAGTGATTGCAAAGTAAATGTTCACCTCATATAGTATACACGGTCGTTGTGAAGCCTGAAACAGTAAACACCATCTGGCCGATCTACAAGGAGTTTGATGTTTTCACCGATGCTGTTGAACAGAGGCATGCATTTAAACCACTTAGCGAAGAAAATACACTGTAGTCTGTCTAAATTGCATAAAGTTTAAAGTATGAAGCTATAATGTCCAACTCACTATTTCGAAAGTTTTTCAAACATAGTCTTTGTTTCTTCATCCGTCAACGGCCTCATGATGATTGTTTATTTCCAATTTTGTTGTAACGTGATCAGAACCACTGTCCCTTCGCATGTGCTAACCTAAACACGTGTGTCAAACGGAAGTACACCATGCTGCGTTCAGATCACGTGGGATTGAAGGTACTAATTGAGGATGCTTGTGAGTTCGAATAATGCTAGATAACACTGCTTTCATTTTTCTAGAAATACATTTGAATTGGGTCAATAAAATTATATAAAACAAAGACAATAATGCCAACTAAATTTGTCCCATAGGGGTTACATAAATCTCTACATCTGACCACAAATTGTGTTTTGCAATTATATCGCTTTTTGATGGGTTTTAGTGAAACTTTGAATAATTCCAACTAATTGTTGTACAGATATTTTGGAAGGTGTTTTGCTTTGTGGATAAATCCTTATTTGTATCCATATTTAAAATGTAAGGTATCTACAACGGGTATTGAACGCAACATACTAACGGCGCAATTGTTATTTGACGCCATGACGTCAAATAACAGCGCAGTGCACACTTCCGGATCTCTTGCGGATTTGGTTCGTTAGCTTCCAGCTCGAGTCGTTTTACTTTTTCTGGCACATTTACTGCGACATTCTGGTACGTTCTCCATGTATTTATACTGCAAGCCAAGCACACAAAACGGCTCACAAAGAATTACATCCCCTCATGTATGAATATGTGGTTTAAACACATTGTTATCCCTAGTAGTAATGCTGTAACGCTAAAAATCAGTTTCGAAAACGATCTAGCTGCAAAGCTAATGCTAGGTTGGCCAATCCTAACATCCTATCCATATGTCAGGTTTGCGAGCTAGCTGGTATGCTAACATATTTTGCTAAAATGGTATTGCTAATGTTTGTACGTTATTGTTTTCGAATTATATTGTGTTAACAACTCAATACATATCCAGTGGAGAGGAAGTTATTGTAGTCGATGAGTTTGCAACGCGTATCAGTTACTATAATTGATTTGTTGGTAAATAGCGAATGTGTCACAGATGTCTAAACACACCCGATTTCAACCATTCGTAAGGTCAGTAACGTTACACACCAGCGGGAGCTCTACGAGGACTTTTTGTTGTTGTGTTGGGCTCTCAGTGGGTGACGGGAAGAGGGGGTTAAAATGCATTATGAAAATACTCACTTTAGCCAGGCTCAAGAAGAATAACTGCCTAGAGTTAAAAACAACAAATATAACCACAATTTAAGAATTCGGCATTACTTGCATCTACTTGTCTATGGTAGTTTACCGTTTTATGTTGTGTATTTTATAAATTGCTAGCACTCAACACATGGTCTCTTCTAATAACATGGTATATTATTTTGCCTGAACATGTTACCATTAGATGTCTTGTGACCTGATACTAATCACACTTTTGAGCAATGTGCATCTGTTGCCTTGTAACCATACATGTCAGTTCAGTAATGGTGTGTCTCAGTGTAATGCCTTTTTAATATTTACTTCTGTGGTTGAACAAGGTCAAGTGAGTAAGGCAAACAATAGTTTTAAGAATGATACACGAGACCAAGTGTATGTAAGAAAATGCCACTAATAAGGCTTGTACATCAGAATGCATCATGGGATCATGGGATCAATGATCAAAACACCATTACTACCAATAACATTCCTATGCTGCTATACTTCTGTCATGTGACGTCACGATGTACAAGCCCTTGTACTAGCGCTTATCATTTTAGGAGGGAACGTTCTAGCTCTAACAGCGAACATTGTACTGGAATTATTGTCAAAACTCAACTCGACTCCCTTCGTTATTGTTAGTTCTGAAAAGGCATGAAGTTAAAAGAGACAGTCAACAGTAAGAGCAGAGGGCTCCGAGGTTCCTTCCTCTAAAATATGGCTCACCGCTGTCTCAACAGGGAGGATCTCTGCCCACACACACATCACATCACCATGGTTTACCACATGATACTCCAAACTTATACAATAAAATACAAACAAGCCATTATCAGGTGTGGCTGCAGTGGCTTTAGTAATGACTTGTTAATATGAATACACAACTGTTTTATTGTTTGAATGTATTGCTTGTCATAGGAGAGGGCTGCCTGAGGCCAGGAGGAGCTGTGCCTGTGTGTGCGTCAGCTGTTTGGGCCCCCAGAAAAACAACGGCTTTGGCTGTGTCTTCCGGTTCCCTGCCACGGTGGTTGGTTTGTGACGCGGGTGGCTGTCAGGCAGGAAGTCAGGACGTCAGAAAGAGAGAGAGACGAGCCAGAGAGGAAGCTGCTGTGGCTATTCAGTGAGCCTCAGAATGACTGAGTTCTGGGTGTGTTTCAGCTGCTGCATTGCTGAGCAGCCTCAACCTGTGAGTACGGACATTATATGCAGACGGCAATGAATTGTTGGAGGCGCTTTCTTGGCTCCTACATTGTATTCTTGGCACAAATTGGTTTTCAGGAATCTGCACTGTTTTGCATAACTTACCTATCTTTAAAATTTGCTAGAAAAGTAGGTATGGCATGGTGCAGATGTGTATATTTAAACTAAATAGAAGGACTATTAATTATGAGGGTCTGTGTCGAATATAACAATCCTTTATGTTAACACATAGCTAAAAAATAACATACTTGGTAAGATATTTCATGTAATCATAGGGCAATAGACTAAGGAGAATTGAGACCCCTGAGTCATTTGAATATGCGCATCATTCTGACCACTCTGCGCTGTTTTTGTATGATCTGAATGTATTAAAAGTTTAAACTTGCTTCAAAGAACTAATGTAAAATTAAGGCCTTTTTAAAGGCATTAAAAAGTCGTTAAATAATTTCCATAGGTCTTAAATATTTTTAACGACTTTTCGGGAGTGTATAATAAACCTCAAACCAATCTTTTGTGTAGCAAATACGAGCTGTGTTTACCACTGCACTTGCGCAAACACTTTTGTCAGACAAGCAGCACTGCTAAGATAAACAGGTTAGCATGCTAGCTTCAATCACAAAACATGACTGACTAGCTAACTACTAGTGTTGGGTACTGTTCGCATTTTAACCGTTACCGGTACTTGAAATTCGGTACCAGTACCTTTCTTTACTCTCTATAATAACAAAAATATAATTTCAGTTGTAAAAAATAAGTCAAAACCTCAATTTCAACATTGTTTTCTATTTAGAACATATTACACACCACACAAAATAAAACCCCTTCCTACCGCCCTCTCCTCCCAAACCCGTCCCTACAACTCCAGCCTGTCCGTCTGTCACCGTAGTGTGAGAGCGCTGTCATGTGTGTCTCGGAGGAAGCACATATGAAGCATTTCCAACTAAGTTTGCCACCAATATAGCCTTGAGCCATTCCAAGTTGAGGACTGTCATTTACCTATACGATGTTGGGCCCTGAAATTGGTATTCAATTATGTTATGAAGTAGGGTTGGGCGATATATCGAATATACTCAATGTATTGCGGCTTGTTCTACATGGGATGTAGTAAATGTCTGTATTGCGAATATGGCTGTTGGAACGAATTTCGGGAGTCTAATATAATTCGAATAGTACATTTCTTTTACACTAATCAAATGCTGAAATTACTATACGAATTTCTCTTTTTTTTTTTATATAAATGTGTTGGCTAACGTAAGCGAATCTTGCCTGGGACTACCCGCATGTGAAAATGAAATGCTTTTCTCACATCATGACTGAACAATAAAGTCTACACTTACGTTAACTATTTACATCAGCCGCGATGCGAATGCATACTCCTATAATTATCACGCAGGTGAAAAGACGCATGGAAATCTCAACCTAAGACAAGTTTATGCTCCATCCTTTCACCAAAATATCCTATGTATTTAGAGGATTCAATTATACTGAAGTTTTACTTTTTAATCCAAGTGTTAAATAGTGTAGCGAATGGCTGTTCGTGGATGAGGGGGATTATGATAGGTGGGTGTGTTTTGGCGACGTTAGTTTCCCTGTTCAATAACAAAAATAGGCTATCAGCCTTTTCATAGAAAGTTGGTATCCAAAATGAAACTGTTGCGATACAACTGCACACCTTCATGTTATCAAAAAGCAACCAATATTCACGCACCGATGTGCAATTAAACATTTGCTTGTAGCGCAGACTATCGAGATGAAAGATCAATACAGATAACAGATGGCGATTATTATAGGTCTATGATTGTAGTTTACCACTATGGCTGCAGTAAGAACACTGTGTTGAGGCAAATAGGCTGTTACCTCCGCCTTGTCCTACAACTTGTACAGTGTCCATGGTGACTAATACAAAAATACCTGAATGGGATTGGTTAAACAGATATGTTTGCTGGCGAGAGCTGTAAAAAATTTACCTTGGTTCAAATAAAATTAATGTATGTGTACAGTCCCATTCACCTCAATGATTTGTTATTTTATTGTCTTGTGGAAAAATCGCAACCAACAATCACGCTCATTCTAAAAGGACCTTACATCATGACTCAGTGGTCTCCATCACCACGGACAAAGCGGCTAATTATATTAACGCCGTTGAGAGGCGGCTTTAATATAATTTCCTTTTGTGCCTATTATTATTTACTTGGCAAGAAAGAAATGTTTATTGGTAGAATGCCCTCTAGTGGACAGAACGTTTAATAGAGGCATTGGCAATGCATAAGCCTGTGTATACAGTGTATAGGTACATAGCAAGTATTAATAATAGGCTGAATATGAGCATTACAAATTTGAATATAATTCAAATTTCAAAAGGGGGCATGTTATGACTCATGGCAACTTTGTGATACTGTTTTAGTACCATCGTTGTGTATGAGCATTATAATGAGCGATGTTGTATAGGAAAGGCGCCTGGAAATGCACGGCGTTATACTATAAGTGACCGAGAAGCTCACCCCTCACTCGGACACGGACATCCAAATCATTGGTTGGACAATTGCTGGTATTCCTTTCATGGGGAAAAAAGCACTTCTTAATTATTTTCGAATGCGAGAGGGACAAATGCAGACTAAAGTATTTCATTTTTGGGTGATAGGCTATATTGTGTTAGAAATAAGATTATTTAATAGTACAAATCATTTTCAAGGCTCCGTTGTTTCCATTTTAATAATCGTATGGTTTAGTAGACCATAAGACTTAAAAAAGGTCAAAACACCCTGGTTTTCACAACTTTGAACTTGCCCAACTTAAGGAAGGCTGCTAGTCATAACTAACTGAACATTTACTCCAAACTAATGACTATATGTCACAGAAGTCGTCGGGGTGGCAGCATTTTATTAAAAAGAAGGCAGGCATATCATCTAAAAACATTGGGCATAAGTTATTTTCTTTCATGTTGTCTGCGATGCGCCCATCAACCTTCGTGTTTAACGCTCGATAGGCTTGAATGTGACCATATCAGAATTGGCACCGTGGCATGAAAGGCACGGCATCCATTGGGATCCATTCTTTTAAACACAGAACAACACCTAAATATCGAATCTTCCAACGTGTGTTGTCTACTACCTGACGCATCTTGACGTGCCACTTCGTGGCTCGTCTGGTGTGCGACCTGCTTTACATGATTGAACCTCTGATGTAACCAGGTCGGACTCGAACCAAGAGTGGATCTGAAACCCACTGACTTTCTCCGAACAGCACTAACGTTATATTTAGGCTACTAGGCAGAGTAGAGTGCCTTGTGGTGGAGTAAGTTAATCAAGAGATAACGACCAATCGTTGGTCGTAGAGTTGGTAGAATTTCAGTCTACCAAGATTTTCTTTGGTTGACTACAGCCCTAGAAATAAGACCGTCATTTAGAGAAAACGGAAGTAAAATCCTATGAAACTCCGCAAAGCTGTTTGTGAACGTTCCACTCTGCTTCGAAAGCAGGTAAGTATTTTCGTGTCGCCGAAGTCCCTGTTAGTATGCCTCTTCAACGTCACGACCAAGGGACACAGGTGGCGAAATGTGGGTGGATGTGTAGAGCTCTGTCTTGTACAGCAGTTGACTGCGGCGTCTGAGAGAGGGTTAAGCCTCATGGACACTTATAGTACAACGCCACGGTATACGTGGAGCTCGTTCTGGCAGCCGTTGATTTGGGTGATCACGGCCGACCAGGGCAACCAGGGCCTCTGTGGTTCACACACATTTTTACTTGAACGTTTTTTACATGACATATTGTCTCAAATATCATACACCAAAGTGCACTTTGATAAAAAATAAATTGTCTTTCTCAGGGTTTCTTCTTGTTGCTGAGCTCTTTATTCTAATTTTATTGGTCATTGTTGAGCTTGAGCTTTATAGAACTAGGCTACAGTATGTAGGCAGCCGGCCTGCATCATGGCATTATTTACTTTTCATTTAACAGCTGTTAAAAGCCTATGTGTGCAATATGCCTGGTTTGAATAAAAACTGTTGTTAAATTTCCCCCTTTTTTAAAACAAGAATGTTTTAATGCAGACATGTTGCAGGGACTACTTCAATCATCATACTGGTGTGATCGTATGCATAAAAGGGAATCAACCATTTAGAGGAGATATAGCCTAAAAATATTATTATTTTATTAAAAATGTTAGAACCCTGGTGGTACCCTATATGACCTGATGCTCTATCGTATAATATTTAGTTTGACTGTCTATTATATACATCTGATCGTGTCGTTTGTATGACCATATAATATTTTGTACATGTCTATTGCTTTTCTCTCCAAACGCTCTATTCCAGAAGCGGCGGCGGCGGATAGATCGCTCGATGATCGGGGAGCCGACCAATTTTGTCCACACGACCCATGTGGGCTCTGGGGACATGGGCCTGGGCCTGTCCTCGGTGAGTTACACCCCACCCAACACGCGCTGCATGGAGAGCTGTCCTCCCTTGATGCTGATGAGTGTTGTGCCGGCAGGTGGACCTGGTGCAGGCCCAGATGAAGTCTAAAGGAGGATACTCTCACGGCGCTTCAGAGGGATCCCAGTTATAACTCATGTAAGAACACACACACACACACACACACACACACACACACACACACACACACACACACACACACACACACACACACACACACACACACACACACACACACACACACACACACACACACACACACACACACACACACACACAGTGTTGGAATTAGTACATCATTCTGAGGTTGTTGCAAAGATTGAATGATAAGAGAAGGGTGAGTTTAGATGAACTTGTGTACACCCCTATGTATTCTTTCATAGTGTGTGTATGTGATTGTGTGACTAGTTAATCTGCTAATAATGCTAGTTCCTAAAACGAATACCGTAGATGTAAATTATTACATATGTTATAAATGCCTTATAACATAATTTAAAAACAAAAAATTAAGAAAAAGTAGAACTTTTTGATTATTTCTTTTTTCTTTTTTCTTTTCGTTGCACAGAGCATCTAAGCAGCCTGTGGATCCTACTTTCAGTGGTTGAGGAAGTGTTTTCAAAAGCAGTTGTGTCTGTAACGGACAGCAGGACCAAAAGATGAATCCACTGCTTTTCCATAATGTTGTACATATCGTTTATGTTCAGTTTTTTTGTTTCTTTCATTTATTTTTTGTTTTAAATGAAAGCACTGTTATCCATCAACGGCCATTTGGTTGCACTGTAAAGATTTTTGGATGAGCATTTTAGGCCAACTTCAGCTCTGTCGTTGAATGCTTGTGGGGTATGCATGAGGATATATATTTACATCTTTATTTTGCTGTTTTTAGCCCATGTTGGATGATGTATTTATTATGATTTGTAAACTAACCTCACGGTGGCTGGGCCACTCTACAACATTCTGTTGAGTGTTGGTCATTCTCAGAGGTTTCTCAAACAGACAGGTAGAGGTTCAACGCTATTGGCTTAGCGGCTCTCCGAGGCAAGCTCCGTGCTAAATGCTGTTTTTGTATTAAACTTGAAGATGAGTAAAGCACACTGGAGCACATCTTACACTCGTTGTTGCTTTTGAATTTCACGTTGATTTCAGCTGTGTTTTTATATTCATTTTGAACTAACCAGAAATAATTTTAATAAACGACAAACTATAATCTTCTGGACGGTTTATTTTAATTAAAATAAAATAAAAGTTGTATTTTGACACAGTCTTTCCAAGGTCTAGGTTATTCAGCACATCCTTTTTTTAGGCTTTCATTGCCCGGCTCATTCACCTCAAAGCGTCTTCTGTTTCAGCAGTGGAGGAAGGCTTGTCGGTTTGGTGCTACACTGTACGTCTCTCCCTGCGCATTAGCCTGAAGCACTTGGTTCACCGTGCTTCTCTCATCTGAACAAACCACGACACATTGTCCAAGCTGATAATGGCAGTTTGTGGGATTTGGAAAGGACACATTTTGGGGTGGTATCCGTTTTATTCCTGATGGAAAACACTTAATCTTACTTGCATGATGGAGTTAACCTTAAGTATATTCCAGCGTGACACAAATGCAAGGTTGAATAATAGTCGTTGAATTCCAGAAAACTAGAGCAAAAGCGACACAATTGGCCATTCAATTTACAGACCTGCATTGAACTATATGCAAACTGCTATTTCCATGTGATGTAATCACTGAATGTGTATGCCATGTTAAGCTACGTGTGCATGAACTGCAAACATTACTCAGCTTGAGGTTCACAAGCAAGCCGTTGACACAGTCAACATTTGGTGCTCTGGATCTGAAACACCCAGCTGTTGGTGCGAAGCAGGCGTCCATGAATGTGGTCTCTTATGTGGCCTTCACTGGTCTGAGTTCTCATCTGAAACTTTACAACACATCGTCAATGGAAATAAGTGGACCATACATACACTTATGGACCTACAAATGCTCACACATATTTTACTAATCACAAATATACACACACAGATCCTGTTCCTGTCTATCTACTCAAATATATTGAAGTAATATATGGAACTGTGCAGAGAATGAAATAAAGATTTGTTAATTAAATCTTCCTATTGGGAATCTAGAGGGCTGCTGTCTTTGATCTGAACGTATACTATCATATCCATCCACCAGCCATTTAATATCTATTCCAAACTCTTATTTTTCTATTCCTATTCAGAACAATAAAGGAAATATGTCTAAGTGTAAAATAGAAATCTGTTATTGATGAAAGATGGTTTATAATAGGAATCCCCCTTTCTCCAGCCTTGGTGCCCTCTCCACTTAACAACCCCTTCATTTAATCCTCCTAAAAGATCCTTTTCATCAGATAAGGTTTCTTGCCTTGCATGAACCAGCCTCCATGAGTCCGGTACTGCTATGTATATTGTTCATTGCTGTAAACGAAATTCATTATTGTAGATGTAATGTAATCAAGCACACCTATATGCCCCAGCTGTCCAGTGTGATTAAAAAGCTCCAGATGTGGGAAGTCATTTATTTGTGTGAAGGGGGTCGAGGAATGTGTGGGAGCAATTTAGTGGCAGCATAACCGATATTGAGCTTATTGTTAAACATGCTTTTGGAATTGAAGCAATTCCCATGCATCTATTCTAGTAACCACCACCCCCTTGCTTCCCTCTTCAGGGACGTGTGCAAAGCAGTACAATAGTAAAACAGGGTAATTTCTCTACGAATGAACATGATGAATGTGTGCTTGCTGCTTTATTTTTTATTCATTTTTGATAATGCCTGTCAACATTTATATTATCGGAGAATTATGACAAAATTAAATGTACATTTTACTTTATTTTATCATATTTCAAGTCTGAGATATATATCAGTATGTCTTCTCTTAAATTCCTTGAAATTGATGTTTGAAACCACGTTAAAATGTTTTGTTTTTTACAGGTTTGGTATGAAGTATCTGATGTTGAACACCTTGATTTGATTTATCTTGCCTGTGTTACTTGTTAGAGCTATTCTTCTGTAGCCTATACATTCACAAAATAAATCCAACCAAGCATTTGCTAAAGTTCCCCTTATAACTAATTGGGATAAAAGAGAATTAGTGTAAGTAAATTAATTAATTTAGACATTGCAGGACCCCCATAGGCCCTGAATCCCTGTAACAGATTGATGTTTAACTTGTCCCAGTTATGCTGTAATTCCACACCCCTGTTTACATGGCTGGCCTTTAGTCCTCTTGGCTCCAAAGAATGCAGAGGAAAGGTATATTAAACACCTTAGTATTAATAAGTATTAAAACCATGCCCATTGAAGGGAAGGGATGGAGTTGTGTAAGATGATGGCAAAGTCTTCCGGATTTTATTCACCCTTACAATTGGTAGTAGATTCTCTAATTGTTTTAGATACAAACATCAGACGATGACTTATGGGTCAGAACGCCCCAATATTTTACATACAAGCCCTTTAATAGTCCCTCTATTCATTCTCAAAATCTTCAACACGTAAACATGGGTTGTTTGGATTTTATGTAAGTAAAAAACTACTGACTGTGACTTCACCAGGTCTGTCTGTAGCTCCCCCCCCCCCCCCCCCCCCCCCCCCCCCCAATACTGGTGGACTGAACTGTTGTACCTGTATGAAGATACCACTGTGATTTACTGTGATACCACTGTCATTTGTTTTGGTTGTAAATTGTCTAATTTGGTCCCGTTTCGTGGTTGCACGCCATCTCCTTCATAGAGCGATCCTAGTCCCATGCACTGGATTATTCTTGCCCATGTCTGTGCCAATTGTTATTTTGTGAACAGTGAATGTATTGTTCTATATAGACTGTCTTGTCTTGTAAGCTAGATGTTCTGTAGCTCACCTTGCGCTGTGTATTAAAATCTGATGACTCTTGTTTAAACTCCAACGCGTGTGTGTCCACTGTGTTCCAACAGACACCTGATTGGTTGATGTACTTGGTCTAGTTGTTATACTCTTGTTGTTTTATATTTGGCATTTTATAGTTTAGAAACACATAGGCTTACCTTTATAGATGCCTCTCTGTAACAAAGGACACAGTGAGACGGCAATCAGTCACTTTCCTGACGCATGACCCAGTATTGGTCGTGGGGCATGACAATGTTCTTTGTTGCCATTCGTTTTATTACCATATTGGGTTTGAGAAATACTCTTTATAAATACAATTTATTACTATTAAATGTAGGAGAGGTGTGTGTGCTGATCAATGATTTGAGCTGAAAACCCCAAGAGTGGTTCAAACGCCCCATGCAGTCATGCCATCACAAAACCTTTTGATATTCATGTTTGAAACTTTCATTTAAAATGTAAACTAAGTGCCAATAAGAAATCACTTTCGTCAATTTATAATGTCCTAAATGCTGTCCTCTAAAATGTCCTTTATCTGGCTCCTATACAGGAGCCAGTCTTTCACCGTGCACCATGTAAGGTTAGCTCTGAGTTCATATACGATAGTACAGTACGATAGTAGCACTCAATGAAAAATAAACGCCTTTAACTTTTTATTAAGAAACTTCCTCTTTTCCCCTTACAAGGGGAAAAGATGAAGAGGAACACAACAACTATGTATGTATGTATATGTATGTATGTATGCATGCATGTCATGTCCCCCCTTAAATAAGGGCTTGTTACACAAGTGGTTGACTCAGCAATAGCCTGCACCAGCAGCTCATGCATGGGCCTGTCTCTGTGTTGAAGCCAGTGAACCAGAGTGTTTCAGCTAACAGCGTAGCTTGGAACCGGACCTCTGTAGCTCATCCATCAACCCTGGAGTCTGTTTCTTTTTTCACTCTGTTTCTCTCTCCCTCTCTCCCTTTTTGTCTCTCTTTCTCTCTCCTGGTTTGGTTGTTCAACTCACACTGACAACCAAATAAAAATACCTTATATCCAAAATGGTTTACAGTGATGGTTCATGAAGGAGCAGTTGGGGTTGGACGGTGAATACAGAGAAATAACATTAAGGATCAGGTAGGGGTTAAAATGTGGGTACATAGACAGGTCTAAGGGTTCTGTAGGTAAGGTTCAAGAGTTATAAAGAGTAAGTGCAAAAGAAATAAGCAAATCTGAAATCAAAATGTTCTCATATAGAGGCAGGCGCAGCCAACAGGAATTCTCACAACGCACTTCACTCACTAATGGCAGGTGCTAGGTTATTTCTTACAAATTACATTCACTTTCTTATCTACAGCACAGTTAACCAGCCGATCAGGGTTACAGTGAATAGAGACACATTACTTATTGTGGTGTTGACCAATCAGTGCCCCTTGTCATAGTGTTGTCCAATAGAGTCACTGGATTCAGTCCAGCATGGATAGATATCCGAGTAGAGGGTTTGGAGAAAGTCCTCACTGTCACCTGATGCACACACCCAAAAAAACACACACACACACACACACACACACACACACACACACACATACACATACACATACACACAGACAAGTAGGGGAAAAATAGACCACAAGGTAGCATTAGATGAAAGTACACAAATTAAATGAATGGTTTGTCAACCGCAATTGTACACACACACACACACACACACACACACACACACACACACACACACACACACAGTGCCGTACAGTGCCAGTGGTTTCTCTGTGTGTAAGCTCTCCACCCGTTCTGCTCTCCTGTTTGGTCCCAGAGTTCAGTGCTGTTGAGATGGTCCATCAGCTGGTGAAACACACATACAGAGCATCCAGTAAGGTCAGCCACTAACTAGCTATAGTATACTATAGTACATAGGAAGAGAATCCATTATGGTCATAATTATCATTTACAGAGCAGGGATCAGGAATCATTAACCTGCTATAATGTAAGCCTACACAGGTAGCCCCTCAGACCACAGGAACTATGCCATCCATTGGCAATGAATTAATTCACATTCAGATTTCTAATCCTATTCATTCCTTTTCAATCATGTTTATGCTAATGTGTTATGTTAATGTGTTTATGTTAATGCTGTTAAAACAGATTTCCGTACATTTGAATCACAATCATATTTTGTAATGAATTAATAAAATGTAAACTCTCTTCTAACTAAATTCCTTTCAAATTATATTTCTAAATCATATCATTTTCATTATATTATATCATATTTATATTGTATTTGCATTCTTATACTTATTACAATCATATGTTAACCCCTATCCAAATTTGTTAATTCATATTGAACCTCAGAAGAATAGGAAGGTACCTCTGTGAGGCCTGTATTTATGTAGCACTCTTCAAGCATAGGCCATTCAGACTATTACCTTAAACACTGCTTCAGTCTGCTCCTGCTGCTCGCCCCTTCCTCCCCACAGCTCTGCAACACAAACAAACCAAAACAAAAGGATTACACTAAAGCGAACTACGGTGACATCATTACTTGAACCAACAACAACTCCAAGACCAACCACAAGGGTGTGTGCGTGCGTGTATGCATGTATGCGTGTGTGTGTGTGTGTGTATGTGTGTGTGTGTGTGCATGTCTGTATGTGTACTACCACTACTTAAGCAACCAATAGGAAAAAACAGCTAACCATGCTTCTCATAAAATGTGTGTAGTAGTACCATGTGTTGTCATGGTCTTGTGTGTCACTTCACGCTCCATCTCCCCCATTTGTCTATCCTCACCCAGGGCAGCGGTGTTCCTCTCGGCTGGGTTTGGATTGGTGGAGGACGATGGGGAGGCGGGGGTAGGGTGGATAGCTTGTGTCTCATTGGTTCTTCCGGCTGTCACAAATATCTGTCCCGCTGTATATCCAACAGACAACTGTGTCCCTGGGGATGAAGAGAGAACATTCCCTCACTCATTTCCTAAACATATTTTTGGTATAGAGTAAGATTCCATAGCCATCTGTCAGCTATAAGTGAGTGAAATACATTGTTTCTACTTGACTGTGCCTGCCTATGTATGTGCCAATTCAGACCGCTGTTTGACTCCTAGAAAAAAGGTACTGGGTTCGAATCCCCAGTGGTTGTCCTCCTCATAATGACACCTATCTGTATTTACATTGACATGTAGCAGATGCCTTCATCCAACGAGACGGACAAGTTTACCATGAATCGCTTGGATAAATCTGGTGTATAGTGTGTAGGAGAAGCCTGTCTGTCCAACCTGTGTTGTGCGTATGTGTGCGCGGCGGCGTCGTGCGTGGCGTCGTGCGCGGCAGCATGCGGTACACCCTGGATGCAAGGTGTCCTCTCTTGCGGCTGCGGTCCTGCAGCTCGCATACGTCGGTCAGGGAGTTGAGCGCACAGCGGAAGTTAGCCTTCCACGTCTTGGGGTCAGGTTTGTCCCTGCCTAGCCGGTAGCGCCCTGACAAACACACGCACACGCACCCACGTATGTACTCACACACACACACACACACACACACACACACACACGCGCACACACACACACACACACACACACACGCATGCACGCACACACGCACATGCACTCTTTCACGCACACATGCGCATGCATGCAGTCACACACACACACACACACACACACACACACACACACACACACACACACACACACACACACACACATACAAGTACATAAATATACTGTGACCCTGGAAAGCATACAGCTTGTTACTGTAGTCGTATCATGTCATGGGAAATGCTTGGCACAGTGGTTCTGAATCCACAGTTCTATCAGATTGGTACCAAAGTACAACTACAGTACCAAACAGCATCTAGATATATAACCGCATATCAAATCTTTTTGGGCTTACTTCCAAGACCTTTCATCTCTAGTGGTGTTGTAATAAAATCTGTTTAGTGTTTCTGGTGGTAGTCATCAGTCAGAGTGTAAGAGACATTACTGCTGGGGTAACTTTAGAGGAAAGATGCTCTGTGGATCCCAAGCCTCTCTGTGTCACTGTGTTCCATCACAGACAGTCAGGTTTCACAGAAACCCCCTACAGAAACCCCTCCTCTAGGGTCTTCAGTGTAGCCTTAAACACGCACACACGCCATACATACATTTACCTAAAGACACACGTGTGTGTGTGTGTGTGCGTGTGTGTGAGAGCGTCCTTCCTGTTTGTGTGTGTGTGTGTGTTGTGTGGGGGAATCCTACATGTACGTGTGTGTGTGTGTACCAGTGTGCATGGCCCAGCTCCTGAACAGCGTGGCGTCCTGGTCGATACTCCAGCCGTGACGAGCAGCGTGTCTCCAGGGGATCTGGAAGATCTGGGCTGACTAGAACACACACACACACACACACACACACACACACACACACACACACACACACACACACATACACACACACACACACACACACACACACACACACAGTAAGTATGTGTGTTTGAGTTTGCTGTAAATAATTCAATTAAGTAATTTAACTATCCCAAAGATACTCAGAAACGTGGCTTGTCTCCTTCATCAACAAACTGGAAGCCACTTGTGGACACTTTGACTCTTAGCCGGGCAAAGGTTGGGTTAGAACCAAACTGCCTGACTCCCAGAGCTGCCCAGAGGAAAATCACAAGGGGTAGGATAGTCTAGTGGCTAGGGTGTGTTCGACTCCCATTCTAAAGGTTCTGGGTTCAATTCCCCAATGTGTACAGTCTACCTGTAGGCATCCTACAGCAAGATGCCCTAACCTCTACCTGATCCTTAAGGGCATGCATCGGAATTCAGTGTAAGTCACTTTGAATAAACAGAAGCTGGGCGAGTACCTGGTCCAGCCAGGTGACTCCTGGGTATTTCCCAGACTCAATCTGCTCCTCAAGCCACGGCCTCAGGCGAAGCCGACCTGACTTGTGCATCCTGCACAAACACAAACACACACACACACACACACACACACACACACACACACACACACAAACATCGATGTTACAAACAAAACTAAATTATGGTTATCTCTCTTATCCCAGTTATTATTGATAATAGAATAGTATAATATAGCTAAGCGGGCACATAAAGTCTATAGAAAAAACCTGGCAGGTAGAAAGAATAACCCGCTTCTGCCAGAATCCGGCTTTGTCCTCTTCCATTTCCTTCAAAGCCTCTCACTCTTACCTCAACAGAAACCTCAGTTGACGCAGAATACACACTGAATCTCAGCCGTGGTGGGCTACAGGTAAGCCCCTCCAGGTGAGTGCTGGTACAGGTGAGAAACCTTACAGGTTGAGGTGGTGCTGGACCACTAATCGCTCGTCTGCAGGTGTACAGGTGTAGAGCTTCTAGCCAGTCCAGGTGAACAACTGGTGAGGGGAGAGCCAAGAGGCACATTTGGCAAGGTAAGGAATATCTTGCATCTCACTATGAACACTAGTGTGTGATAGGTCAGTTCTCCTGAGAGTCATCCACTCCCAAACAACCCCTGATTGGACCCCTCCCCCTGCTTTGCACCTTATCGAGAAAACATTTTTTTCAACACCTGGAAACATGTCATAAGAAGAGGCCAGGCATGATAGCTCATTTTTAAGTAGATAAACAATTATGAATATTAAGGGCATGTTATCCATTATGTGCAGTGTGGTCGGCCCATAATAATTATTTGAGTTTTATCATTTAACAACAGGTTTATTATTTTTGTTTAGTTTCCATTCTCAACCTATCCATCAGATGTTCTTAGACTCTTCCCCTTGCTTCACAGATACCGCCACTCCCATCTGCCATCACTCCATTCTCATCAACTGAGCTTCCTTGTCAATCTTCCCAACTGCACTTCATTCCCTAATCCAGGGGTGGGCAGTCTTTTTGACTCGCGGGCCACAATGGTTTCTAAAATTTGACAGAGGGACCGAGCCAGAATAGGAGAATGGTGTGGTCACACAAATGGTTTGTGTGAACTAATATACATTTTATGTAAAAACCATTACATGAAAAGATTTGGCCTTTAACAGGCAGCAAAACACCATTGTGCTTAGTTTATTGTATTTTTTTTTTACAAATTTATTAATTAAATAACGTAGTAATAAACTCCCATTCAGTTTCAGTGGGAACAGTGTTGCATGGTCTCCTTTTTTTGCAAGTGCATCAATGTCTGGCGTTATATTTGTTGTGGCAATTCTCAAGATAGATCCGAGGTCTTGGTCAGTTAACTTGGATCTGTGACGGGCTTTGTTGATGTTCATGACGCTGAATGTCTGTTCACACACATAGGTTGAGCCAAACAACGTCATCATCTTCTGTGCCATCCTCCGGAGGTTTGGAAACGTGGCTTCGTTAAGTGAAGCATAAAAGTCTAAGAGAGTTGAACTTCTGCTTCAATACAGAGTCAGACTGAAGCTCTATCAGTTCCAACTGCAGCTCCTGTGGTACTGTTTCAGGGTCTTGTGACAGGGGACAGGACACCAGCTGAAGTGACTTTAATTTTTTTTCAAAGTCACAGAAACGACGGCAGAATTCTCCGTGCAGGTCATCCAGTGATTTGCTGTATTTCTGCGCGTTTCGGGTCGCCTCTTTCTGCATGGCTAGTGTGGGGAAATGAGTGAAAGATTTGTTTGAAATTTGTCTTGAGAAAAGAGTCAGCTTGGATTTGAAGGCCCTAACATTTGTGTACATGTCGTGCACAAATTGATCTTTCCCCTGTAGCTTGGTGTTCAGCTCATTCATGTGCGAAGGTATGTCCACAGCAAACGCAAAGTCACAAAGCCAGTTCTTGTCACTTAGCTCGGGAAATTCGTCGGATCTCCCCATTAACTCCAAAAATGCAGTGATCTCCTCCTTCAGCTCCCACACTCTTTGAAAGACTTTGCCCAAACTTAGCCTGCGCACAAGAGAGTGGTAAAGTAAGTCCTGGTGATCTGCATCGGTTTCTTCCAGGAACGCATGAAACTGACGATGCTGAAGTCCCCTTGCTCGTATAAAGTTAACAAGTTTTTACGACTGGATTCACGACATGATTTAGCTGCAATATAGACTTACACAGAACTTCCTGATGAATGATGCAGTGAAGGAAAATAACATCCTGATCAGGATTTTCCTCTTTTACTTTTTCCTGCAGTCTTTTTAGCAGCCCAACGATTTTCCCAGTTAAATTTCGCGATCCATCCGTGGTGAAATTGGCAAGTTTACTCCAAGGTAGCTTCATTCTCTCGATGACAGCAGACACCTGGTCATATAAGTCCTCTCCCCTCGTTTTTCCTTTCATGGACTCCTGTTACGGGGTACGACTGGGAGACCCAAGTGCGGAACACAACAGGCGGAGATGGTTTAAGGAACTAGGGAGTTTAATAGAAACGGTACAACAAGGGCAGAGCAGAGCGTAGTCAGGCAGGCAATGGTTCGAAGACAGGCGGGCGAGAGACAGACAGGCAGACGGAAGCAGGCGGGGAGTCTTGGCAAGCGATGGGTCGATAACGGGAAGGCAGTCAGAAGGTGGTTGGTCAGGAGACGGGTAGGTATCCGGAAAGGCTGGGTAGAGGACAAAGGCAGATTAGGAGCAGGCAAGGCACAGGTAAGGATAAAGGTAAACGAGAGTTTAAGTGCGGGAACGAGGTACTAACGCAAGGTTTGAATACAACGATCTGGCGCCGGCTGCTCGGGAAACGAGGGTTAAATAGAGTGCGCTGATTTGTTGATAGTTGACAGGAGTGTAGACCGGAGTGCACGTGGTTGATTGGTGATGGAAAGTAAACAAAGGCACATGGTGTAGTGGCAGCCGGCGCCACTAGGTGGTGGCAGAGGGTGTTGTGACAGTACCCCCCCCTCGACGATCGCCTCCAGGCGAGCGCAAGGGAAGGGATGGATGCTGGCGGTGGAAGTCTCTGATGAGGGACGCGTCCAAGATGTAGCTCCGCGGGACCCATGAACGTTCCTCCGGACCGTAACCCTCCCAGTCCACCAAATATTGATGGCCTCGGCTGCGACGACGAACGTCTAGTAGGCGATGCACCGTCCAGGCCGGGTGGTTGTCGATGATACGCGGAGGAGGCGGGGACGGAGAAGGGGGAGACAAAGGACTGGTGGAAACAGGCTTGATCTGGGAAATGTGGAATGTAGGGTGAATGCGGAGGGAAGCCGGGAGTTTGAGGTGGACGGCACAGGGGTTGATGATTGCCTCGATCTCGAACGGACCGACATAACGGGGAGAGAGCTTCTGTGTTTCCCCTTTGAGGGGAAGATCCTTAGATCTGAGCCAAACTTTTTGGCCTGGGGAATAAAGAGGGGCAGGTACGCAGCGTTTGTTGGCCTGGTGCTGGGAACGGGAGGAGGCCCGGAGGAGCGCAGTCCGAGCGCGTTTCCAGGTCCGCTGGCAACGTCGCATGTGGGCCTGAACTGAAGGGACAGCGATCTCCGCCTCAAGGGAAGGGAATAGAGGTGGCTGATATCCCAAGGAGCACTGGAAGGGGGATAAGCCCGTGGAGGAGTTCACCAGGGAGTTGTGGGCATATTCTACCCACGGTAGTGGGGAACTCCAGGTGGAGGGACTTGCTTCTGTGACGCAGCGTAACGCGGCCTCCATTTCCTGATTGGCCCGTTCCGCTTGGCCGTTAGAATGGGGGTGGTATCCCGAGGACAGGCTGACCGAGGCCCCCAGAACAGTGCAGAAAGCCCGCCAAACCTGGGAGGTGAACTGGGAACCTCGATCTGAAACCACGTCCATCGGGATGCCGTGCAGCCGGAAGACATGGGTGACGAGGAGATCCGCAGTTTCCGTGGCAGAGGGGAGCTTGGGGAGCGCGAGGAAATGAGCAGACTTGGAGAACCGGTCGATGATGGTGAGGATGGTGGTGTTGCCGTCAGAAGGGGGGAGACTGGGTTGACGAAATCCAGGGCGATGTGGGACCAGGGACGGCTGGGAATGGGTAAGGGTCGGAGGAGACCGGAGCGGGGCCGAGTGGAGGTCTTGCTGCGTGAACACGTAGAGCAAGCTGCGACGTAATCGCGAACGTCCGTGTCCATGGTTGGCCACCAGAATCGCTGGCGGATGAACTCCAGAGTACGGGTCGCGCCTGGGTGGCAGGTGAGCCTGGTGGAGTGTGCCCACGAAAGAACCCTCGAACGCTCCGTATCTGGGACAAAAAGACGATCGGTAGAGCCGGTTCCGGGGTCGGGCTGGTGTTCCTGGGCCTGGAGGACGGCGGACTCGACTTCCCAGGTTAGTGTCGCTACTAGGCACACCGGGGGCAGAATGGGCTCAGGATCTGGGTTGGGGTCCTCCGGGGAATAGAGACATGACAAGGCGTCGGGTTTTACATTTCTGGAACCGGGACGGAAGGTGAGAGTAAAGTTGAAACGGCCGAAGAACAGGGCCCACCTGGCTTGCCGAGAGTTCAGTCTCTTTGCTGACTGAATGTACTCGAGATTCCGGTGGTCAGTCCAAACTACGAACGGTAGCTCGGCTCCCTCCAGCCAGTGTCGCCATTCTTCCAGGGCTAATTTAACGGCCAAGAGCTCACGGTTGCCCACGTCGTAGTTCCTCTCGGGAGGAGTCAGGCGGCGAGAGAAAAAAGCGCACGGGTGCATCTTTTGATCGGAGGGAGAGCTGCGAGAGGACTGCGCCCACACCGGTGTCCGAAGCGTCCACCTCCACCACGAATTGGTTTGCGGGGTTGGGTTGAACAAGAATCGGCGAGGAGATGAAGCGTTCCTTGAGGATTGTGAACGCTGTTTCAGCCTCCGGAGTCCACAGGAAGGGTCTTTTAATGGAGGTCAAGGCCGTGAGGGGTGCCGCGATCTGACTGTAACCGCGGATGAATCGCCGATAGAAGTTTGCAAATCCCAGGAATTGCTGGAGCTTCTTTCGAGAAGAGGGAGTGGGCCGCTCGGCTACTGCCAAGACCTTTGCAGGGTCCATCCTCACCTGTCCCTGGCCGATGATGTACCCCAAGAAAGAAGTGGAGGCGACGTGAAACTCGCACTTCTCCGCCTTTACAAAAAGCAGATTCTCTAGGAGCCGCTGGAGAACTTGCCGGACGTGAATCTTATGTTCCTCCAACAACCCGGAGAAGATGAGGATGTCGTCAAGGTAAACGAAGACCGAGCGATTTAGCATGTTGCGAAGAACGTCATTCACGAGAGCTTGGAAGACGGCTGGGGCGTTAGTGAGACCGAATGGCATCACTAAGTATTCGAAGTGACCGAGGGGAGTGTTAAACGCCGTCTTCCACTCGTCCCCCTCCCGGATGCGGACCAGATGGTACGCGTTGCGCAAATCGAGTTTTGAAAAAATCTTGGCTCCGTGGAGGGGAACAAAGGCAGAGCTGATCAAGAGCAAAGGGTACTTGTTTTTTATGGTGATATTGTTCAAGCCTCGATAGTCAATACAGGGGCGGAGGGAGTGATCCTTCTTGGAAACAAAAAAAACCCCGGCTCCAACCGGAGAGGAAGAGGGATGGATAATCCCTGCGGCCAGGGACTCCTGAATATACTGCTCCATAGCCTCACGTTCCGGGCGGGAGAGATTGAATAATCGACTGTTAGGCGTAGTCGTATGGGCGGTGGGGGGGCAAAGTGAGAGTGTGAGCTTTACTAAAAACCTCAGCGAGATCATGGTAAATCTCCGGTACCGCGGATAAGTCGGGAAGTGGTGGTGTCGTAGACTCGGCGACTTGGGGGGGGCAAGGCGGAGCGAAGGCAATAGGAGAGACAGTGAGGGCTCCAGGATGTAATACGGCCCAATTGCCAATCGATGTTCGGATTGTGAGCACGCAACCAAGGGAAACCCAACACTACCGGGGAAGCGGGACAGTCCATAATATGGAGAGAAAGTGACTCGCGGTGGTTGCCCGAGATCAACAAAGAGACCGGTACTGTCTGATACTTAACACGGCCGAGGGACTTTCCATTAAGGGCCTGGGCCTCAATAGGGGAATGAAGCGGAACTGTGTCTTTTTTGAGTTGGTTGACCAACTCCCTATCTATAAATGACTCGTCAGCCCCCGAATCCAAAAGAACCGAGAGTGGAAACGCCTGGTCACGCCACGAGAGAACGGCATCTAACTGGGGTCGAGAAACAGAGGGAATAAGGGTACGACTCGCCAGGACCCCTCGAATCACTGGTGAGTCGGCTCTTTTCCCGGGCGAGTGGGACAGGTAGACATGAAGTGACCAGGAAGGCCGCAGTAAAGACAGGCCCTAGTAGCTAGCCGATGTTGCCGCTCGGATGGGGACAGGCGAGCTCGTCCCAGTTGCATGGGTTCTGAGTCAGGTGGAGATGCTGGCTCACGACGGAGGGACGAGGACTGGGATGGTGAAGGTTGCGGAGCCACAGGGAAAGAGGAGTGAGACACCGAGGACGAGTGATGTGCGCGCTCGCGACGCCGTTCGTGCAGCCGGTTGTCGAGGCTAATAGCGAGCGATATGAGGTGATCCAGAGTTGGCGAGTCCTCCCGTACAGCCAGTTCATCCTTGATGGAATCATTGACTGCATTGAAGTACCCCCCTCTCAAGGCCACCTCATTCCACCCACTCTCCGCCGCGAGGGAACGGAAATCGACAGCGAAGTCCGCGACGCTTCGGGATCCCTGGCGTATGGAGAAAAGGCGCATGGAGACCTCTCTGCCACGGACGGGATGATCAAACACTCTTCGCATTTCCGCGGTAAACTCTGTGTAGGAAGAACAAAATTCAGAATCACCCTCCATTACCGAGGTAGCCCAGGAAAGAGCCCTACCACGCAAGGCGCCAATAAGGTAAGCAATACGAGAGCTGTCGGTGGGATAGGTCTGGGGCTGGAGACGGAACACTAGACTACACTGGAGGAGGAAGTCCCGACAGGTACCCAGATTGCCCTCGTAGCGTTCGGGGGACGGAATAAACGGCTCACGTGTAGTGACGGGGAGTGAAGGAGTTGGTGCCTGGGCGCGGTCTTCGTTAACTCTCGAAGAAAGCTCTTGGAGAGTGGTCATAATCCCCTGCAGAAGCTGGTCGTGTTGGCCTAGTAGAGCTCCCTGGCGGAAGATAGCCTGGCCTACCGGATTAGTGTCCGCTGGGTCCATTGTGGCCAGATCGTACTGTTACGGGGTACGACTGGGAGACCCAAGTGCGGAACACAACAGGCAGAGATGGTTTAAGGAACTAGGGAGTTTAATAGAAACGGTACAACAAGGGCAGAGCAGAGCGTAGTCAGGCAGGCAATGGTTCGAAGACAGGCGGGCGAGAGACAGACAGGCAGACGGAAGCAGGCGGGGAGTCTTGGCAAGCGATGGGTCGATAACGGGTGGTCAGGAGACGGGTAGGTATCCGGAAAGGCTGGGTAGAGGACAAAGGCAGATTAGGAGCAGGCAAGGCACAGGTAAGGATAAAGGTAAACGAGAGTTTAAGTGCGGGAACGAGGTACTAACGCAAGGTTTGAATACAACGATCTGGCGCCGGCTGCTCGGGAAACGAGGGTTAAATAGAGTGCGCTGATTTGTTGATAGTTGACAGGAGTGTAGACCGGAGTGCAAGTGGTTGATTGGTGATGGAAAGTAAACAAAGGCACATGGTGTAGTGGCAGCCTGCGCCACTAGGTGGTGGCAGAGGGTGTTGTGACAACTCCATGGTCAAAAATTCCTCTGTGATCTCAAAACTGTCGCTAATCCCTCATATAAAAATTAGGAGCTCAGCAGTGTCTTTTAAGTCATTATTTTCATCCACTGCCAGTGAATAAAACTTAAAGGACTCCGCCTTTCTGTTTAAATTGCTGGCTATATCTTCGTCAATCAATTCCACACGGCGAGTCACAGTTCTGCGTGATAAACTGATTTTTTCAAATTTGCCTTTGCTCTCCGGACACAAGAGACTTGCTGTCTCAACCATGCATTCTTTGAAAAATTCGCCTTCGGAGAAAGGCTTACTGGCCTTTGCTAATTTGAATGCCAGCAAAAAATTTGCCTTAGTACTTGACTCTTGAATCGCAGTTTGTCTGTGAAAAAGGTTTTAATGAGTCTGTAAATTAGCCGTCAATCTCTGAGCTGTAGCCGCCCGTTCTTGTGGAGACTGTTGACTAGCGTAGTTAGCATGTTTTGTGGCAAAATGACGGCTGATATTGTATTCTTTAAAAACTGCTACAGTTTCTTGGCATATCAGACATACAACTGTTTATTGGACTTCAGTGAAAAAATATTTTGCTGTCCACTCTTTATTGAACACTCGGCACTCACTGTGTACTTTTCTTTTCTTCGGTCCGCTCATTTTTACTGAAGGGCTGAAAGTACAAAGCGACAAAATGAAGTAGAGAGTAACCGTAATGCATCACACTCACTCAATGTCTTCGGGGTGCGCCATCTGCTGGGGAAAGATGGGAATTACAGCTAGGTAAAATGATTGAGGTGTCTTTGTAATAAAATTTAATTTAATAATATAACATGGACGAGTTCGGCGGGCCGGATTAAAAAGCCCAACGGGCCGTATATGGTCCGCGGGCCGTAGTTTGCCCATGTCTGCCCTAATCAGTCTCTCCCCATATACTATACCAGTTCACTTCCTTTGTTCCCTTGTTGGTTTGGCATTGTCTGTACCTTTGTCAGTCGAGCTTTCTAGCTGTTAGTCTTTTCTGTGCCAGTTTGTGGACTGTGATTTGAGTTACCTTTATTTAATCATTTTTGTTACGAGTTTGTGTCTGCATTTGGTTCCTATCCCTTGTGTTACTGCCACCCTGCTAGTGTCGGTCGTGACAGATCGTGACACATATAGTGCTGGGAAGTTTGGGTATTTTTCGGATTCGGATCTTCGGATCTCGTTCATTCAAATGAACGAATCTTTTCGAGTCGTATCGTTCATTTGTTTATATAAATAATGTGTGTCATATACGGTAGTCTAATGCGCTTGCACATATACTGGGTGACATACGGTAACACAGTGAAGACATTAAAATGAGTTTTTAAGCAGACAAGTAGACAAACAGTACACGATATAGCCAGCATTCTCATTTTCACAATCAATCACTATAATTAGGTTTATTTTGGTACATGAAGAAGCAATGTGTCCGAATATCTACTTTAGTACACACATTTAAACACCACATAGAAAAAGGATCCCTATAAAGTGATGAGCATGTGCAAAACTAAGAACCAAATGAATGATCCCCACGCAGATGCGGATCATACATACCGGATCATAGAAGTAATGCGCATGTGCAAATCCAAGAACAAATTTACGAAATGAACAATCCACTCGCAAATACGGATCGTACGTACCGGGTCATAGAAGTAATGCGCATGTGCAAATCCAAGAACGAATGAACAAAATGAACTATCCACTCGCAGATACGAATCGTACGTACCGGATCGCACAAATGATTCATTCTTTTAGATCGAATCGTTCATGAATCACACATCACTAGACACATAGAGCCTCGGCCGGAAACCAACGCAAATGGTGGAATTATGCTTGGTTTTAGTTTCGTTGGTACCGAAGAGAACTAATTTTACAGTTTCCTACTGCCGACCGAGTGTGTGTTAGCCAATTACGCACTTAGAGGCCCGTCTTTATAGAACCATTTTTTGGACAACGATCAAATGAAAATGCAATGTTGAAAATTAAAATGCAATAGCACTAATGATTTTTTTTCATAATATGAACGCATTATTTCAGTCATAAATGAAATGAAAATGCAATCAGTTTGCATTTTCAATAATGCCTCGCTATAAAGTGGACAATATCCAAATGCTAATTAAAAGTCGAAAATGCTAATACAAGAGCACAAATGCTTTTTGTCATAATATGAATGGCATTGTTGCGTCATAAATAAAATGAAAATGCAATCATCCAATTTGCATTTTCAAAACATGTCCGCTTTAAAGTGGAATCAATGTTTCTAGATAGGTGTTTATCAACGTATGGGTTTGAATTAACTGCTCGTTGCGCGTTTGATGCTCTTTTTGTGTTTTTATGGAATAGGGTGAGATTAGGCTATCCTACTCTGTTTAAGAAACAACCCAACAATGGATTTTTTTTATGTATTTCAAACGTGTGGAACAATGAGCTACAATTTTGTCCGGAATCCCTCTGTTACACCGTATTCTGTGACCCACCGTAGTCTGTGACCCCAGGGGTTGCTGTTGCACATTTTCTGCAACATGCATGAGTTTGAAGGCATAAAGTCGTTCATGTGCGGAAACATGCACGAGCTTCAAAGTAAACATCGTATCGCCATCGCTCACTCGGGATGGGTTAGTTCGTTTTGTAAAGCCCGTTGAGTGGATGAAGCAAAGCGGTTGATTTGGCTCTGTGGTGGCACGA
Source organism: Lota lota (assembly GCA_026745465.1). Taxonomy (NCBI): domain Eukaryota; kingdom Metazoa; phylum Chordata; class Actinopteri; order Gadiformes; family Lotidae; genus Lota; species Lota lota. Next base: position 196,415 of record JACYXH010000813.1, read on the forward strand.
TGATGACGGGTCCTTCTTTCTTGATGCAAACGTGAATATAGAAACGGTGTTGGTAAATTCTAAACAGCATTTTACACAGTAGCCTATAGTAGGAAATACTCAAAGGCAAATCAACGTAATTAAACGCTGATTGTTGCTTCTTATGGGGAAAGAAGCAACGTTGGTGGATCGTAGTAAACGCCCCATCCATAGTATGTGTCTGTAAAATGCTAATCAAATCAAATGTATTTATAAAGCACATTTAATTTCAAGGGGATGGGGGAGAGATCTTTCTTCATTACGAGCCCCTCTCTGATTGCTCAAACTGTGGTTGTTTTTGTTATAATGCCCACCGTTTTTGATTACTGCAGTATATTAAATAAACTATTAACTAATGCCTGTATGGGCGTGAAGTGTGCGTGATTGCAGTGACTTGGGTGGATTTGCAGCGTAAGGGTGATTTTAGTGACCTAAGAGCACAATTTTCAAAAAGCCGACAGTATTGCGCCGAGTATGGTGGCCACTGAAGAGGCAGTAGCCTATAGTTCCAGTGGAAGCACGGCGGGACGAAGCACCCGTCAGCAACCTGTTTTTCATTTGTCATCCTGTATAATTATTCATGTCTGCGATCATCACAGAATCCACACGCAACAGGAAACAATCCACGATAGGTCACAATCCATGATAGCTGGCCGTCGTAATTTGTGACCCCACTGTAAATGCGATTTTCTTTTTTTTAACTTAAACCCCAACCAAATGTGTTCAGGTCATTTGGCATCCTCATATCTGTATGTGTACAACATTATTAATGTCTGTGATCATCACAGAGTCCACACGCAATAGGAAACCATCCACGATAGGTCACAATCCATGATAGCTGGCCGTCGTATTCTGTGACCCCACTGTAAATGCGAAAAAATATGTAGTTAAACCCCAACCAAATGTGTTTAGGTCATTTGGCATCCTCATATCTGTATGTGTACAAAATTATTCATGTCTGTGATCATCACAGAGTCCACACGCAACAGGAAACCATCCACGGTAGGTCACAGTCCATGATAGCTGGCCGTCGTATTCTGTGAATAATTTTGTACACATACAGATATGAGGATGCCAAATGACCTGAACACATTTGGTTGGGGTTTAACTACATATTTTCCGCATTTACAGTGGGGTCACAGAATACGATGGTTAGCCGTGGATGGTTTCATGTTCCGTGTGGACTCTGTGATGATCGCAGACATGAATAATTATACAGGATGACAAATGAAAAACAGGTTGCTGTCAGGTGCTTCGTCCCGCCGTGCTTCCACTGGAACTATAGGCTACTGCCTCTTCAGTGGCCACCATTCTCCGCGCAATACTGTCGGCTTTTTAAAATTGTGCTCTTAGGTCACTAAAATCGCCCTTACGCTGCAAATCCACCCAAGTCACTGCCATCACACACACTTCACGCCCATACAGGCATTAGTTCATAGTTTATTTCATAAACTGCAGTAATCAAAAAACGGTGGGCATTATAACAAAAACAACCACAGTTTGAGCAATCAGAGAGGGGCACGTAATGAAGAAAGATCTCTCCCCATCCCCTTGTAATTAAATGTGCTTTATAAATACATTTTATTTGATTAGCATTTTACAGACACATACTACGATCCACCAACGTTGCTTCTTTCCCCATAAGAAGCAACAATCAGCGTTTAATTACGTTGATTTACCTTTGAGTATTTCCTACTATAGGCTACTGTGTAAAATGCTGTTTCGAATTGACGAACACCGTTTCTATATTCACGTTTGCATCAAGAAAGAAGGACCCGTCATCATCGTGCCACCACAGAGCCAAATCAACCCCTTTGCTTCATCCACTCAATGGGCTTTACAAAACGAACTAACCCATCCTGAGTGAGCGACGGCGATACGATGTTTACTTTGAAGCTCGTGCATGTTTCCGCACATGAACGACTTTGTCCCTTCAAACTCATGCATGTTGCAGAAAATGTGCCACAGCAACCCCCTGGGATCACAGAATATGGTGGGTCACAGAATACGGTGTAACACCTCCACCCCCCAGTTCTCGTATATTTCCATATGTGCTTGTTTACGACCTAACCTATGGTCATAATTTCATTTTCTGTAACATGCATATACATGAACATGGTATATTCGCACAATATTGTGAACAACCCCCAGAAATGATTGATTCTTGGTTCCTGTGATAGGAAAGGGACGCTGTGATGAGGTACATGTACACAATGTAAGCACAGTTCACGTTGCTTACGAGTTTGAGTTCTATGTTCTATTAAAGATAAATGATTTAGCCGGCTTTTACGCCAAACCATAGCGCACTCGTTTTCATAACGACGTTGCGTGTGCGGAACTGCCGTAAATTGTTGCCAAGAGTCGACTGGGTCTTTTTATACTGTAACGTTCTAGGTTGCATTGTTTGTGTGCATTGTGCTAATGTTGTGATTGGGTGCTCAGGAGAAGGGGGGCGGGCCTTGGGAGTGAGATATACGGTTAGAGGTTTAGAGAAGTTAATGTTCGTTTTTGTTATAGCGTTCGATAACGTGTGTCTGCCATTAATAAAAGGGAGTTCATCAAAACAACCCGTGTGGTGCTTGGACGCATAGAAACAGGGTTGCTACAATATGAAAGAGGGCTTAAAAGACATACAAGATTATCAATTTGGTGGTTCTAGCCCAACCAGGAGTGATGCAATCCCTTCCTGAGAGGTCATACGAAGATAAAAAAATGTGTTAACATCTCGATTTTTGTTGTGTTAACGGCTATTACTACACTCAACTATTTGTCATGTTAAAGGAACATTTCTAAGAAGTTATTTGCCTAAATGGCCTTCCATACAAACTCTCCATGTTAACACGCAAAGTTTGGTCGTGTTAAATTGACATTTCTAAGACATGAATTGTTCAAATGGCTTTCCATAGTTGTGTCCACAATGGCTTTTCATAGGATAGAGTTTTCGCGCGACGATGTCGTGACGACTTCGTATGACGACCAAGGAAATACCGATCACGTGACCTTCATGTACCTGCAGGTTTATTAACTGCACGTTTTTCTCAACAAAAAAAACCCCAGCACCGTTGGTGTTACCATCCTTATCAGGAAATGGGTAAACAAAAGAGCACCTTTGCATTGTCATTTTATCTTTAAAGTGTTTATACGGATGTTCGTTACTGCCAGTGTTAAAGTGACAGCGATCAACTTTGTTTTCAAACAAAGAAGTCGGTAGCCATATTTGTTTCCGTCTATGCTTTTTCCGGATTTAGCAGATGTCAAATTCCAATGGCTAGAATAGCACATGGGACAAAACCGATCTATGCTCTTTCACTGTGACGTAATTCATTTGATTTGACTGGCCGATGTAAAATTAGTTGTTCTCGATATGTTATTATCTCCAGACTGTAGAGTTGTAGGTGATGAGACAGATGGCAGCACAATGTAGTTCAGTACAGCCCACTAGTTGCCTAATGTAATGTGGGTGAACATTAGAAGCCTATGAAAACCAACTTTATGTCTGAGAATCCAGTTCGAATCTTTCTCACGTCGATGTTTTAGAAAAACTTTAAACTTTTTGTAATATGTTGGGTAAATATTGTTGGAATAGTTTAAACTCATAATTCCGATGCCAATACCAGTGTGAGTGGAAGGCCTCCCCTTTGTCAGCACATAATGGCCTCTAGCTCATATAACTGACAGTATTGTGTATAACAGTTACTGTCTGTGACACACAACATACTAGTGATACTGTCACTCTTATATGGCCACATGATGTCCCATATATACAACCATGAAGCTTATCCATGCCCCTGTCCCAACAGCTCTGGGGGAAGGTCATCAAAGGTTCATCCAGACCATGATGGTCAGGGGTATCGTAAATGAACAGGACGCCAAGACGCTCCATCGTCACTGCTGTGAGGTCCACAGAGGTGCGTACAGGTGCAGTTGTCATAATGAGCAGTCCATATTCTATGCGTGACTATGAACCCACCTAGGCTGAGAGAGGCTCATGAATGATAGTGTTATTCCAGTCTACCCCAACGTGATTTCTGTTCTCTTAGTTCCTATGAGCTGTGTATGCCAACAGTCCTAAGAGCGAGAAGAATAAGAACATTACAAGAAGAACCTCATCAAAGACAAGGCGAAATAACATGTTTTTTCTTTTTGACATTTTGATTTTGATTTGCCAGTAGATGTTTGGATATTGCTTTGTCAAATTATTAGTATAAGAACTCCATATTTATTCTCCTTGTCTCTGTTGTTCTTGGCATGTTATTCTTCTCGCTCCAGGGACTGTTAATTGTTGTACACAGCTAATACGAAGTAAGAGACCGGAAAGTGTGTTGCGGTAGCTTGGGTTAAAGCTACAGTTCCTGACCTCAGCCTAGAACACACCGCAGTGGGTTCATAATGATTTTTTGCGTTCTAAAGTGCTTTACATAGGGCAAAGCCCTAAGCATAACTTGTGTTAAAAGGGTGCTATAGAAACAATGGAGCTTTGCATTGTCTCACATTACCTCCTCCCTGGGCTTGTTTTTTCTGTGATGCACACCACATAAAGTAGTAAAATTGAGCTCTGTGTAACAAGGTGTGTTCCTGCAGAGCACTATGTTTCAGACAAATTGGAAGAGTTCATCCAGGTCATCAACTCCAAGCTGGAGCCCATGAACATGCGCATCAGGACACGTTCTTCAGAGGATGACGGCACGCAGTACTTCGCTCTGGTTAGTCCCTACATAGTACTACTAGTACTTCGCTCTGGTTAGTCCCTACATAGTTCTACTAGTACTACGCTGTGGTTAGTCCCTACATAGTACTACTAGTACTTCGCTGTGGTTAGTCCCTACATAGTACTACTAGTACTTCGCTCTGGTTAGTCCCTATATAGTACTAGTACTACGCTCTGGTTAGTCCCTACATAGTACTACTAGTACTTCGCTCTGGTTAGTCCCTACATAGTACTACTAGTACTACGCTCTGGTTAGTCCCTACATAGTACTACTAGTACTACGCTCTGGTTAGTCCCTACATAGTACTACTAGTACTTCGCTCTGGTTAGTCCCTACATAGTACTACTAGTACTTCGCTCTGGTTAGTCCCTACATAGTACTACTAGTACTACGCTCTGGTTAGTCCCTACATAGTTCTACTAGTACTTTGCTCTGGTTAGTCCCTACATAGTACTACTAGTACTTCGCTCTGGTTAGTCCCTACATAGTACTACTAGTACTACGCTCTGGTTAGTCCCTACATAGTTCTACTAGTACTTTGCTCTGGTTAGTCCCTACATAGTACTACTAGTACTTTGCTCTGGTTAGTCCCTACATAGTACTACTAGCACTACGCTCTGGTTAGTCCCTACATAGTACTACTAGTACTTTGCTCTGGTTAGTCCCTACATAGTACTACTAGTACTACGCTGTGGTTAGTCCCTACATAGTACTACTAGTACTACGCTCTGGTTAGTCCCTACATAGTTCTACTAGTACTACGCTCTGGTTAGTCCCTACATAGTTCTACTAGTACTATGCTCTGGTTAGTCCCTACATAGCACTACTAGTACTACGCTCTGGTTAGTCCCTACATAGTACTGGACTTTAGTTTCTATGTACATCACAGTGTTTGAACTACTTTCTGGTTGGTATGTACAGTAGTAGTACTATGCTCTACATCACAGTGGGTGACCCATAATGGCCAAGATATTCATGACTACTATAATAGATAGATATAGATGTAATTTATTTTCAAAGAAGGAGCCCAGTTAAACTCCTAACATCACTAGTAGAAAATATGGGTGAACTGCTCTACTACCAATATGGCTTTAAAGTAAAGCCAGAACCAGATCCAAAATGGATGCTTCCTGTGTGCTGTAGCTTGACTTGTCTGACCCTTCCGGCCGGATGTGTGACCAACTGCTTTTGCGATGATGCAATCACTGGCCACTAAAGTAGTGTTAATTACCGTGGTCTTCATCAGAGTCAGTTTAATCCCTTCAGGATGACAGATGTTCAATGGCTGAATAAAAACCCAGTTAAATCTAATTTTAAACTATTAAAAGAGGATTACCACAGGATAATGCATCGTGTTGGTTTCCCTCCTGTTAAGGTTAATACAGCGAATACAGAACTCACAAGGATGTCCTCCGACTACGCTGACAATGAGTTGGAACTCTTCAGGCGAACGGTGAGTTCAGTCCCTCATACGGTATGATAATGATGGAGATAATGAAGGTGGAGATGATAGTTAATAATAATCATATGGATGATAGTAAAAAGCATTCCTTGCATTTATATGGTGCTGTTCAATGGACACAAAGTGCTTTACATAGTGAGTGTGTGAGGGGTATCACGCCTCATCCACTACCAGCTGAGAGGTGAAAAACTAGCCAATTAGAGGCCAGGGGCCATGTTGGTACAAGAGCCAGGGATGCATTCCACAATTCAATCTATCGCAGTTGGCATCCGGCCTTCCTGTTTAATCTCCAAATATTTTCCTCGATCTCTATGTTGTGACGTGCGCTACACAGTTGACATCCTCAAAATAAATCAGCGTGACGCAGAACATTCATTCATAAAATAGGCGTTACTTGTCGAAAAAGGCAGCGTTCATAAAATTATAAAATAAACTTAAATATGCTTATTGTTGATTTTATGATCCAGCTGGACCTGATCATGACATCGGACAGCAGCACTGCTTCCTCCACAGACATCCTGAACAGCGCAGACAGTCTGCAGACCCGGAAGCTGACAAAGAGTGCTGCAGAGTGCCTGCTGAAACGCTTGGTGTTCGATGACTGGCTAGTAGAGGTAGCTAGTCTGTACTAGCCTGTGTGTCCGTGCGCGCACACACACACAAACACACACACGCACTCACTAACTCACTCAATGGTGGGTACCACACCCCCATGCTAGACGTAGATATCGTCATTAAGGAGCAGGTGCAGGTTATGTCCCAGGAGTGCAGTTGTAAACTTTTGATTTTGCTTTGTCAAACTACATAGCAAACAAAAATGAAATCCCTGATATGTCATTAAGAAGATATTTGTTAACGATGATAGATGTTCACCAGAAATAGAAGCACCCCACTGCTTCTTCCACTTTAAACACCACTTTAAACACCACTAGAATATAACTATGATATTAGTTCAAAGTTTGGCAACGCTGTGCTCATGTTCATTTTTGTATGCTTGGTTGCTGTAGAAACGAGGAGACTACAGCCTGTCGACACGGTGCGTCATGGAGATGGAGCCGTACATCCGGACCATGTATGATGAAGAGCAGGTGAAGGTGTGCTCCGTGTGTCACTGTCTGGCCTTCAAGGTGAACACCTGCCGTCTCTGAGCTCCACACCGGGTACTGGGAAGGGGATAGCTGGATGATGACTTGTAATCACAGTAAATGACAGAATAAGGTTTAGTAAGGCAGGGTGTTACCACCAGTTGCCACAGTTAGAAGCTAATCTTTATTTTATCCATTTATTTTATCTGGTGGCAGGATAGTCTACTATGTAATGTGTCTTTGAGATACTTATTATTAGTCTAGTATCCATTGTCCACAGCCTACTTGTAGGCAATCTTGCAAGATGCAAGCGGCAAGATGCTTTAACTACCTGCTCCTATGAAAAATCTAAAAGTCACTCTGGATAAAAGTACCTGCTAAATGACTACTCTTTATTGCAGAATGGTTTATTTGGTCATTTTAGAAGATGCTTTTTATCTAATAAAAGCAATTTACTATTAATAACTAAGTGTGTTGTTCTGTTTGTCCTGCAGTGCCAGATATGTGCGAATCCTCTGTGCACTGTAAAGATCCACTACCCGTGTGCCGTGAAATATTTCAAGAAGAAACCAATACAGAAATGTCCGGGCTGCAGCGAGCTTTGGCCTAATAAAGTCAGAGGTAACTGCTTCACACCTACACACCTTGATTGATCCAGTTTCATACTAGAGCATTCTAGGGTAACCCTTGAGATTACAGCCTGCAACGTTCTAGCCTGGCATCGCCAGACGAATTGCAAACTTCAATTAGTCTGGAACCTCTTCCACCGTTCATTTCTTTCCATCGAAAATGAACAACCATTCATTTTGGATTTCCAAGGGTATAAAGGCTGTAATCTAAAGCAGTGTTAGTTCCCCACTTGTTACATTTAGTTACAGGGTAGGTACTAGATAGATAGATAGATAGATAGATAGATTTATATATATCTATATAGATACGTATGTATATATATATATATTTCCATTTCTTTTTTTTCAAATCCAAATCGGTTTCCAAATATGTTGTTTCTTTAAATATAAGATTGCCTGGGCTATCATATCATGTTTATGTATGTGTGTGTGTATATATATATATATATATATATATATATATATATATATATATATATATATATATATATATATATATATATATATATATATACACACACATATACAGGCTTTGGAATCTTTTATTTAAAAAAACAACATATTTGGAAACCGATGTAGGTCACTTCCTATTTAAAATACACTTGTTTTTTTTCGAAACCAAACATTTTATTAACGTGTCAAATTATTAAATGTGAAGTACAAATATCTAGTTGTTTATTTATTTCTCAGTATGTAAAATAGTGCAGTGTATAATATTAAAGTCACTAGGCTGGGCTCCTGGAAGTTGAACCACCACAGGTGTTCAGCCAGGAACGAGATTGTAACAAGCGTGTAAAAAATGACATTTTTTCCAATGCCACTACAAGCCAACACACAACTCTGCAACTTTTAAAGCACTGAATGCTATGTAAATAGTTTGAGCAAAGAACAGATATAAAGAATTGTTAGAAGTCAGAAGCCTGCATTTATCTGTAAAGGACTTGTGTATGCGATGATAGGAAAGTACCCGCATAATAGTACTGGCATGTGCCGATAAATATGGTACATTCATCTGGCTACTTTATCTAGCTGAGGCAACGTAAAACATTGACCTAGTTCAAATTGACCAAATTACTACATTCCAACCATAACCCTTTACTTATAAAGACATAGGTGAAATAAACACTTCTGAACCATACACAGTTATCCCTATTCATCTAGGATCTGTTTATAAACTAAACACTACTAACATCCAACAGAGAAAAGAGAAACATACATACTCCAGGTGGATGGGTGTAATCTAAAGCAGTGTTAGTTCCCCCCTTGTTACATTTAGTTACAGGGTATGTACAGGGTATGCGGGCTGTATTATAAGCCCGTCTGTTTTACATACTGAGAAATAAATAAACAACTACATATTTGTACTTCATATTTAATAATTTTACACATTTTGATAAAAAGTTTAGTTCAAAATAACAAGTGTATTTTAAATAGTAATAATACAAATTAATACAAAGATTTTACAAAATGTATACAAAAATGTATACAAAATAAACATGTTTACAGAACTTGCTGTTTAATTAACACACACAGTACACACAGTACAACAGGTAAACCAGCGTCAATAAGTTATTTTTAAGAACCTGAATTGTTACCCTCTTATCATATTTTCACATCTTGTTCCCCATTACCTACATATAAGTATTGTTACATATTAGTTCCGTCTGTTAATTTGTGTTTAATTGAATGGGAAAAACATTGTTATGGTCAAAATGTTTAAAATTACCTTGGACCCTCGTGAAGGAATAATACATTTTTCGATTATTTTTTCCCGAGGGTACATACTGACCCATCCCTAGTACATACTGTACTCGTACACTGTTAGTACTAAAGATTACACCGTAATTCCGGCGTAATTATGCAGTATGTTGCAGGCTGTAATCTAAAGCGTTATCCATTCTAGTTCTACCCCAAGTGTACTTATGAGACTTATTTACATAAAGTATGTATTTAGATCCGTTTTTGTCTGTGCTTTCTTTCAGAGTGCAGACAATCTGGCTCTCAGCGTCACAGATGAACACTGTCTACTGAAATATTTTTTTGGATGGTTTCGTGGAGTAACAACATTAATAACTAGATATAAATCAGTTTCTGTTGATCTTGGTCTTATGAGAACCAATGATGAAGTTAACCTTTTTGTGAAAATTACTTACAATTTATTTAACCATCCATTTTGTTCAGTCACTGTTACACCATTGTAATGAAACCTCAGTTGGAAGTCTTGTTTTACTTTTATATTAAATATTTATCTTGGATTATGTATTGTATGTCTTTTATTCCTCACAAATCTCATAAAATGACTTAGACAGTTCTCAATATATAGAGTGAAAACAGACTTTCTTCATTTCAAGATTCTAGTATCAGAATACACCTACAAGACAAACTGTCTTAATTCAACAGGAACCCTGGGATTTGTGGTTTTTGAAAACACCAATTTACAAACTTCCAGACTCCCACTAAAAAGAGGCCTTTTCAGAAAACAATTAAAACAGAGCTAAAAGCAGCTGGCTTAAGTGGGATCAGGACAACTACCTAACAGCATCAAACTCGTATTGAATCCCATTCAAGACGCAAAGTCCTGCAGAAAAGAAGCAAAGAGACAAACGACTATTAGACTAATCATGTGCGAGTACCACATCCAAGCTTCTAGAGAGAACGCTCTGTATAAAAGTTCTGTGTTGGTGTTGCTGGGGCCAGCGTGTGGAGATCTGAAACAGTCGATTTCCTGAGAGCTTCAGGCCTCTTCCAGCTCCACCAGCACCCCATCACAGTCCTTTGGGTGGAGGAAGATCACAGGTTTGCCGTGGGCGCCGATCTGCGGCTTGGCCGAAAGGGTTCTGATGTTCTTGGCCTTCAGGCCTGCTATCGCCGCATTTATGTCTTTGACCTGCAACAACGCAGATATAATTAAACACTGATAAGTGTGAGATGAGGCCCTGCTGAATTCACACTGAGTACTGGAACGGTAACTTTGCAATACATAACGATAATTTCAATATGTTTGCAAAAATATATAAATTCTTATTTTCCTTTTACTGGGCTGTGCATTCTGTTGTGACACCCCAATTTCCCGTCTAGGATTAATAAAGTACATCTTATCTTAAATGTTAGGCTATACATTATATATACTGCTAGGTCTGACAACAATTATCTGGAGAATACATATAGTAAATTAATGTATAAAAAGCTCTGACGCTGTCTGTAGCAGCCAAGCTGACTTACCTCGATGCAGATGTGGTGCAATCCCCCCGATTTGTTCTTCTGTAGGAAGCCAGAAATCGGGCTCTTCTCCCCCAGAGGATGGAGGAGTTCAAGCTTTGTGTTTCCGAGCTCAACGAAAACCGTGTAGACCCCGTGATCTGGCAAAGGCAGCTTGTCGCTGACCGTCGCACCCAGGACGTCTCGGTACAGCGCCGTAGCCTTCTCAATGTCTGGGACGGCAATGGCGATGTGGTTCAGCCTTCCCAACTTCCACAGGGAGCCGGGGACCCTCGAGCGAAGAGATGCTGAGATGGAAAGCGCCCTGCTGGGCAGAGTGTGTCTGGCACACCGCGACAGACCTGCAAAATCAACAACAAACAAAACCACACGAAATTATAATTGACTGGGTTCATACGGAGCCCATGGCGGAACGTCATTCGATTTTAAAGAAAAGTTTTATTCAAATGGTACTTCTTGCGGTGGATTTTTCAACAATGCAGGACACCGGTTGAATGACAAGCACAACATTGACTGGTCAAAACTATCCGTGAAACAACTGTTTCAAAGCATTGTCTACCATAAACATCCATCTCCAATTTCGAATAGATAAACGTCTGCAATAGATATATGATAATTACATGAACGGCATGATTACCTGCAACCTTCAACACGATCGACGCCATATTTCCAACAGTTGTGTGGTATCGTCCGGAACATTGTCTCTAAACCCAGTTCCTATGGGACTGTTTTGCGTGTAACACATACATATGTCCCCACGGCATGTCCCCATGTGATCAGGAAGATGGCCGCTGCAGTAGACGTGTTGGGTCTGCTGGGGGACTGTATAAACAAACTAAACGATGACACAGCACACCCAGAGAAGTTTCTAAGGTAAGGTACAGTCTACGTTTGGCAAGAATAGAAAAAAGCTGCTTTATTTTAGACATAGTTTGACGGAAAACAAACATGCGTTGAGGCTACTGGTGTGAGCTATGGCTAGCTAACTAGCTAGCTAGCTAGCTAGTTATAACAGTTGCAGGAATCTCACCCGTTTGTATTCTATATTATGTTATATTATGATCTATTTAATGTATATTATTAAAGTCAAAATAGATAACATGTAAGCTTACATTGGCAGCAGTAAAGAGAAGTTGCGAGAACATCTGCTATACACTGCTGACGTCAACAACCCACCAGAGAAATCCAGACACTAAAACAGACAGTTTTCTCTTTGCAGTCTTCAACATGGTGTGGCAGCAGACTTCACGTCGCTCGCCAAGATCCTGTATGATCTCAACAAGACAAACGAGTCTGTTGACTGTAAAGGCAGCCCGCTTGCCGAGTTGGTGGTTGACAGCTTCGACGAGGAGCAGATCTGGCAGGAGCTGGAGCTCCAGAACACCATTGTTTTAACTCACTTTGAGATTAAAGTCCACAAAGCTGCTGAAGATGACACGTTAACTTTTATCGAAGAAGTAGAGGAGGGTGCAGGAGATCGAAAGGAAGACGCAGCAGCAGAGGAGATGGAGGATGATGACGGTGAGGAGGAGGAAGCAGAAGAGGATATACCTGCGAAGAGGCCACGACAGAAAGCTGTGAAGCACCAAGACTCCGACTTGGAGGAGGACTCAGACTTTAATTTCAACACGGATGAATTTGAGAAGCGGGAGAAGCAAAAGAAGCTGGTGGCGAGGAAAGGTTTTCCTCAACAGCTGTCCGAGGTGGATGACAGATTCTTCAAGTTGTCGGAAATGGAGTCTTTCCTTGACGACATGGATAAACAAGAGGGCAAGGAGAAGGAAGATAGCATAGACTATTTCCAAGACTTTGCCTCTGACAACGAAGGAGAAACTTTCAACCTGGAGAAACCGATACCTGCAAAGAAACAAACAAAAAAAAGTTCTGTATGTATCTAAGGTCCTTTGTCAACCATTCACCATTTCACTTTAGACCTTATATATTCCCCCACAATTTTGATCGTCTTGTTGCAATTATTACAATTATTGTTTTCCATTTTATACCATAAAAATAAAGATGACACGTACAAGTAATATATGTTGCTTGGTTCCAAATTAGTAAAGCAATGTCTACTTTTGCTTCCAGCTAAAAAGCTCCAGAAATCTCAAGTACGAAGACTTCTTTGATCCTGTTGATGGAATGGCACCTGACACAGGAGATCACCATGTCGACAGCATGGATAAGTTGCAGGAGGACAGTGAAGAAGACGTTCAAGAAGAGGAGTCAGACGTGGAAGACAATAACCCTGAGTAAGTGATTTGGAAATGTATCTATTAGTAAATCTATCTATACTACCAAAGCTATGCTGTATCTATGGTACCAAAGCTATGTTACCAGGTCCATGTGAATGTATGGATGGCTAATGTAATTGTATCATTCCTTACATTTCCACTGTGATAGCCAGTGTGTGTTGAGTGTTCTGGCGATGCACTAGCGGCCGTGTATCACCCAGATTGGTGCTACACACTGGTAGTGGATGATGTGTGATATTGCCACACATTCACTAGTAGGGATGCACCGATTTCACATTTTATGTAAGTACAAGTACTTACATTTGGGTACTTGCCGATACCGAGTACCAATATGAGTACTTAATAATACCATTACAGTTTAAAGAGCCAGTGAACCCACTGTTTCAGCGGGAATTCGAACACTTGGAGATAAAAAAAGAAAAGCAAGAGCTCTACGAAAAAGGTGGGCATGTTATCGCCATGATTACGGCCCAAGGCAACTATGTGTTACTTTTCGAGTACCGTCGTTGTGTATGAGCGTTATAATAAGTGATGTTGTATATCAAATGCGGCACACACCGTAGCGATAGGTGCCCGGGAATCCTAACCCTGGGACGCGGGTATTAAATAATATGTCTGTACATGGAGTGGTAGCACTATAAAAATGCGCTAAATCAACACAATTAATTTATATTATGTATCTAGGGATGCAGAGGAGGGCCAGTCCACAGAGGTTCACAAAAAAGTTACCTTTAAACTTTCCGAGGAAGAGCAGAGCGAGGGAGAAGACATTGTGGACATTTTTGGTGGGAAGTCAAGCTCAGAAAATGAGGAACCCAAGTCTTCATTTGAGAAACGTCAGCAAAAGGTAAGGAAAGTTGGATGTGTTTTACCCTTTGATCTATGATAACATGACATCATGAAGCACACATGTCCATTCTCCGGTTGAGGATTGTTCTGAATCACCTTTCTGCTTCTAAAATAAGATAATTCATTGATCCAAGATTGGAAATTCAGGATTTGTGAATTGATTTGTTAGAACATTAAAGTTAATATAACAAGACATGGACTGTTGGCATGTGTTTAACATTTTCATCTCGGTGAGCTAATAGAAATAGAAAGAGAAATTATGGCTTTTTGTATCCAATATATTCAGATTACATAATATGGTGTGGTGGTCAGTGTTATTGGTATTGGTACATTACATACTGAGGAGCAACAGTAATTGGCTGGCAAAGGCCTCATCAAAAGGGATAGGATCCTTCAAAATACAATGTTTCAAACCTGTATTTGCGATCGCTCTCCTAGATGGCTGAGAAGATCCGGGAGTTGGAGAAGGTGGCATTGTCAGACAAACCGTGGCAGCTGGCAGGCGAGGCCACTGCTCAGACCCGCCCCGAGAACAGCATCCTGGCAGAAAATGTGGACTTCGACCAAACTTCCAGGAGGGGTAGGTCCACACTTGCAGGATTTCAAACGGTGGGGGACCCACAATGTTGTTTGTTTCTAAAACAGTTCAAAAACGATATATGCATGCCATGTCTGTTTTGTTTGTGTTTAATTTCTATGTATGTTTGAATAACATTTAATAACATAACTTTTTTGGACATGTTAATGAGAATGTATTGTGTTGTATTTTACTGCACACAATATTTAATGGGCCCTGGGCCAAAAAGGTCTCCCCCACAGGTGGGTCATGGCATGAAAACGTCTGGGTCAAAGAATACGAGCTGCTTGATTTCACTGGGCTGTTCGTGGTCATCCTACACTGGTGGTCCTGTTACTTGTGGGGAGTTAAATTGAAATCTTTCCATCCTCTTTAGCTCCTGCTATCACAGAGGAGACTACACTGCAGCTGGAGGACATAATCAAACAGAGGATAAAAGATCAGGTTAGAACTGCTATGAGATCATATTTACATTGTGTCATTCAGCAGTCACAGCTTTTATCCAAAGAAACGTACAAGTGACGCTAAGAACGAGCAAAGCATAAAATCAACATTGGAGTAGCTACAATAAAAGGAATAGAGCTGCACAAGCTAGTAAAAAAAAAAAAAACAAGTGCAGAGTAACCATAAGAATCAGAAATGTGATGTTAGTAATAAAAATTAAATATCACAAGTTGGTAGAAGAATGACACCATGCTATTGGAACATGCTGGTCTACGTGTAGTTATAATGCTCCTGATGGAAGTCATCTGACGTGTTTGGGCTTCTCAGGTGTTTGACGATGTAGTGAGGAAGGAGAAGCCCAAGGAGGAGGCGTTCCGTTACAAGAAGAGGTTGACTCTTGACCATGAGAAGAGCAAGCTGAGCCTGGCGCAGATCTATGAACAAGAGTTCATCAAGCAGACACAGGTGGGTCCCTCCTCACACCCTCATTTGTCCAGAAATGATAGATGATATTAAAATAATTGCATTTTGCATTTATATAATGCTTTTCAAGGTACTCAACGCACTGTGCATAGTGTGTGCGTGGGGGGTGGGGGGGGAGACACCTCATCTACTACCAGGATAAACATGCCCTGCCCTTAGTGCAGAGCAACATTTCAATAAGTCTCGATGTGTGTGTGTGGGGGGGGGGGGGGGGTTGTCCAACTTGTGTTGGACAAACCAAGATACAGCTATGGGAGCTGCTAAAATCTTGTTTGGGATATAATGGATGTCAATTGATGGCCAACTGCCCGATTTCAGAACGTGTCTACACCGCAAAAGGTGTTGAGATGAACAAATGTCACGGCTGATTTACATCTTGACATAGACAATGTCAACAATTAACCTGGGTTCTTCACAAACTGGCCAAATACTTTAAGAAATAGTCCATTCCATTTCACTGCCATGTCCCTTCTTTTTTTTTTTTTACCATGCTTCTGTTCTTTTTTTTACCTTGCTTCTGCTGTTTTTGGACCATGCTTGTGTTCTTTTTGGACCACGCTTCTGTTCTTTTTGGACCATGGTTCACACTCACTATGCTTGTGTTCTTTTTTTCACTATGCTTCTGTTCTTTTTGGACCATGCTTCACACGCACTATGCTTCTGTTCTTTTTTTACCATGCTTCTGTTCTTTTTGGACCATGCTTCTGTTCTTTTTGGACCATGCTTCTGTTCTTTTTGGACCATGCTTCTGTTCTTTTTGGACCATGCTTCTGTTCTTTTTTTACCATGCCTCGCAGAATAATTTGTTTAAAGAAGCCTTTATTGTTTTCTGTTTTCAGAAAAATACGGAGGTGGAGGAGAACCCAACCAATGTAGAAATTAAAAAGATGATGGACATGCTCTTCCTGAAACTGGACGCTCTCTCTAACTTCCACTTCACTCCCAAACCTGTAAGTACTACACAGTTTCCCACAAAAAAATTTAGCGGAGGGGGAAATGCTTAGAGAGTGGAGGCAAGCAATAGTGTAGGGCTGGACCCTAAAATATTAGTTGAATCATCGTAACGAGTCGACTCAAAATCGTAACAATCGTGGGTTTAAAAATAAATAAAATCCTTTGCATTATAATAACCAAATCAAACAGGTTATAGATGCTGATTTAGGCTAGGTTTGAAAGCTTAGCTACATGTAAGTTACAGGCTACATGGATTCCCCGAACCGTGATGCCCTGATTGGTCTGAAATTTGGCAAGAGGTATAATAGCTAAATTGCCTCCTACAGCACAGTCCTCTAGATACTGATGTTTCTTCATTTCTCATACTTTTCCATTTTTCATTTTCTTTTTTACAAATAACATCTCAATTGTAGCTCTTAGATCACGATACGATACCCTCCTAAATATCTCGATACCAATACTGAAACGATAACACTGCAAAACCTGAAACATCAGGAGAGCGCAGACCTCCACCAAGGAGGTGTATTGAGTCGTTTGTGTTCAATTTAGTTTAGTTCACTACTGTGGTGTGCGGGCTAATAATCCTGGGTTTGAGCTTCAGCACCATGCAAGACCTACGGTTAATGTAAGTTATGTTAATTGTTTTCATGCTGAATATTTTTAAATTTCAACATTAATAATTAGATTACTCTTAATAAATAGATTACGGTCATAGTGTTATTAAAGCTTTCACATGGTATGCAGTAATCTGATGTCACCTATAGTTGATTTTGCGATTTTCTTTTTCTTTTTTTAAAGTTAACTTTTTATATTTGCAACCAGATCACTTATTAAACAGCATAATTTTCCCTTTGTGGTCTTGACACTCAAGGTGATTTGGCAAACTACTTTTTTTAACAAATGTTTAGGTTCTTCGTAATAACTTGTGTCAATCATAATGTGCATTACACAACGGAAATGGGTAGTTTGACACCCCGGTGTAGTTCTGTCCGTGTGTGGCAGTTGTCGAAAGATGCTTGAAAAAGACAAGGAAGAGTGAATACTCTCCGGCGCATGTAGCAGCTGGACTTTGAAAATATCCGGGGTTTTGCAGTCAAACACGTCTTAAATGTAATATTTTGACGTCTTTTGCAAATAATCTCTTTACCCGCCTAGACTACTTCGGACTATAGCAAGCAACAAACGCAGTCATATCATTCGTGTGTGTGTGTGTGTGTACCAACTTTTATGCATTAATCATACAAAACAGTTGAAAGAGGAAACAAATGACAGAGCTGTTTTTTTTGTTATTACTGCTGTATTTATTTTTCACGGTGTGGTAAGGGGGGGGGCGTGGCCTAGCGCCGGCTGCAGCTAGAAGGGGCGGAGCGGCTCAATTGGGGCCACAGACGCAGCTGTAGAGGATATTGGTGCCTGAACAGGGACCAATGTAGCACTGATCAGGCTACAGTCCAGGGCAATAACTACACCACGAGGAGTCCGGAGGCAAAAGTTCCGTTTTTATTGTCTCTTGACACTTCAAACACAATATTCACAATCGCCGTCTTGCGGAGACGCGCGATCTCTGCGATTTCTCTGTCGCTTACAGCCAGTCAACGTCGTGACTGGACCCCACCTCACTGTGGGGAGAGCACAACACAAGTCAGTCTTTTAATAGCTTTCTAATTGCGCTTATCCTCTACAGCTGCGTCTGTGGCCCCAATTGAGCCACTCCGCCCCTTCTAGCTGCAGCCGGCGCTAGGCCACGCCCCCCCTTACCACACACGGCATTTTCAAGTTACTTATGCTAATGTTTCCCTTAAATTGTGCAATATCAATACAAATCTAAATTATTAAATACTGTATATTGTATTTAATTATTGTTAATATTCCTGAAAGAAAATAAATAATGATGTGTCAATGAATGTAGTTGTAGTGCAGCCCAAAGAGCTTCCAGGCCTCAGGTGTTAATGAGATGCCAAACCCACGCTTCACTTCCTGTTTCCCCCAGGCCGTTCCAGAGATCAAGGTGGTGTCCAACCTCCCCTCCATCTCCATGGAGGAGGTAGCTCCCGTTGGTGTTAGCGATGCTACACTCCTGGCCCCAGAGGAGGTCAAGGTAGGTTGCTCCCTAGCTCAGTCAGTGTTTCGCAACCTATGGGTCATAGGCATACAGAGTTACAGGACAGAGTTATAAGCTGTATATATTTGATGAGGCACTCTTGATTCTGAATTATTATTAAAAAAAGGTTTGAGGGGTGTCCAGGGGGCTCTGCGCTGTAGGCAATACACCTAGTAGCAATCCAGGTTTGATTCCCCCCTGTGGTCCTATGTTACATGTTATTCAAACCTCTTCTTCAACCCACTGTCCTTTCTTTATCAACTCTCCAGTTCATAAAGGCACAAAAAAGAAAAGTTTGAGAGGTCTCATAAAGGAGTCTTAGTGGGAAGCACTGAGTTAAGCACTAATGCTGCGTGACACTCAGTGATAATGACATGCTCCTCTGACCTCAGGAGAAGAACAAGGCAGGAGATGTGCTGGGAGACTTGGAGAAGACGATGACCGACAAGAAACGGCAGAGACGTAAGATGAAGAAGGTGAAGCAGGTGAGGATCAAGGAGAAGGAGAGACAACAGAAACTGAAAGATGCCAGCGGCATCGAGGGGAACAAGAAGCTGTCCAAGACCCAGGTGGCTGAGAAGCTCAAGAAGATCACCATGAGTGGGAAAGCAACCATACTCAAGGTCAGTTTAGTTTTGGTGGTGGTTATATAATCTTTGAGGGGGTTCACACACACACACACACACACACACACACACACACACACACACACACACACACACACACACACACACACACACACACACACACACACACACACACACACACACACACACACACACACACACACACACACAGCTAAGCTACCTTTAGTCCACAGTCTATGGCAAGAGAGCTAAATGTTACTGTTGTGTGTTCCAGGATGAGGGGAAGGACAAGGCATTGCGATCGTCCCAGGCTTTCTTCTCGCAGTTGCAGGACCAGGTGAGGAGTCAGATCAAAGACTCCAAGGGACAGACAGCCAAGAAGAAGAAGGAACTGTCTGCCAGCAAACTAAAGTTGTGAACAGATAAAGAGAGCATATCTCACTGTGTAGATTTGTTTAACGAAAACGCTGCAACCTTTTACCTAGTCAGTGCTTGTAAATGGGTTTTCTTAAAAATAATTAAATGCCTTTTGTTCTTCGAATACATTACTGATTCATTTTGAATATATAATTTAATAATTCTGAGATTTAAAGTTTAATCTCAAAGATATAATAATATAATCTCAAACATGTTTAAAGTCTGTTAATTAACTATCACAGCATGAGGTAACACAGTGGTGATTGAGCATATGCCCCACTGATGAAAGTCCTTGCATTTGTAGGATTATGAATGTTACGAACTAGGGGATGTCTGTGTCGATTTAAATCTCAAGCGGCACACATTATGTGACACATTTTCCATCACCCAGCAGGGCTTGTTCTGCCAGAGAGGGTAGGAGTAGCTAATGCAACAGACTTGCTCTAACACTGACTTGTGTGTGAAACGGCGTACTACTGTCCTTTATTCTGGTATCTGCTGGCGTTGCCAGTAAACTGACAGCCAACTGACGTCACACAGTTGACACTGTTTGGATCTATGGGAGGTGAGGTCCAAAAACACACCTGTAATTACCGCTTATCGTCATAAGTGTTGCCAAAGAAAATGAAAATCATCGAGGTTGCCACTTTAAAGATATGTTATTTCTGCCGCTCAATCAAAGCAACAAAAACCGTCGTTTGATGACATACCGTGGGATCAACGGAATATCCGGCAGAAACTATGTTCCCGGACGAGTTGGTGTAATAAAGTTTTATTCACGTTACGTTTAGTCACGTTATGTAATTTTATTATAATGAAATTGCCGCAAGTAACATACATAACGTTAACTTGCAAAGTTACCATTACATTAATCTACCCAAACATCTGTAGATAATGTTATGTGGGGTACTTTACAGCTATAGATAATTTTAAGTGGGGTAGACAGGTACCCGTACCTTAACAATTGCGTCTTACGTTTCAAAGGGTTCCCAATGGATTAAAATCGCGCTTTCTAAGTGCTCTACAACAGTAAAGCAGGTAAAGAACTGCGTTGCCAATGGAGCTTCAGTGTGGCTGTAACGCAGATAGACAGTATATAATACAGGTTAAACTAATTCAACAAACTACATCATTTAGGTAAGACTGACCTTCCATATGTGCATTGGTGGAAACTATCGCGGACTCCTATTAACGGAAACTTAACGCCTACAAAACGAATACGAGTATGGCTTACTCGTTGAGATTCGTGAACTCCGGATTTGGCTTGCCTATTCACAGACGGTCCACTGTCACCCCGTCAGCATTTTTCCGTTGAAAATAGGTTTAAAATATGCATATTATTGGCGTTAATACTTAATTGACGTAAAATACTTCACAAAATGTTTGTAAGGGAAAAAAAACATTCACCGGCTTATAGTGACGTTTATTAAACGTCACATGCCTCTGTTGATTCACAAGCAACGGCAACTGATAGATCTCATCTAGAAGTGAACTGTGACAGTGTCTACAGCATAAGAGACAACCCGGGCTGCACAGAGCATAAACAAACCAACAGTGCATCCGACCCACAGTGCACAACATGAATCGTGCACCAATCCTGCAATCAGCGTCAAATGCGTGCTCTTCAATTGAAATACAACACTAACCCACTTGCGGCCTAATGGCACCTTACACAATATAGATCAGTGCAGGCCACCGTAGTTGTTAATATTGGGGGGAGGGGTATTCAGGTAGTTGAAATCTCACCGCTGCTTTATTCTACACACGGGATTTTTAAGAACTTAATTATTAAATCAAGACTCATTATTCCACTACAACTGGCTCACTTACCATGTAAAGAGTATTGATGCCATTTCTCAAGATGGTCAAGGAACCACACTGACCATTCAGAGCTCAATGAGTTGATGATGCAGAGCTGCCACTCAGTTATCTGTACCTAGTAGCTATGTTATCTAAAGCCATCGAGGCAGCTCAAAACTGTTCTTTTGATACATATTTTCCGCAACAGCGAGTGATTATATATTCATTCGAATGTATAATTATTTAACCGTGATTCCAAAGGGTGTCAAGGACTGCCATCTAGTGCTCATATTATCCCAATGCACCCGGGGAAACCCCCTCTTTTGTGACGCAAAAGGGATCGCCAACACGGAAGTAGAAGGTGAACCATCTAACGCCAACAAACTTTCGCTCAAATTTAGCTCAATCCCGATCAATACAGGTACGGTCCTAGTCGATTACTTACACGCTTTTATTTTATTTGAGTGTTCGCTGTGTTGTTTATCGGTATTGGGAGTTTATTAATTAATTAATTTGGTTAGCTAACATGCTAGGGAAATTGCAATAACACCTTAACGTTAACTAAACGGAATAGGAGAAGAAACCAGGGACATTAATCGTTTGTTAGAATCCCTGACCCATCCAAACAGCAGTAATTTTCATTTTAGTTTAGGTAGACATTTCTCTCCTTTATGCCCTGTCTTGGGACATTTGTTTTTGTTTTTGGTTTCTGCTGGTAGTCACACTCACATGATTCAGTGACTCATAATAAATCAGTGGGTTTCGACATATTTTAGTGTCTCTGTTAACACACAGATCTCAGACATGCTGGGAGGAGGATTTAAAGCTGAGAGACTTAAAGTCAACCTGCGACTTGTCATCAATCGACTCAAGCTCCTAGAGAAAAAGAAAAGTGAGTGATTTTGTTAAATCCAATACTCGTACCCTTTTTCGATCGTTGCATAGTTAATATTTTGTACTCCCGGTAACCCTTTCCTCTGCATTGCCATGCTGTATAAATAAGGGTAATATTTTTTTCAAACACAGCCGAGCTTGCCCAGAAAGCCAGGAAGGAGATAGCCGATTATCTGTCGGCGGGCAAAGATGAACGTGCACGTATCCGCGTCGAACACATCATCCGGGAGGACTACCTGGTGGAGGCCATGGAGATCCTGGAGCTCCACTGTGACCTGCTGCTCGCACGCTTTGGCCTCATCCAGTCTATGAAGTAAGTGGCTGGAGCATGGATGATGAAAAGCTGCCTTGTTTGACAGTGGCTGGATTCCAAAAGTCTGTCTATCGCAATTCGCCTTGTGCTTACTGCTTAATCGCCAGATGTTTTCCTCGATCACCAATGTATCCTAACAGGCCAGACATTGTCATCAGAAATTTACTTTCACACTGCCTATGGCCGCAAATAACTTACGTGATTGGCTAGGATGTCGAAATGTTGTGATTGGTCGGCTCCATCAACAGTTGGCTTGAAAGGCGCTGATTGAAGCAGCTCAGCTGTTCAATTCAGTCCCAAATCTAATCTATTAAGTCTTCATTGCGACATTGCCGGTGATCCAACCTCGAATGATCAAGCTTTAGGAAAAAGTATGAAATCTTCTCAATAAACCAAGACCAGACATTGATGTATTTGTAAGAACTGGATACACAGCGCCATCACCGATACACAGCATAGTCACCATTGGGGAGCATGTGCATTGGTATGTCACTAAACGAGAGCATGTGCAGAACTCATGGATGTATAAGACTTCCTGGTCACCGAGCTGGAGCATGCCTATTATTCAGTATTAGTTGAGCACGAAGTGCTGAAAATACTGCCACATGCTCAGAGTGGTGATCATGGCCAGAAGCAGCGAGTGTAGGGGCTCCGTCATCGTGGCCATGAGGAGGAGTGTCGGGGCTCCGTCACCGTGGTCGTGAGGAGGAGTGTGGGGGCTCCGTCACCGTGGCCATGAGGAGGAGTGTGGGGGCTCCGTCGCCGTGGCCGTGAGGAGGATTGTGGGGGCTCCGTCACCGTGGTCGTGAGGAGGAGTGTGGGGGCTCCGTCACCGTGGCCATGAGGAGGAGTGTGGGGGCTCTGTCGCCGTGAGGAGGATTGTGGGGGCTCCGTCGCCGTGGCCGTGAGGAGGAGTGTGGGGGCTCCGTCACCATGGCCATGAGGAGGAGTGTGGGGGCTCCGTCACCGTGGCCATGAGGAGGAGTGTGGGGGCTCCGTCGCCGTGAGGAGGAGTGTGGGGGCTCCGTCACCATGGCCATGATGAGTGTGGGGGCTCCGTCACCATGGCCGTGAGGAGGAGTGTGGGGGATCAAGACTAACATTTTGTACTTGTGGCACCAACTTTTTCATTTGGTGGCACCCTCACAAATTTGGTCGCACCCCTTTATTAGCCGCTATGTCGCAGTATTGGCATGTTTTTTGTCACATACCATGCATCTGTGTTCAATCCTTTGAACAGATTCACTCACTTTAAATAAGTTGTCATGTTTTTATTGCAGAGGGGGTCTGCCAGTGCCTCGACATCTTTCCTCACAAACCAACTCTTCGCACTCCTATATCAAAAAGCTCTACCAACTAATAATAACAGGCTGCTAATTGGGTTACTATTATACTCCAATTCCAGAATAGTGCATTTCTTTGCATGCTCTTGAATAACGCTAGTGCTGCGGATCAATTGCATTGAAACTTTGCACAATGTCCAAACCACCTTTTTAGTTTTATGTTCAAAGCGTTCTTCGAACTAGCAACAAGCAGTCTTCATTGGAACTTAAGTGGGTCGTGTTTGAGCCGGGTTGAGTGCTCCATCCCACCACTGCTCAAAACCTTGGCACGCAACGCAGTGCCATTAATACCACTCATTATATTAAACACAGAACAAGACTATCGAATCTTCCGACATGTGTTGTCTTTTCTACTACGCGACGCTGCCCGACAAGGCATTCCGTGACTTGTGCGACCCGCTTTACATTGAAGCTCTGCCGAAACAGAGTCAGACTCGAACAAAAGTGGATCCGAAAGACACGGACTTCCTCCACCCAGCAGTTACGTGATATTGCAGTTTTGCTTTCTGAAGCGTTGTTCCAATGGGCTTTAACCAATTAGACCGTTTCAGAAATTAAATGTCTTCGTCGTGACAGACCTATTTCAAATGTAACATGGTGACGCATCGCCACTATTACATTGTTTGGGGTGAACCCTGTATGTGTGTATGTGTCCAAATATATACATGGACACATAGATAGATAGATAGATCCTTCTTTTTTTTCGCATGCTAGCTGTGATGCAACCTAGGAAGAAATGACCTCGCATCCACATGATAAATGGTAGCAGTGTTGAGCCCTGAGGGGCTTCCATATAAGTGCTGGAGAAGAGGGCCAAACAGCCACGTAGCAGCCTTTGTCTTCCATGGTTTTGGACTTCTGAATTGTTCTAACTTTTTGGTGATCGCGTTTTCCAGTTCAAGTGTACAGTTCAACAAGGTGTTGTGTGTTTGTGTGACTGAACTGCCTGATGCGGTCTGTGATAGGACCATAGCGATAAAGTGTGTGAGAGTGAGAGACACAGTTTTCAAGGTTTGTGTGTGTGTTCTGCCAGGGAATTGGACCCGGGTCTCCAGGAGTCTGTGTCCACCCTCATCTGGGCCGCTCCGCGACTCCAGTCAGAGGTGGCCGAACTCAAAATAGTAAGTTCCTTATCATAACAAGAATGACCACTTTAAAGCATCTAGCCTTCCGGCTGTAAAGAGTGCTAGCAGTGTTCGACTGTCACGACAACAGTACTAATCCGTTGTCATGACCACCACAATGCTGATGGCTAGCAGAGGATTACATCATGTGTTCTCAACACCAGGCACTCCTCTCTCTCCAGGTGTCTGATCAGCTGTGTGCTAAATACAGCAAGGAGTATGGCAAGCTGTGCAGGACAAACCAGATCGGCACCGTCAATGACCGGGTAGGCATTTCAAACTATTCTTCTACTGTGTCTTGAACATTGAACAGAAATGATGTGTTAATCACAATGTTTTATTCCTCAGCTGATCCACAAGCTTAGTGTGGAGGCCCCTCCTAAGATTCTGGTTGAGCGCTACCTCATAGAGATCGCCAAGAACTACAACGTGCCCTACGAGCCCGACGCCATGGTTCGGGTAAGAGCCCAACTTGTCACTGTATCCCAGGGGTTCCCAAACTTTTTCATGCTGTCTCCCACTTATCAGTTCTCATTACTATGTCGACGCTACCATGTACGTGTCATTACCATGTTGTGGGAGTGTGTGTGGATGATGGCTGGTTTAAGCAGCCTCATCTGGCCTGAGTCAGACTGATTGGAGTCTGGAGCTGGGTGAGGCTGCACACCTGTTGCACATTGAGCAATCAATGTGCACAGGTTAAACCAGCCATCACCACACACACTCAAGGAGACCTCTCCGGCATGGCAGAATGAAGCACCATCTGCATGCATCATTCTACGCAACCTTTACAATAAACCGGTTTTCAACATCACCACCCTGTGTCCATTGGTTTGGAGGAGCCCGAGGAAAGTCACCTAGGTGGAGTGGGAAAAGCCACCTAGGTGGCGGGTAGTGTGGGACTATGCTACACATGTCAAAAAGTTTGATAATCTATCAATGAATATTGTGCATCAATATCAGCATTCTACATATTGATAGTAAAATGAAAGATTCTAATTTAAATGTAGTTAATGAATACAGTTGGGCTTGATATTGACCTGACTAAACCGACTTGATTTGGCACAGATTAAAATATCAATATCAGATTGTGCAATTGAAAATAGCAATTCATCTGAAAAATGTAATACTTTTGACCCTATAACTGAGAACATGCATTTCCCCTGTGGGCAGCCCGAAGTCTCTCCTGGTGAGGAGGCCGACCTGATCGACGTTGACGGCGACAATAAGCCCCGCGGTGGTGGAGGAGGAGGAGGAGGGGGCTTCACTGCCCCGGGTATGGGTATGCCCATGCCCATGGGTATGCACATGCCTATGCCCTCAGCCTTCAACTACCCCTCTAAAGGAGTAGTAAGTCCAGACAAACCCCCTCTGAGTTCTGGTATTGATGCTGTTTGTGGTCTGGGTAACAGAAGCACTTCATTTAGTAATCGTTGGACTTCATCTCATTGTTAAAGCGTAACGACACACACAGATGGATCACAATTAGTTTGCACAATCATGGTGCACTTTCCAATAGTTTTTAGTTTCACTCATTTAAGTATTGTCTCCTCTCTTGCTATCCATCTATCTCTCCCTCATCCTCTCTCCTTTTCTCTATATATCTCCATCTCTCTGTTTCCTATCTCTATCCCTCTTCCTCCCTCCCTCCTCCTCTCTCCTACAGGAACCCTACGGCCCCCCTGTTGGGACCTATGCTGACCATTTCCCTATGGGAGGGGGGCAGCCCCCCCAGCTGCCTACTTGCCCCCCCACATATGAGTCTGTAAGTCAACTCTCCGAAACCCATGCCCATACCCCCTACCCCCACCCTTCTGTTCCCCACCCCATACAGACAGAAGAAGAATGAAGGGACAAGCAAGCAGGGAAGAGATGCCTCTGTCACCTTCTGAACATCTCTCTGTCTCTCTCTCTCTCTCATTTCCAATTGGTTGATAATGCTTAGCTTCTCATTGGCTGCTCATGTTAAGATCCTCATTGGCTGCACAGATGTCCTCTCTCACCCAGCAGCGCCCTGGCAAACATATGTCCCTTACTCTGATACTGACCCTGCACACTAACCGCTTCTATTAACCTGCCCTACCTTCTGAATATTAGAGAGAGACAACGGTCTGTGATGTAATGCTCATTCTATCTTCCAGATCGATGACCTACCTGTCACCCCTTCTGTCCCTTCCCAGTCCATCGGTGAGTTTTGAGATGATATGTTAGCATTGCAAACTGCTTCACTGCTAGCTGTGAATTTACATGTGACTCAGCCTCGGGGCCAAGCAAGACTTAGCTATGTTGTGGTGTGTTGGTGTGAGAAGGTTTTCTGTCAACTGACAGATGCAGATATGGCAGAAGTGGTTCCCAACCTCTGTTTCAGAACCCCACTTGAGGTTGCCTAATGTGCATATACCGTAGGATATCAGGGAGATTGCTGATTTACAAGCTGTAAATAATTAAGTACATTTTTTATAAAATAATAATTTGAAAGGTCTGATAAAGGTCCTTTATCTGACATACTGCCTAATGGGTGGGCAGTATACCTAATGCCTCATTAGTGTGGTGTAAGGCGCATACGTTTACTGGGACAACGATATTACAAGGAGATGTTAATCAGGTTAAAACATTGTGTGTGGTGAAGTGGATGCACATACATTTAAAAAGTTGGGCTCGCAAAAATAATCCATACTTACGAATTGGGGTCATGGGCCAACAAAGGGTGGGAACCACTATGGGTAGAGTCGTATTGTCTTTTTCGTTAACTTTATCATCATCTGTACAATTATTTACATTACTATTACAGTGCAGTTGAGGAGACTTGGAATTCAATGGCAAATAAACCAAAAACTTGAAACTATTGATATCACCCTCAACAGTCTCATGTGGCATTTTCCCTGCAGCTATGCCGCGCGCTTCCACGCAGTTCTACGACAACAACGCTCTGCCCGAGCTGCCGTCTGTCCCCGATACAATGCCCAACAGCTCGGTGGGTGGACACACCACCTCTTCCTCCGACGACATCGACTTCGACGACCTCTCACGGCGCTTTGAGGAGCTCAAGAAGAAGACTTAAGCTCCTCAGCTGTTTCTCAAATGCACTGAAGCTGAGTCAGACTCTGTCCCCTCTCC
The DNA here is from genome assembly GCA_026745465.1 of Lota lota. Lineage (NCBI taxonomy): Eukaryota > Metazoa > Chordata > Actinopteri > Gadiformes > Lotidae > Lota > Lota lota. The sequence goes on from JACYXH010000813.1 coordinate 224,792, forward strand.
CTCGCTTCTCCTCCAAGCCAAGTAATGTCTTCTCAAACTTCACCTTCGACCTTGCTCTTAGAACTGTGACTCAAGTCGTCCTCTTAATGTTTTTTCTCTCGAGCGCGCACACACACACACACCTGTATAGATATTTACAATTCCGTTTCTGTCTGTCATTTCTAAAGCAGATTATTCGATGGAGTTCTGCTCTCACCAGAACTTTTAATGTAAACAGTTGTTGTTCTTTTGATAACAAAACCAATTTAACACATTGTACTGTGAGTAGGTTTTGATTGAACTCTCTTGTCCATCATGTTTCTTTGGCCTTTATCCACATTTGGCAAATAGTCTTCAAACCAGTCATACCAGTCTGTCCACCCTCGCCTGTTTATTTTAGGTATTTGCAATCGAGCTGATGTAAACACTAGGTTAGTTGGCAGGGTGTGACGTGTGACTCTGGTGCTCTGTGGTTTTATATCCAACTGGCAGAATAGGCCCAGTGCACTTTGGCTTAATAAACTGATCATCAGGTTAACAAGGTCCCCCCCCCCCCCCCCCCCCCCCCCCCCCCCCGTCCCCCGTCCCCCCCGTGAACATGTCTAGTATTACTTATGGCTGGAGAATTTCCTTTTACACAAACATTATTTATCGTGGGAAAGCTACTTTCCCTAAATCTAGGAATATATCATATTTCCTAGATTTAGGAGAAAAAATTTATATATATAGGCTATATTATAGGCTAATCAATATATATACACTGGTGAAAAATATCTGGGTTATAACAAGATAAATGGTCTGATGGATATTCAGAACAATCCTTATAAAGTTAATCTTAAACCATTTTAAACACTGTTTAAATTAAATCTTGCGAGATTATAGAGAGAACTGTAAACAAAGAATAAAACGATTTCAAAATGACTATCCTTTACAAAATGATTTCCTGTGAGTGCTGTAGTCCTCCATTACCTGATGGGGGATGGGTGCCTCATTTGCATGCTTTTCATTTCCTGTACCTACACGCTGGCCTTATGTAGCCACTCCCTCCAGAGGCCTTGAGAAGGTTGAGAAATATTGACCCTACACCTGAAAAGGTATTTTTCCACTTCTGTATCCACACACTAAAAGGTTGTGATGAGTCATCCGTTCCGTCTTCTACACCAGACTGTATGAGGTATGTCAGGCATGTTTAACCTCAAAGAAACACTGCCAGTTCTTAATAGACAATGAATAGTTTTGTTCTGTTCTCTGTGGAGGGCTTACTCTCGCTTACTCTTTGTTTAATAAAGACAATTTGAAATGAAATAGACGTTTTCTGCAGTATTTCTTCGTTGACCGTTGCCCAAAAGTAATTAATTTCAATAGATGATTGACAGAATCAGGACCACGCCATGCGTCTCTAAGATGTATTTTTTATATTTTTGCGTCACCAGCAAACCTCCAGAACTAGAAAATATGCTATATTTGTGTTAAAGGTATCAAATGTAAGCTTTTGGCATTAAAATATCTAAAAACCACTAGACCTTTATTTTATATTTTCTTTTCTTGTGTACTTACATTATCCTAAATATTTCCAATCATTTCCTAACTCAGAGAAATTCGTACTTTTATAATGGTAACGTCCTGGGCAAGTTTGTCAAGTGTTAACGGCGTCATCTGCCCTTTAACAACCTCTAACATCCGGGAAATAAGGAAAACACTGAGGAAGGAAGTAGGCGAACTAGTTAGCTGTCCACTCTGTTGTTTGTTCATTCTATTGTTTTTATTGCTCACTCGTGATGGATCACGATTATTCAGTCCAGTTTGCTGCGACTTCTGTTGCCGAGGCTGTCCGTGTAAAGTGCAAACATACGGGTGAATCAAACGACCCAAGAAGATTATCTGACAAGAGGGGAGATACAAGAGGATCGGTTGGTGCGGCATTCCCAAGATAGAGCTTCGCGATGAGCTAGTACTAGAGACGCCAATCTCGCATGTGTTCTACTAGACAGGGTTGGCTCACGTTTTCTATCTTTGCAAATAGTTGGAAGTAACATCAACTTTTTACTAAAGCCAATCTCGGATTGAGTGCATGACTATATTCAGTGTTAGTGTTTGGTGTAAGGAAATAGTGAGACTCACTGCGATTTCACCGAGGCATGTTATGAACGGTTGTCTGTTAGTTCGTAAGTATCCCCTGCCTTCATTTTTGCTATCTATGTATTATCAGTTCGTGGCACATGCTAAATACTATTTAGGAGGGGAGTCAACTCCTATGAAAGGACGTTAAACTGTTAATACTGTGTATTACATAAGGGGTATATGGTGTTGGTTGTTTAAAATTAACATTAGGCTATACGCTGAAGTTCTTTAGCATCCAACATAAGGTGAAGATATTCGTTTTGATGAGGACTCTATATATCTATAGATATAGATATATAGATATGCTACTGTTCTGTCCAATTGAATAGTGGTATGGCACTGGTCTATATTTTTCTGAGATGGTCAATTAGGGTTATTCCTACTCATCTGAATGCAATGTCTTTGATCTCACAGGTGCCAGCTCTACATAACAAGAGACAAGTGACAAGAGCTGAACGTAAACTACAACCTTGTTCCTCCGAACCCCAGTGTTCCAAAATTAAACACGCTGCACTTTTATACATATTTTTCATTTTTATTTAATACATTAAATGTACATTTTTCTATAAATATAAAAATAAATCGTATACTTTGTATAAAAACATTGCTTCTGTATTTAATCACTCACACTCTTACTATTATTTGAATAAGCAATGCCTTATAAAGAAGGCAGTATGGAACCATATAATATATATTATAACGACAATAATTATCAAATGTACAAAAAATATACTAACAATTCACTTCTATAAAAAGGAAGATAATTCTAAAGATGATAACAGTAGTGATGTTGCTGACAGTAATCATAACACTGCTGCCATCAACCCAGTGCGCTGGCCATTTGGGTCTGGGTAATGGTCACGTATCCTGCACACTATCCTGCTCACACTGTGCCGCCTGCTGATGCCATCCCTCTTCCTTTACCCACCGGTCTTCCTCTTGCCACACATTTTGCTCTTCCTGTCCCTTTCCTTTATCCTGTGGCCGTCCCTCTTGTGTTTCCCTGTGATGGGTCTTGCTATAGGGGGGACTCCAGTTCTCATCAACAGCATTGATACATCCAATGAGGAGCTATCAGTCTTCCTGCAACATACAGTATTCACATGTCAACAGAAGCACTTTCAAAAATATTGAACTACAGAGAGGACATGATCAGCTGACAATATTTATGTGGCTTCATTGAAAGAGCTGTCATGTGTTTTAGCTAGAACTTTTACTTACTAATGTTGAGTGCATAAATCATTTAGCAATATATTTGTTAAGTTAAACAGTCTTCATGCTGTAAATACTAAGTGTTGCCTTGCTTTTGTGCTTATACAATTACAACAAAGGTTTGGTTTAAGACCATGAATATGGCAATGACTTCCAATGCATGATAGTTATACATAATTTGCAAGTCAGCCTGTTGCACTAGCTGTGCGTAATTTCAAACTTAGCTTTCCAACACAGTAATAACACAGTAATAACGGTTACAGTAGGCTACATAGCATACCTTATTTAGTGATATGACATTTTATTATCAATCTAGCTTAGTACGATCTGCTACGATTTAACTTTATAACAACCTTCAACACGCTAAAAGTTAGTTTTATAACGATTGTACCAGAGATAACGGCGCTGGGCTACCCCACGATTTAATTCACCATATAACGTGATCTACAGCTGTTTGCGTAATTTACTCATCTAAACTTAGAATTTTAACGCTGCTTTGAATTACGTTAGTTGCGGCTATTTCATTACAATGAAATGACATTACGTGATTATTAGATAACGTGGAATAACGGGTTACCACCGACGTCATCAAACTAAGACTTTTGTTATTGTTTTGATGGAGAGCCCCCTAGCGGCAGAAATATAAACATATAAAGGCTGTTGTATGTAAGGCTACCACTTGAACATCCGTGAAAGTGTCAACGGGCCATTTATACTTGTATGTCCATCGAGCACCAACAGGGGGCAGTGGTGGCACAGAAACGACAGATATCCTAACTAAATGGCGTAAATAGGCCCTCTAAACACTTATACATCAGCCTGACATCGCCAGACCAATTCCCAAATGCGTATTATTCTGGAACCTCGCAGTTAATTTACGATTTGCAAGGGTCATTATCAACGGGGCTCAGACCAAAATGCCTCTAGGCGCAATTTGACCTACAACAAACCAGGGCAACACATAAGTGGCAGCCATCTTAGTTGTTTATGAGAATGCCTCAACAGCACTTCAATAGTGTGATCCTCTTTCCAGTCATCATTTAAAACTTTCCCCATATTAGAGAAACGGTTGCAATTGGCCAGACCTAGGCCAAATCTGCTGGAAATCTCTGAAAGTGAGGGGGCAAGATGCATATGCCAGAGCAAATAATATGTGAACTTGAAGATTCATCTGATTCCCGCGCTACCTATACACTATATACATTGGCCTATACACTTCCACAAACTATGCATTACCATGTTAAGGCATTTATTGGGGTATCGGCTACCTAAAGGTGCAGTGCGTATAATTTAGTGACATCTATCGGAATGGACTGGGATGAAGTGTATAATCATGTTCATGATCAACCATGAAAATAAGATTTGTTGTGTTTCCGTTACCTTAGAATGAGCCCTTTATATCTACATAGAGAGCGGGTCCTCTTCCATGGAACCGCCATGTTTCTACAGTAGCCCAGAACAGACAAACATTTATAAACTTAGCTAACGTTAGCAATAAACAGTACCACAATGCAGAATAATTAACCATCATAATCGCTATCTTACTATCTTAATACTTTGACATATTGTTTTGCATGCTTAAAACTATCAATTAATAAATATATCAAGGAACTTCATCACTAGACATCATTTTGGATGGACCGACTGGCACCTAAAGGCTAATTCATACTTTTCGCATCAATGTTTCCGCGAGGGTCCGCTGTGGTCCGGATGACTTAAATGACGTCATCCGCCCATTCCCGCGAGGGCTGCACGGAACCCTATGTGGAAAGTATGTCCAAGCCTAAACAGGCAACTGAAGCTTCTCCTACGACTTTGGAAAGGCAGGGGTGAGGGGAAGTGGTATTCAGTTGGTGACAATCTGCAACGTCACCGCTAGAGGCCACTAAATCTTACACACTGCACCTTTAATCATATTCAGATAGCATGTAGACCACTTTATTCAGCTTCCCACAGGTAATACAGATTAAATGCATAAAATGACTAAAGCAAGAAATTGGATTAAATAAGGTGTATCCTATGTTGACTTTATTAACATTTTCCAGAGCTCATGTTGCTACCAAATACTACCAAATACACAAAAACAATTAAGGAATGGCCAGTTTACCAGATCATTAAAAACTAGGTTGAAACATATTCAACTGAAACTGAAAGTTATGTTTTATTTGCTGATAAAAACGAATTTCATGGCAAGGACTATTTATAAAAAAGTGTGCTACAATATGTCTAGATCCTAGCTCCTCATAATTTCTTGCAATATTTCAAACTTAAAAGCAGATTTCTAACATGGTCAAATTGTATGCAGTCAGAAGTAGATAGGAGTTAAAATCACCTCTGACACATTGCTCAGCATATCAAAACTAATAGATTATGTTCTATTATATTTAGTTATATTTAGTGTTTGTGTCTGAAATTCACAATTGCCTGAGTAGATAAAAAACATTATATTTAAAATGAATTAGCAGCAGCAAACCAACTTCAACTACTTACACATTACCCATCATATATATACTCCCTAAATCTCAGATTTACCAGCCACAACCACAGTTAAACTAAACCCTGATAAGCGTCCACACGTCATCCCATCAGATATTCAGATGTTTCCTTAGTAACATTTAAGTATGAATGTGAGTGTGTGCATGTGTGTGCGCACGTGTGTGTGTGTGTGTGTGTGTGTGTGTGTGTGTGTCTTCAGTCCCCCTGTCTGCCAGTGTACCGCCTGCACCTGTCTCGTTGCTCTGTGGAAAGGAGGGGAGATGTTTTTGTCAATGATCAACAATAGGGAAACTACTTTACTTGATTGCACAGCAGTAACATCCTTGAGGTGGTGCAATATCGTGGATGTTGGCACGGCTGTGATGCTGCATAGGCACGATGCCTATTCCCTCAAATATGGTTTTGCTTAAATATAACATTTAGACAAACTGTCATACTATGGCAATGTCGGCAAAGCTAAACAATCATTAACGGACAAATAACAATGTTTTTAAAACAAAAGATTTAGATTTCATCTCTATAAAGCTGGGCATGTATCTTTGATGTGATTGATTGTGATCCATAATATAGAAGCCAAAGGAGACCGAAAGCATCGGCTACTCCCGTAGGTCACATGATCGCAAACACAACCATCTGGTTCTTACCGAAAATCACAGTCTCTACCTCCTCCGTCTCCTCAACGGCGACGGGCCTCAGTAACAGAGCGAAGAACACAGCCACACCGATCACCTGCACACACACACACACACACACACACACACACACACACACACACACACACACACACACACACACACACACACACACACACACACACACAGACAGACACACACACACACACTCATTGTGTCCTTCCCTCATCCTTTCATAAAAACATAGTGGTTCTTGTCCAACTATATCATGGTGTTATGGTGGAAGGACTTGTGGACACCTTAAAGGAAAACCAAACCCTACAACAACTTATTTTAAATGAAAAGTGATGTGATGTAGTGGGTTGCATAGCAGTGTTATGGATTGATCCTGGTCCAAATTTCCAAGAAGAAGAGTTTTAAAAACATAAGATAAGACATGGACTCAAATTGCCCGTTATAGGTTACCTGTTACCAGGAAAAGTCAATCTTTCATCATCAACATTCTGGCTGCAACCGCCCAAATCTGATTGTAGGAATGCCTTGTTCGAGAGATAGCAAGCCTGAACGACAACAAAGCCACTCCCCTACAAAAAACAATTATATCAGAAATTGGACTTTTCTTTTTTATTCATGGTCGGAGACTATGGATGTATTGACTGGAACTAGCTCAAACAGGGTACTTGGTTTTCCTTTCAGAAGTTTATTTGCATTGTTTCCAATGCAAATCAACGTCTAAAGGAGTAATTTCTCAGGTTACAGAGTCTACTTAGAGCAACCAACCTTTTTTGTCTCATAGCCTCATCAGACAGGGTTAGTAACCCTTCATCGATTCCATCAATTCAGAAACATTTTTGCGAAGTGGTGCGGAGTGTATACTTCAAAAACGTATTTTATTTCAATGCCACATTTAGTAGAAGTGGCAGTTTAGGGTGCAGGTTAGTCTAGGGGTGGATTCATATTATTAGATATTATATTGTGAGCCAATCTCTCACTCCCTGTCATCTGAATGCATCAGCTAACAGCCACCGGTGAAACAGAAAAAACTATGTTTCTTATCCGTATATTTGAGGCATCTGCCTCCAGGCGTTCTCTCATGAGATGAAAATGCCTAGGAACTTGTTAAAGGTCAACACGCCACCCATGCCCGTGAACGCGCCACTGACTTCACTAGAAGCCACCTGCTTACCTTCAAGGGCTGCAGGATAAAGATGCTCTGGAAGAGTGACAGACCCAGGGAGATGACCCACTGGATAGACTTCTCCTTGCCGTATTTGAGTCCGTAGAGGAGGGTGAAGAAGGTGGAAATGCCGCTGATGGAGAACAGAAGGAACCAGGCAATGAAGACGAACCACCAGGGCAGCGAGCATCCCCCAGAGATCTTTTTCTTCTTTCTATTCACTGGAGTAGGACTGTGGGACACACACACACCCACGCACGGAGACACACGTAAACCCCCCCACACACACACACACACACACACACACACACACACACACACACACACACACACACACACACCAGATATGGTTAAAAACACATTTAGAGATATACTTAATTTCCTGAATGAATGATGAATGAATAAGATAAGATAAGATGTACTTTATCTGATGATATTCTATCCTTTGTATCATCTGTATTGAGGTCACTTTTTTGTTCCATCGCTAATGTTATTATTTGCCACTACTAATTCAACAATACAAAATTATACTAAACGTGTGTTCAGATTCTCACTGCTACCCAGCAATCTGTCCTGTTGGTTTAGAAACTAGGCAGCACACCAAATATTTTCATAGGTCCTCCAATATTGATTAAAAGCTTTGATTGTTCAAGGTCTTACTTTGTAAGTCTCTGTCGATAAAAGCACCTACAGAATGACTGACACCAAGACTGTACATATGTAAATGTACATTTAAATTCTGGCAGGTGCTGGTACACATATAGATGTAGATATATCCTAAATGATCTGCTTTGTTGTGGCAGATTTGTACGTACATACAGAAAAATATATAGAGCATATAGATATTGTACCATGCTCCATTGTGGCAGATGTGTGTATATGTAGATATAGATCTAGAATACACAGATAGCAAACCATGCTGCCTTGTGGCAGGTGTGTACATATAGATATAGAATATGTATATGATGCACCATGCTCCATTGTGGCGGGTTTGTGTGTGTACATATACTATATAGATATAGATCATATAGATTGTGTACCAAGCTGCCTTGTGGCAGGTGTAGACCATCTCTGCTTTGCGCAGCAGCTGGTTAGTGATGTCGAAGAGCTGCTGGGAGTCTGCAGGGCTGTGGAAGTTCTTCCCATCCAGCTTCTCCAGACACAGCAGGAGGTGGGCCAGGCACAGCAGGAGGTAGCGGCTACAGAACACCCAGTGGGGGGTGCTTTCACCCTCCCCTGGAGGACCATGGTAGTAAATGAATATAAATCATATAATAAGTCTATATAATATATCATAATATTATATAACATATATCAATATATATTAGATCATATTATTTACCCGGTAGGGGATGCTTCACCCTCTCCTTTAGGACCATAGAAGTATATCTTATCATCATATTATAAACATCCTTTTACAAATACTAAGGTTTTCACAATATAAATAGAAAAGAATAGAATAGCCTGGCCCGGAAAGTAGCTTTTGGCCTCACCTCTGAGACATCAAAACAAAGTCCATTGCATCAGCTCTTATACAATAGAGCAACTGCATTTGGTACAAAGTACCTTGTGTAATGTACATGTTATTTTGAACATAATTAGTGACATCATCATGGTGACATCTTCACAGATAAATCACCACAGTGACATCATCAGGGTGACATTTCACAGTGACAACATCATGGTGATGTCATCAGCTGCACAGGAGTGGTAAGACCAAAGATAAAATGACTATAAAATGACTTCCTCCATACACCCACCCATTACAACTACGCTGAAACGTGTGTTTGAGTGTTGGATGTAGGAGGGTCTGAGTGTGTGTGTGTGTGTGTGTGTGTGTGTGTGTGTGTGTGTGTGCGTGTGTGTGCGTGTGTGTGTACATACCTTGCATGAGCAGCAGGACCTGGTGGATCTTGTCCAGGGCCAGGGGGAGTTGGTATGTGGACTCCAGCCTCTCCTCCAAACAACACACATTGTTCTTGGAGCTCTGACACAAAGACATCACCACCTTCTCTGTTTCCTGCAGGACCACAATCAGCTTTGATTATCCAATCACTACAACACCAAGATACATTACACTACAACAACAAGCCACATTACACTACGACAACAAGACACATTACACTACAACAACAAGACACATTACCCTACAACAACAAGACACATTACACTACAACAAGACACAACACACTAAAACAACAAGACACATTACACTACAACAACAAGACACAATACAACAACACACCACACAATGCAACACTACGATCCAACAACACTATGACATAACACAAACACTTTAACTAATCGAATTCAACCTATAATCTATTGTAATCAAACCTAATATATAATATATATACTGATGTATTATACTGATGTATTACTATGTAATCTAATGTTATCTAGTGCAATGTCATGTAATGTAATATCATATAATTGGAGGACCCTTTATAAAGTTATTATTTTAATTATGAATTATAATTTTGAGAACTTCCCATATTTCTTAGTTAAGATTATGGCGATAAATGAGGTGAGTGACAAATTGGTAATTGGCACCTCAGCCACACCCAGAGAGGGTTTGGTAAAAATCAATACAGGGAAGTAGTTTTGGGAACTGCGGGGTTTAGAGTCCCAGCAGTTAGTGGTTTGAAGTAACGCTGATTTTCAACCACCACCACAACCACAAACACTACCACACACACTAAAACACAAAGCCTTGATTCAAGTTAATGTTTGGAATATAGGAGCATCAATACGATAGATCTCTGGAATTGTATAAAGGTGCGTTGAAATACTACTACTACTTCTCCTGGGAAAGTGGCTTTGAATTTTGGAAAGGAAAAGCCATTACAGTAATGGAAGGGAATGTTACCTAATGTCATGTAATGTAATGCAATATAATCTAGTGTAATCCAACCTGCAGTATTAGGGGTATGGTAACGGGCGACGGTTGCATTTCCTGCTCGCTCTTCTTCTTCTTCTCTCCGACAGAGAGACGGGGCTTGATGCTCCTGAAGATGGTTATGATGAGGATATTGATGGGGAACATTAGGAGACCACTCTGCACGCCCACCATGATCTCCTGCCACGTAACGTGCAAGGAGCCTGTAAAACCACACAGAGACACGTATGAATGTATACACATGCACACACACACACACACACACACACACACACACACACACACACACACACACACTCACACATATACTTCCCCCCCACTTTTCTCTCTCTCTCTCTCTCCCTACTCACCGAAGGAGAAGAGAACGGGGGAGTTGGGGTCTGCAGGAAGGTTCCAGAAGGCGATGTTAATGGCCATGGTGCACAGCAGCAGGCTCATGCAGCAAGAAACCCTCTGTGCTCGGGTGAAGGGGCTGCGCCAAGGGGGGTCCACGATGGACACCCAGATGTGTTCGTCCCTGAAGCCCGTGGAGGTCCGGTTGTGGAAAATGTTCCTGTCACAGAACACAGTCTTGCCCTCACACTACTGCAATGCCCCTAATAAACTACTCTGTCTTTTATATACATTATTATACCAAATCTAGTCTCTGTTTTGACATTTGTAAAGCTATCAGTGGTGTACCTGATAGCTGTATCAGTACATTTCGACATGTGTGATATCTGTGTTATATTACAATCCAGTAAAATCAGGATGGACCAATAGGATAGCATCGTGGTTAGGGTGTTCAATTCCCAGCCTAAAGGTATTGGATTTGATCCCCAATGTATGCAGTCTACCTGTTGGCATCTTTGAGCAAGACAGTCTAACCCTTACCTGCTCCACAATGACCTGCATATGTATTCACTGTCAGTCCCTTTGGATAAAAGCTTCTTCTTAGTGACAAAATAGTTTCGTAAATAGTACATCCAAAACAGGCCTTATAAATACCAATAACCAAAGAAACTACAGACTGATTGTCAATCTGTATTCACTGCAAGTATCTTTAGAATAAAGCTTCTCCCTACAGTTTTTACTAATGACTAAATATTAAAATGTAAAATGGGAATGTGCACTGACTTGATGAGCTGATTATTATGGTCTGTCGTGGGTCTCTAACCTGAAGCTGGCGATCTCGTTGTTCTTGGCGACGTTGAAAACCTTCTTGGTGGCGCCGTCGCCACGGTCGGAGCTCAGCCAGCAGTCACACAGAAACTGACAAACCTGGCGTGTCTGCATGTCCTGCACCATCACCTTGTTGATGTACCTGACACACACATGCACACACACGCACACACACACACAAACACACACAAACACACACACACACACACACATATGCACACGCACATGCACACCCACATGCAAACACACACACACACAAGCACATGCACATACACAAACACTCAAATGCATGCATAAACTCATACACACCCACACATGCATAGTGGCATTTATTATAAATGATTATCAATCATTGATCAGTGCTGTATGTATTTATTATAAGTAGTACTATTAATGTAATTCTAAGTATTCATATTATATTCGATTAGTGATTAGTGATTATTGATAATCACCAGGTGATCCGGAGCTGTCTACTCTCTATTATTATCAATATGTTATTGATTATAGATGATTGATTATTAATGGCTACCAGGAGGGGTGTCCTCCGGAGCTGTCATGCTGGAGGCGGAGGTTGCGTAGCTCGCCGAGGGGGAAGGGGGTGGAGAGCAGGAACATGTCCACCGCTCCTCTCTCAAAGACCGGCTTGTCTGGATCCACCAGGTTCTGCGTCTCGCTCTCTGAGTCCGTGCCTATGAGCCGCACCGTCACCTGACGGAGGAGGAGGGTTCAGACATCAACAAGTCAACATTCAGAGAGAAAGACACAGAACACATATAAACACTTAGGTCTTCACATTCAGAGAGATTGAGAAAATGTAAACACTGAACACTTCATATTCAGAGTAATAGATTGAGAACACATATAAACACTACCATCAACTCAGAGACTGCCATTCGTACACCTGCTTTAAGTGCTATTGTCAAGTCAATTTTAATGTATAGCCCTTGATTACAGTTCCAGTCTCAAAGGGCTTCACAGGCCACATGTTATGACCCCCACCCCCTTCCTAACCCTAGGCCCCCAAAGAGCAAGGAAAAGAGACATGTTGAAAGATGATTTTCGGTCAATCCTAGTGAACAATAAAACAATTGGAATCGATGGGTTGGTACTGGTAGGATAGGCGCTTTTTATATGTATATTAAGTCTGTATAATTCATAGTTAAAGATGCCTTGTCTGTAGTTTTATGAATAATGAGGTTGACTGTTAACGCCTGAGTGGAGGGGCCAGGTGTCTTACGTTGGAGGAGGTGCCAGCGTTCTTGCGGTGGCCCGTGTGCACACTCAGCAGGTAGTTGTAGGAAGCACATGGGTGGTTGTCCTCTAAGACAGTGATCTTCCTCTGAAGTTTCACAGCACGCATGGAGGAAATACATGAATAAAAGAAATAAAAATAAAAACCACTTTTGTGAATGGGTTCATCAGAATAATAGGAATATATTTATATATATTTATATTTTAGTACATATATTTTACATATAATTTTTGTTTATGCATTCCAAAGCTTAATTTTACCAGGTAAGTCAGGTTTCATTTGCTCTATAGAACTCGCTCTAAACAAAACCAATTAAAACACAAGAAGATGGAATCCAAATAGCATCACATAAGGTCCTATAAAGCAGTAACACAGTAACCAAGTGGTAGAGATGGGTCCTGACCCTGACGAGTGCTCGGCGGTCTGAATACCAGGCCCACAGGACGGTGACCAGGTAGAGGAAAAAGAAGGCACAGAGCAGCGCCAGAACCACGTAGTTGTCCTTTATAGTCTTGAACAGGTTGGCCGTCTCGGACAGGTCCAGGGCGTTGGGCATGACGAAGAAGGAGTTCCCAAACAGGGTGAGGTGGTTACACAGACACTGGGTGAGCATCGGGGTGCTCTGCAGTCCCACCTGAAAGAACCAGAGCTCTGTTAGAACCCCCGACCTACTCCTTAAGGACCCACTGTCTAACCCCTAGCTGCTCCTTAAGGACCCACTGTCTAATCCCTACCTGCTCGGTAAGGACCCACTGTCTAACCCCTAGCTACTCCTTTAGGACCCACTGTCTAACCCCTAGCTGCTCCTTTAGGACCCACTGTCTAACCCCTACCTGCTCGGTAAGGACCCACTGTCTAACCCCTAGCTGACCCTTAAGGACCCACTGTCTAACCCCTACCTGCTCCTTAAGCACCCACTGTCTAATCCCTATCTGATCAGTAAGGACACACTGTCTAACCCCTACCTGATCCTTAAGCACCCACTGTCTAACCCCTATCTGCTCCTTTAGGACACACTGTACAACCCCTACCTGCTCTTTAAGGGCTCACTGACTAACCCCTACCTGCTCCTTAATGACCCACTGTCTAACCCCTAGCTGTTCCTTAATGACCGACCTGTCTGACCCCTACCTGCTCCTTACTGATGACCTGTCTAACCCAACCTGCTCCCTAATGACAACCTACCTAATCCCCTATCCACAATTTAATGACTATTGATTTGTTGTTCGACTTCTGGACCATGTTGGAATTGATTACGCCCTAAATAGTGCACTATATAGGGCAAGTGGACTTATTCCAACACGGCAGTGGTGTCTGAGCAAGGTGACAGTCTGACCTGGCAGCCCTCGATGCTCCACTCCTCCTGCAACAAGTCCCAGAACATGCACTTGGTGATGAAGGAGAGGAATTGTACGTTCAGGCGCTCGTCGTCGCTGGCGTTGAAGAGGACCGCCTTGAGGAACCACACACCCACCGTCTCTTCTAACATGTCGGGAGTCACCAACCAGCTATACCCAACTGTCACAGGAGGACATAGGTTAAATATTCAGACTAATACTCTGCTGGCCTATAAGTCAGAGAAAACACACTAAAAGAATCCGAAAAGTGGCCCAATGTGGATTGAAGGAGGTTTAAGTAGAACAGGCAGATGCTTGTCGTTCAGATACATATCGTTATCAATCAGGTAAGGGTAGTGCATCTTGCCCAATGATCACTTCAGTTACACTAACAAGCCACTACACTACATTTTTAATGAGCTTACCCAGCTTTGACGTATAGTCTGTTTTTAACTAACATTTGCATTTGGATTGGTTCCAGTATGACACAGATACACACCAACACACACTGGCAGAAGGCAGCAGGCAGAGCAAACCAGCAGAAGCCAATCATGCTAAGTCATGCTGTTCTCTGCTTAGCCCGCCACATAACCTCGTTCCCAGGCACACTGATCTCACAAGAGAGAACGGATAGTGTTTGAAGATAGGGAAAGACTTCCGATGCAGGGAAATCGATTGCTTTGTCAAATTATTTGTCAAACTATATTTCTTAGACTTAGACTGTTTCACCCAGGACTGTTAACTTTACACAGCGCACAGAAAGTAAGAGATCATATATTACATCTTGGTAGTGGGAGGCACCAGACCTGACCAGATGCTAGCCGATGATACTCAGCATCCACCCCTAGATGAATCGCTACCTGATTGGTTTAAGATGACACTACTGCTGGCATTGGTAGTGTTTGGAGCACTCCCCGCAGCCAGGAGCAGCAACAGCGACACATTGGCGCTTGGCTGAACATTGAAGACAATGGTGGCATTGGTGTCGGTGACGTTAAATGAGGTCAGGACAATAGTGCTGTTCGTCATCTCAACAGTTTCATTCTGAAGTCCCGAAGCGTTGTTCGGGAGGAAGATCTGATGAGGCAAGAGGTGACATTAGTATCTGGAATGTAGCGTGAGGAAATAAGCATTAGCACCTGTGAGTTAGCAGCATTAAATGGCATGTTGAAAGACTCCAAAAATGCTGGATCCAGGAAGTATGGATGGCCCCAGCAGTTGCCTCCCAGTGTGATTCTGTACCTGTATCATTTCTGACAGGTTGCCCAGGTTGATGGCTATCAGCCCATAGGACAGTGAAAAGCTGCATACGTTCTCCATGATGGTCTCATTGGTCTGGTGGGGTAGCTTCTTGAAGAAGCCCAACTGTGAGGAGGAAAAAGGGAGTTTATTACAGGCCTCCCCTCAAGTAGCAAACAAAGATAATCAACAGGGATTTATGTTTGGGGTCTTAGACTACCATTGTTGTCTAAAAATACATTCCCATCATGGAGCAGCCCTGTTACTTTGGTTCGGGTGCACACATTTTCCCTCATTTGGAGTTTTCCACTTGATCCTACAACACCATTATATGCAACACTGGGCAGATGCAGAGGAAGTATATACACTTCCTTTCACCTCATACAGGAGAATAACTGAGAAATATAGCAGAGGTGAGCCACAAATCCTCACGGTCAGCTTCTGTGAGCCCTCCCACCAGGAACTACATGAGAACCACCAGGAGATCCTGGTTGGACCAGGCGCACACACCCTAACACAAACCCTTGTGCACACACATGCAGACACACGCACACACACACACACACA
This sequence comes from Lota lota, assembly GCA_026745465.1. Taxonomy (NCBI): domain Eukaryota; kingdom Metazoa; phylum Chordata; class Actinopteri; order Gadiformes; family Lotidae; genus Lota; species Lota lota. Next base: position 240,864 of record JACYXH010000813.1, read on the forward strand.
CACACACACACGCACAAACACAACATATATATAGGAAACATATATACCTGGGCGATGACATTGGGATACTGTTGGAGGTACGATTTTAATGCGGAGAATGAAGGGAGTTTAACAGACGGCCCGTTGGGTTCAGAGGTAAACACCGCATTGCCCATTTCTTCTGGTTTGAGCCTGTAAATAACCAATTATTAGAATCACTTAATTTTTCAAGAAAATTTTACTTTTACTTAAAACACAAATACAAGCTACTGAAATCTCTGAAATCTCTCTCTCTCTCTCTTTCTCTCTCTCTCTTTCTCTCTCTCTCTCTGTATATATATATATATATACACATATAAACTGTTTTAAAGTCCTTCTTCACATATACAGACTAAAAGTCCTTAATCATGGTCTCAAAGACTTTATCAAAGTTACAGTATGTCTTTTGTCACAGTTACAGTCTGTCCTTTATCACAGCTACAGTCTCTACTTTATCACAGCTACAGTCCTTTATCCAGTTTCAGTCTTGGCTTTATCAATCTGTCCTCAATGACAGTTTAAGTCTGTCCTTTATCACAGCTACAGTCTGTCCTTTATCACAGTTACAGTCCGTCCTTTATCACAGCTACAGTCTAAAAGTCCTTTATCACATTCTCAAAGTACTTTATCAGAGCCAAACTCTGTCCTTTATCACACCTTCAATCTGTCCTTTATCACAGCTAGTCTGTCCTATACCATAGGTACAGTTTGTCCTTTCAGCTAACCATGGTCTAGTTTTCCTACAGCCCATAGGTCTTACACAGCCAAACTCACAATAGGGACAGTAAGAACGATATTGTTGGGACCCAACTTCTACCTGATCTGGTAGATGGCGCCTGAATCATGGTAAACTGTCAGGGGTTCATCTGAGACCAGCAGGATGCTGATGGTGGAGTAGATCTCAAAGATCTGGTCAAACAAGTTCTAGACAAGCATAGTGAGACATCTATCAGATATTTATTACAATTTATTAAAAGGAGGTGTTTGTGCAATTAATACAATTAATGAATGCATGTTCAGTCAGGTTTTGAACCAAGGAAATTATTGCTCCAAACCAAGGACCTTCCTCCTTCAAATCAACAACTTCCTTCCTGCAAACCAAGGACCTTTTCTGAGGGTTAGGGTTAGGGTTAGGGTTAGGGTTAGGGTCCTCTAACCCAAGGACCTTCTAACCATGAGGCAGCTCAGCACCTAGACCTGCAGGCATCTCTGAGACTCTGGGACTAGTCTAATATTTAGCGTCTGACCTTGGGGTTGGGGTTTGTGTCGATATCACACTTCTTCTCTGACAGGCGTTGGATGGCCTTGCAACAGTTAAGAATGTGGCTGATGGTCACGTTGTGACTGGTCGCATATTCTGGCGTCATCGTCTTGACAGCTGCTGCTAGTCTGGTGATGAAGGTACTCTGAGGGAAAGAGGACCTTCCTAAAGTTATCTTTCATCCAACGTGAAATATACATTTATTTAATATACTGCCCGAAAAATACATACATCAACTGCGTCGTAAGTTAGGCTGTTGAGTTATGATTTGGTCAATGAACTGTCTACTACATCAATGGTATACTATGTCAGTAGGATATGACTAAAATGTTACTGACCCTGTTATCATTGGTCACTTCATTTGTTTCCATGATAAATAGATCCTGATCAGAAGCCTGAATATGAAAAGGAAGAAATAATTGTTTACTTGATAAACAATGAACATACGTATAAATAAATACATACAATTAAGGTCAAAATGAAACATCTCTGACCTCAAGAACGATTTCAATCGGTGCTACAGCTCTGGCAAAACCTGGGGGGAAAAAGTTACCATTGTCTTACTGTAAATAATGTTAGAACATTATTAAGATATGTGTGTATGTGTGTTCGGCCTATATTGGATTGGGCTGTAGAGAGTCTTACTTACGAGTTTTTTGTGGGCCAGTGGAAGATTCTTCATCCTGTGGAGAAAATGGAAAACAAAACCATTTAATAATAATAGTTTTTTTGCCTGAGCGCTTTTCTGTTGGTCTTGTTATTAAACTATCACGAATTAACGGCCTTTGGGCAATGCACAAGTGTATACTCATTGCCATATAGAGATATATCTCAAACCAAACAAAAACAATTGTTTTTTGACTCGTGAGCTATTTCTGTTTCAAGAATAATATTCTCTTCTTACCGTTGCTTCTTCTGTAGGCGGTATATCTGTTCAATGGGAGGAATAATAAAGAGGCTGTTAAAGGTCTGCTCTTTCAGAGTAACAGGCTGCTTATACTTTTTAAATGTCAAATAACCGTTGTTGGGTGTCAACGCTTGATGGAGGCATTCACTGTTCTAAGTGGGATTCTGCGAGTACACTGGATTTCTTGCACAAATTCAGTAACGTCTGATGATCTTAATAATTTGACGATTATGTGTGTTGTATAAATGTTTGTTTTCATAGTTTGAATACATGAGTGGGAAAAGTAGCCGGCAAGACAAAGTGGGACCTCCATCGACATGACATGCCATTCCATTTTTAGATAGGTGCTCATGTAAGCTATTGTGACGGCCTCTGTGGACTATGCAGGGGATATAAAGATCCACGGCGTATATATATATGCAGAGTTATACACTAATAAGCAGAAATGTAAGTCTGCCTTAACAGTTGTGTGTGTGTTTGTGTGTTTGTGTGTTTGTTTGTGTGTGTGTGTGTGTGTGTGTGTGTGGAGGGGGATGTTTACCCAGAGAGCAAAGGTAGCCCCGCCTCTTGTCACATTCCTTTGATGTCACCAGGTAATTCTTGGGGTCCAGGTAGGTACACAGGAACAAGGAGGAGTCCCTCAAAGCCTCCAGTTCTGTCGAATTTGGACAGAGCAATGCCCACACACACCGCAGACACACACACACACACACACACACACACAAATAAACAAATACAGATAAAGACATATGCAAACACAGACACACACACACACACACACACACACACACACACACACACACACATGCAAATACATATGACATCATTCTATACAGCATTATATATGCTATATACTTAAGTATATAGCATATTTATATTGTATTTTGTACATTAATAGAGTATATTGTATTCATCCAGTCCACATACATATAGAAATTCAACAGTACAGAATACTTTATACCTCTATAATTACAGTTTATACTGTATAGTCCCTAGTACAGTATATTAGATATTTGAAGTCGTCATTACACACACAAGTGTCTACACAGAGAACAGTAAGTAAGGGTGTCAATGGCTCACCCATGGGAGGTATGTGGTCCTGTTCTTCAACCCCCTCTCCGAGCCACCAGGTCAAGCTTGACTCCAGATTTCCTTCCTTGAGGCTCTGGAGGAAACTCTCGCCATCGACCACATTCAGGAGCTCCCCTCCCCTCTCCTGGCAGGCGTCCTCTGCCTGGAACCAGTCCAGAGATTCCTCCACAAACTCATAGCAGGAGTTTCTGAAGGCATGGAGGTGTCGCGGTGGAGACAACTTGTCGTGTAGCGTGTCTCTACACACCCCGGCGGCCAATACAAATTCAACGGGAATCACTGCGCAGACGAAGAAGACAAGGAGAGGAAGGCCCATGGTAGCTGTAGTGGAAGATGCTCAGTATCATTACTCCACAGACACTGCGGCCACCCCGATGTAACACTCAGCAGGGCTGAGGGAAAACTCCAAGCCTTCCCTTCGGAAAACTCTGCGTACATTCTTAATACTTTAGGGAAATCATGGCAGACACTCAAACAAGATGCAAAGTGAAAGAGGATTGGTCCACTCAAGGTTAGAGAAGACCTTTAAAATGCTCCTTACTTCAACTCCAGGAAAGTTGCTTTAGAGACTCAATGGTTAAATGATTGGACTATTGAGTTTTAGCAAAATTCTTAATAAATATATATACGTATCTATGTCTCTAAATATCTATGTATCTACATATCAATGTATCAATGTTTAAGTGTATAGACCTATCTACCTCTCTCTCCCCCCCCCTCTCTCTCTCTCTCTCTCTCTCTCTCTCGCTCTCTCTCTCTCTCTCTCTCTCTATCCAGCTATTCATCTATCTATCTATTCATTTATCTAACTATTCAATTAGATTCAAGTCAACTCAAGTCAAAGGAGCTTTATTGCCATGCAAAATACCAAGGTAATACAATGCAATGTAAATACAAAATACAAAAAATGTCAAAATAACTTCATAGAATAGACTTAGAATATCATTGTCCGTTTCTAGTCACACACGCACACACACACACACACACACGCACACGCACACGCACACGCACACGCACACGCATACGCACACGCGAGATATCGCGATAGTACGACCAGGAAATAGCTGAGTCGTGCCATGATCGACGTGAGCAAAACAGGTACAGCACGTGCCGATCCATGGCGGGTCAGATAAAGGTATTTATTCGAATGATTTTACGTTTGCTACCTTGGATGGATCCGAGAAGATTTTTTAATTAACTTGGGCCGAACCATTTGAGCAGTAGGCTACATTTTGTCTACATTGAAACATGTGTTTTAGTGGGTAGGGGGTGGTAGGGTACTCCTCTATGTTGACCTGCACTATATAACGTATGTTATGATGGGCAGTGATCTATGGTGGTCAGGCAGTCAATACCGGAAACAGATGTACATTCCCTTTAAGTCATTAACACACGAGACAAATATTTTCCAAGACTGAATCATCGCAATACTTTATGTAATATATACACTTATTACACAGACCTTGATTATTGAATGTATTTTTACTATTGCTGCCAGCCGGCTAACATTCAGTTATTTAAGGAAGCTCTTGTCAATAAGATCGCTTATTGAGAATCACCTTCCCTAATGTTAGAATAAGTGATGGATTACCCCACATGTCTAGTGAAGTCGCGGAGGTACTTTGAAACTCTTTTATTGTAACTGTCTTACGTTTATTCGCTTTAGTTCCAATAGTAGTCTGATGGACCCTTAAACCTACCATCGGTAATGAAAAGTTTTTTCTATTTAGTTATTAATTTGATTATAAGCAACTCTATTGGAATCTTTTAAATTGCCATAGTTCTGTGTCTGGTGATGTTACATAACTTGTAAAATCTGTTGAAGTAATCGGTTGTTCTTGTGTCGATCTATACTGGTTACTAGGAAGCCTGTTACTCCCGTAATCACTGATCAATATATCATATTATATTAACATTATATCAATAATTGAGTCCCAGTACTCCTTAAAATCAACGTATGATTGATGATGATATTCTTAACTCCAGTGAAAGTGCCAAGCCACATGAGTTATATTAGTGTATGTGGTCCCCAGAAACGTCTGAAGGATGCTGTGAAGATCCTTGGTTCGGGGGCCTTCCTGTTCACCTCCTACCTCACCGTCACCGGAGATGAGCGTTTCTACGCCAACCAGCTTATGCCGCTGCTGCAGAGGATCGTGGAAGCGGAGACTGCTCATGTGATGGCGGTGAAACTGTTGAGTTTGGGGGTGTCCCCGCTCAACTGGTACCAGGACCCTGCCTCCCTGGTACACACACACACATACACACACACGCACACGCACACGCACACGCACACACACACACACACACACACACACACACACACACACACACACTTAAGCTCTGTCCCTTACCTACACACAGAAACAACCTTAGACTCTCTCTCCCTGGAATGTACACACATTTAAACCCTGTCTGTCTGGTATGTGGCTATCTACCACAACCCACACCCTTTGGGCCTCAGCAGTGGCATACTTAAAATTAAATAGAAATTGGCATGTTAGCACAGAATAAATGCAGGTTTGCAACCAAATCAAAACTTTGCTTTTAGGTTCTATAGCCACAGTGTGTGCAGGGTGCTAGTCAAACCTTTCCCACACACACCCAAATACCCAAATTGGTCACCAATACCACGTGAATGATTGCGTCTCATCTCACTGCGACTCGCTTTGTTAAAAGAACAGCCAACACATCACAGTGACTATATTGTAGCCAGTCGAAATCACAGCATTTGACAGTTCGACAGCCTAACCCCGGGGCTCCATTGAAAATGCTGTGCTGTGTCCAATTTTTGCACCATTGCCACCTTCCCTGTAATATATATAACATGTTATATATAACATGAGTGGAGATGATTACATTGATTTTAATGGAAGAAATACTGCTTTGAGGCAAGTTGCAGTAGCATTAAAGCTTCCCGGTATGTAAATTATGTATCTATTTAAATACAGTATCAGGTTTGGCTGAAATAAGTATTTTCAACACACAAGTAGCAGGGTTTCCCACAAAAAAAGAATATTGGATGGGGAAATGCCTCCAGGAAAAAGGCAATCAGTTACGTAGGGCTGTTCCCTAAAATTTATATAATGAAATCGTTGTTTCCCCAAATATGGTCAGGACACTATATAAAGCAACTGCTTGTGGTCACTCACAAAAACACTGAAGTTTTTACTACAGCAAAATGAAGAATCCCAAGACTGCACAAGGTTGTTCATTATTATTGTGCGCAACAAGGAAGTGTTGTGAATTTCCCTCAAATTTTCTATCCAAACAGATGAGGGCACTGTTCAGCCGAGAGGCATTTGTTTACAATGTTTGGTTTGCCTAACAAAGTCCAGCGTGAATGCTAACCGAACCAAATAGCAATGCAACAAAGTTCAACTTCACACATGAATTGGACCTAGTCTACTGAACTATAGGTGTGAAACAGCCCTAATGGCGAAACAGATTTCCCTTACACAATTATTGAAAACCCCCACTACTAACGTTAACAATGAAGAGGAGACAGTAACATGCAGAAAACAAAGACTAACATGCAGAACAGGTATTTTTGCACACACACGTGTGCCGCGTGTATTATATGTGGTATTATATACCGGTAAATAAGCATCTTATCAGCCACTTAAGCAGGCCAATGGCGATTTTGTCATGATTGGATGTGAATACCGTGTATAATCAGACAGAACGTAACTCTCCGTCACTACAAAGACCAGCCACTGTTTGATTTCAAAGATGTATATTATATTTACCCTTATTACATTATATAAGGCTAATAGTAGACTATATTTATGTCAAATTGAATGCAGATGCTGACATGAGTGGACAAGTACATATGTTGTCATATTGTGAAAAGTAAATTTGTTTGTAGAAGCTGTCAGTTATGCGCCTTGTCTATTGACAGCTGTAGGAAACCCTGAGCAGGAAACATCCACTGCATATACTCCTTGAGAAGCAACACAATGCAATAAAAACATCACATTAAAACTCAACAACACAATCATTGCACGTTCTATTTGAAATGAGTGAATGTCCTCCTCATCCACACAGGAAATGAACGTAATGGGCAGGAAGTTCCGGAACCCCATTGGGATAGCAGCGGGCTTCGACAAGCATGGTGAGGCTGTAGACGGCTTGTTTAAAGTGGGCTTCGGCTTTGTAGAGGTGGGCACTATCACCCCAAGACCACAGGAGGGAAACCCAAAGCCCCGCGTGTTCAGACTACCGGTAGACCAAGCCATCATTAACAGGTAGGCTCATGACTGCAAGCCACCATTATTCAAGTCATTTGTGTAGCCCTTAATCACAGCTATTACGAACATGGTGCTTAGAGGTGCCAATGGTCCTAAATGGTGTTATTCCAGCCGTCCATCTTAGTCCAGCCGTTCATCTTAGTCCGTTAACAGGTAGGCCTGTGATGATGGTCATCAACATTTGCCTCACAGGCTTCTTCTACTTAAGTATGGAGTCAATGTCATTCTTGCTTTTGTGATGCAACATATTCCCCAGTGAAACCAGGATGTTAAAACAGGACTGAACATATCAGACATGCCTATCCTTGACGATCTGATTTACAAGGGGTTTGATTTGAAATGACTACTTGAAAGATCATGAAGAACATTATAATTTTTATGGTACTTCTTTGATGATTATAAAATGCTCGTGTGTTTAGGAAAGGAAAATCGAATAATCCTCAATAAAGCTACATTAAGCATTAACCATTATCTCCAATCATTAACTTTTGGAGATCTGCATTCACAGATTACAGTTGTGTACAAACACACTTGCTATGACTAGGGCTGTAGTCAACCAAAGAAAATGTTAGGGGACGATCCTAGAGAGGCGCGGCGCTAGAAACGCGTCGCCAGCAAAACCATTGTTTTCCTACGGTACGGCGCACCTGCTGTAGGCTCCTCTCTTGCACCGCGAGTCCCGCTTTTCTTGTGGTTTTTACACGGGCATAAAAGTTTAAATATTCTCAACTTTTCAGAGCAAGGCGCGGAGTCGTATTACTTGTCAATGTCACACTTGGCCCAGGCAGCCAATCAAATCAAGCAAAGAGGCGGGCTTTACTGTTTGTTTTACTGTTGGGCTGATTGTCACCCGCCAGTTGGTCCCCTGCTTTGCGATGCTTGGACCCACCAGTTGCAGAAGATGTTCAAACTGACAGCTGCTCAACCAAAGGTAGGACTGGAAGCGCTCATTATCCAGACCCAACTCGCGAAAGAGATGGCGGTATTCACTATATAGTTTCCTTTTCTTCAGTATCTCGTGAACCCAAAACCTTCCTTTTTATGGGCGTTTCTCACCCAGTAGCACAGCAAAGGCCAGAGCTCGACGTCTGATTCAATCATATTTTTTCCGTTAATCACATTTGATCGCCCGGTTGTGCACGCAGCCCTGCTCCACAGGCGCACCACGCTGTTTTGCCTGATGCGTTTTGCCAAGGCATCTTGAGTTTTCTAAGCCTCTGTGTGATCGGCCCCTTAGTTGACTGAAAATCAACCTACTTTTGGACCAATCCCTTTAACCCTAATCCTACCCGGTAGCCTAAATAATACGTAAGTGCTGTGTGGAGGAAGTTAGTGGCATATGTGTGCACTCTTGGTCCGAGTCCAACTCAGTTACGGCAGAGCTTAAATATAAAGCAGGTCGCACACTATACTAGCCACTGAGCGCCACGTCAGGCAGCATTAGTAGTCTGTAGTACAAAGACAAGATTCGATTTTATATCTTGTTCTGTGTTAAGTATAATGGTTTGCAATGGATGGCGCTGCCATTTGTGCCAAAGGGCCAATTCTGATACGATCACACTCAAAGCCTATCAAGTGTTGAACACTAAATTTGACGGAGCATTGCAGGCAACATGAAAATAAAGAACATATCTGTGATGATGATGATGATGATATGCATTCATACCTTTTGTCGTCCTTTTTAACAAATTGCTGCCACACCGACGACTTCTTTGACATGGTGTCAATTAGTTTGGAGCTGAGTAAATGTTCAGTAAGTTAGGACTAGCAGTCACCATTAGGTTGGCCAAGTTCAAAGTTGTGAAAACGGTGGTGTATTGACTTCCTGTCTTATAAGTCTTATGGTCTATTAAACCATACGATTATCAAAACAAACACATTTGTAGAGTAAAATATATTTGAATATTTTTTATTAATAATCAATCTTATTTTGAACACAATTGATATATATTGGTATGCATGTCTTTCCAGCACCCTAAAATAATGGATGGTCCTGATTCCCAATTCCAGTCGTAAATACCAAACATGTTTTATATTTACGATTAGAATTGTCACAGCACCGACTGGCCGCAGGCTCGATCTGGAGGCTACAGATTCGAATTATGTGTGCCAACTGTCCAGAGTGACCTGCTGTATTTTGCAAAGACTCATGCATTATTGGTGCATTATGCTTAAGAGCAATCACTTTAATTGACAGTGTGACGTCATGGAATGAGATATCAACACCAACATTTTAATTTGGTTTTTGGGAGTTTCTGCTCCCTTCTGAAGCTTGCATATTTGCATATATATTTTGAATTTGCCATAACTCTGCCATTTTTTACCCAATCAAACATCAATGATATATGTAAGCTCAGACAAGCCCATAGATCATGAATCAGAAATCCGGTTTTCATGGGATGCTCTGGTTCTGTAGAAGAAGATTTTTTAAGTTTTCACTGTACAGTAAAATCTACCCTGACAGACTTTATGGTCCCAAGAGGATAGAATGTTCAGCATGTGAATTCATAGGGGTGGACGTGCTGATCGTTTAATTTTGACCGGATGTTATAGCGCCCCCAATGCGCAATTCGGCGGCAAACTTGTTCCAGACCTGCTTACCGGGGTTATGTATAAATCCCCCAAATTTGAAAACTTGACCATTCCACCGCGGAAATATAAGCGTTACCAATCAGTATCCACAGATACTGTGAATACCTAATAAAATGCTGCTAGCAATGCCTAGTTAAATGCGTGTATCATAGCTTAGTTTGACAAATGAAGACAAACCTGCAGGATATAAAATACATGTTTTTCACATTATGGAAAAACATTGTCTTGTTTTAAAATACCACTATTATGACATTGTATATTAGAGCTAGGTGATACCAATAATATTCTAAAAGGTAAATGTCTTGGGGTTGTCTGGGATTTTGACATTTTAATATGCAAGTGGTAAATGAGGGAACTTTTCATTATCAGTTGTGTAAATGTAGTAGCTGCTGTACTACCTGGTGGATTTCAGAGAATATAAGTTTTAATTTTGAAAGGGCCACCCTTCCACACAGGCTAGTTTTATACAGATTACTTGGTTTATATGGTTGACTCGTGCTTCTTCACTCAAAAAGGCACATAACAAAAAGGCACATAACACACAGAAATGAACACTATCCCAACTCTCCTCCATCCCTCCTCCCACCCTGTCTTCCTCCCGCTCTCCATCCTACCCCTCTTGTCTCTCCATTAGGCATGCAGCGATTTACAGGTTTGACTATTAACCGCGCAATTAAAACGTCACCGTAACCTTAAAGGCTTATCTACACCGAGTATTTCTGGTCTCACTCTCAAACAAAGGGTACATTGGTACATTCTTTTTCTATGGCCAATGGTTGCACAGTGAGGAAAATTAAACAAACAGAAAATTGGCGGCAAAACCTGCAGACGGAACGAAAACAAAGTTACAACAGCGATGCACTAGCTTAGAATGCCATGTGGCAGATGCTGTCACGAGACCGTCATTTGTGCTTGAGGGGTGCTACACTAACTTACATTAGCTAAATAATGGCTGAGGGACCAAGAGTTGAAGCTTTGTATCCACCCCCAAAACGCCTGTAGTCAGTGTGGGAGTATTTTGGATACAGAAAGAATGACCAGGGGGTTGTTCGGATGACGGATATCAAATCTGCAAAACTTGCCCAAAAAAATTGTGGCTAAAGGGGCGATTACATCAAACGCGTAGCAAATAAACAATGCGAAAATGCAGAAGAAATTGTAGCGTCAAAACTATTTACATTGGGTCGCGATGTACTTTTTGGCTACATATACAATTTGATCAACAATTAAAAAATTGATAAAAAATGAATAAGAAAAAGTTGAAATGTTGTGGAGAAAAAATACAATAGTCTCTAATTAAAGAATGCTCGTGATTTTATACATCCGTAATGTTGTGAAATAAATTATTGTATAATAATCGTGAAACCGTCAAACCGTGGTTATTCCTCAGACTATAATCGTACCATCAAATTTATAATTGTTGCATCCCTACTCTCCATCAGATTTATGCATTTAAAAAACGCATTCTTCCCTTTACGTCAATGTTCTACATCCACGTGAAAGTAGGAGTGGTCTGTGAAGTTACCTGTGCAACTAGTGGTAAATGGGGCTTTATATCTTGTTTAATTACTCCTACTCACCTCTTCTGTATGTAAAAAAAGTTATTATCCAATGTAATAGCTGATTAAATGTTCGTACACTCCGAGGTTTTCTCTCCATAAACTAAACTGGGCGTTTACTTAGAAATTATTTTAATGATTTAACAGATTATTAAAGATAATATATCCACGTATTATGCAAAATGGCTTATTCCTGTCCCTGCCACTTGTTCCACGTGTTAACCACTTTAGTAGAGAAAAAAAATCAGAAATCTGGAAGTCCCCCAGGTTTGATACAACAAGCCATTTTGAAAATCACCCATGGCCAGGGAAATTAGCATACTCCAACACCTCTCAGGTGAATAACCACTCCCATTCCAAACACAGCAGATGTTCTGTTGAAGGATGCATGGAGCTCTGTCTGGGCAGCGGTTGACTGCGGCGTCTGAGGGAAAGTTGAGCTTTTCGGACACTTTTAACGCCACTGTGTGTGTGGATGGTGAAGCACCATCTGAGCAGCGATTTATTTAATGCCCGTTTCCGAGTGAGAGTTAGGCTTCCCGGACACATGTAGTATAACGCTACGGTGTCTGTGGATGATGAAGCTCTGTCTGCACATCCTCCGAAAACCTGAAAATGACAGGACAGAGTGGATAAATTTGATTTTTAATGGCAATGACCTGGCTACATTTAGCTCATTTTTGTATATTTGTGATAAACACTTCACGTCGGATTGTTTCCTCAACGAGGGCCAGTTCACAGCCACATTCACATCTATGTTGAAGCTTAAACATGGAGCAATTACGCAGACAAACAATTTATAAATGGCAACCTTTCTTTTCCTACTAGTTATAGCACAAATACTTAGTTTTAAATACGCTTAACATTGTTAAAGAGCCAGTAACCCAAAACCGACCAAGGGGCACCAGTGGCGTGGTTTGTGTGGACGTGTGGAGCTCTGTCTGGGCAGTGGTTGACTGCGGCTTCTGAGAGAGAGGTGGCGTTATACGCTATGGTGTGTGGATGGTGAAGCTCTGTCTGAGCAGCGGGTTATTTAATATCTGAGTAAGGCTTAGGCTTTCCGACACCTACAGTAAAATGCTTCGGTGTGTGGCACATCTCATATACAACATCGCTCATTATATCGCTCATACACAATAACGGTACTAAAAAGGTCCTATCACAAAGTTTGCGTGGGTCGTAACCTCGGGGATAACCTCAACCCAAAACACCTTTTTTTTTTATCACATAGTGTTCGAATTCCAGCTGCTGTCTCTTTAAAGAAATGTTGACGTTAAGGTGTTCCTCACTCAATGGCCTTCTTCTCACAGTTCCATACCTGGTTTTCACAGAGAGGAGGACACATTAGATGTGGGATTATGTACCAATTGGTACCAAGGAAAACCAAACCCTAAAACAACTTATTTTAGAAGAAAATGCCTGTTACATTAACTTATGCTATTCATCCGTGATCTGTACATACAGGAAACGCTACCAACATCGCACACTAAGGGGTAAAGAATAACATCAATCCATACATTACACACTGATTAATTAACGCAAACAGAACACACAGTAGAGTAACAGGTAATCCAGTGTCTTCTCATCACTGCAATCTCTCCAATTCCATTGCTCCACTGTGCTGACTAGCAGGGGTGACTGGAATGTTCCATTAACTGAGAGCCTATTCTACAAAGTAGGTCATACATACCCTGTGATAGACTGGTCACCCAGTAGTTAAAAATAACTACACTGTAAGTTATTTGTAAAATCCCTAATTGTTACCCCCTTATTCCTGAATTGTTACCCCCTCATTCCACTTGTGTGCTGAAAGAAAACACGTTGTTTCTCCATGCTTTGTTGACTGTTTCTGTGACAACTAGCCTGGTTAGCTCCTTGGTTCTAGGTCAACATCATAGCGATTACTTCTTACATTCATGAATGATAAGCAGCGTATGCAGACAGACACAAAAACTACAGTTTAGATTTGTGAAAGTAATGTTGTTTTTACATAGGCTAGATCAATTATTTATTCCGGGACCATTAAATACTCTATCCGACATAAAACTTGTTTTTATTGTGTTCATTTGTAAAACTAAGCTATGATAGTGCATTTAAAATAGCCTTGTAGATATATTGGCGTTTACAGGTGCGTATATCGTTATCTAGAGGTGTATGCTATGTACGCATCCCCATATTACGGATCAGCAGCGATACAATTGGACAAAACTCAAATGAAACCCACAAATGCGAATAGACTAGGTCACATGTTAAATTCTGTTTGGAAAGTGATAGTTGATATAAATTCACAAGACACAGGTAACAAAATTATATTTGTGGATCGTGAAATATCTGTTTAATTTCACCAAGCACAAAATATGTATGGGTCTCGGTACACGCAACGTGAAACTTCTTCTGTGGGTTACGCATGTTCAGGTCCAATAAAATCTTGCACATCCACACTTTACAGATCAGCAGTGGGACATTGTGAGTGTGTCAAATTAAATACATAAATGGAAACGGCAATAAGCAGGTCTCCAAAATGTTTGGTACCACAGTTACAAAAGGGCGTGCTATTATTCATGGTCAAACCTAAACGACCATGCTCCCCGCCCCGTTTGACAAAGATTTCTGTAACGTTAATTCTTGGCCTTATTTGACATGCCAAACCCTTTTTTTGCCTGAAGGACCTGATGAAGTTAGATCAAATCCAGGTGCAAGTTTCAATTGTCAATACTTCACGTTCAATACTTTATTCGTGGGCTCACACAGGATACCCAGAACAGATTCCTTTCGTGGTCACAATTATCTCTCGGTTAATCCTGCGTGCTCTCTCATTATTCTTCTCCCATTCTTCTCCCATTAAAGTTTCTCATTCATCACAAAACAGTAACTTAAAGCACATGACAAGGGCAGGGCTCTGTTACCTCCAATCATTACCTGTTATCATACAAAAGGTGTAACCCACAGATTGCTATTGGGTTACCGTTATTCAAATCAAGCCAATGACAAACTGCCTAAACCCTCTCTAGGCTAAACATTTGGTGGGGGGGGCGGGGGATACCTGAGCCAGATGGGCCCCTGACCTGTTGATCTGAGGGGGATCTGTTGTTGGGCTGTAAGACAAGGGAAGGGCCATTTGGGGTTGGAGACACATCTGACAGGGAGAATACACAAATTGTTTGAAGAACTCCTCAAGTGTAGTGGAGGGATGGTGACCAATGTTTGGCAGGGAGGGAGATTAATAACAGAATGAAGGTAAACACACATATACCAACTTAAAGTGGGGGTCAGAGAAAGGGATCTGGCAGGGAGGGGCGTGAGGGCAGGGAGGGGGATTAATACAGATGTTTGGCAGGGAGGGGGATTAATAACAGAATGAAGGTAAATACACATACACTATTTTGCCAAAAGTATTGCGACACCCCTCCGAATCATTGAATGCAGGTGTTCCAAACACTTCCATGGCCACAGGTGTATAAAATTAAGCACCTAGGTATGCAGACCAAATATGATTGGCTTGTAGGTATGCTTCTACAAACATTTGTGAAAGAATGGGTCGCTCTCAGGAGCTCAGTGAATTCAAGCGTGGTACCGTGATAGGTTGCCACCTGTGCAATAAATCCATTTGTGAAAATTTCTCACTGCTAAATATTCCACGGTCAACTGTTAGTGGTATTATAACAAAGTGGAACCAATTGGGAACAACAAAAACTCAGCCACGACGTGGTATGCCACGTAAAATCACAGAGCAGGGTCAACGCATGCTGAGGCGCACAGTGTGCAGAAGTCGCCAACTTTCTGCAGAGTCAATAGCTACAGACCTCCAAACTTCGTGTGGCCTTCAGATTAGCTCAAGAACAGTGCGTAGAGAGCTTCATGGAATGGGTTTCCATGGCCGAGCAGCTGCATCCAAGCCTTACATCACCAAGTGCAATGCAATGCGTCGGATGCAGTGGTGTAAAGCACACCACCACTGGACACTAGAGCCTTAAGGTCTTTTTTATTTGTTGATTCATGGCTGTTAAAAAGGCAGAGTTATGCGCAATTACGATTGTGCAAATGAGACACCATTATTAAAGTCCGCTTCGGAGTAGCAAAGTGACCCGAAATTTGGTGGGCCCATCAAAGACATCCCCCTTTGGTAATTTGGTAAATAATAAAATAAGCAAAGCAATTGTTTCTAAGTGCTATAGAAACAAGAGATAGATAATTGAAAAGAAAATTTCATGGGCGAAGATGCAGTCTGAACAGAGGAGTTTCATCTGATCTGTTTCAACAGATGTGGGTAGGGTTTCAGCTGTCCTGATGTCGCACCATTGTGGAGCTAGGACTGTACATACAAATTGTACACATATAGAAACTGTGCGTAAGCAGGTCTCCAAAACAGTTAAGTACAACTTCAAAGTCAACTGATCAGTCCCATCCCACCAAACATTTTGTTGTTTATCTGACCGATGTTGAAATGACCCATATTGGCATGTTATTTTGTATATAATATAATTGTGTGAATTATCATTAAAACCTAACCTGTAGTTTTTAATTATTATATTGAAATCATACCCTGATACCCTGCACACAGCGATCAGGGAGGTCGACAGGACTTATATTTCTGGGGTTGTTGGGCAAAGTCTTCATAATGACCCAAAAGTTACCATTATACCAGAATACTAAACCTGCCAATTAAGTTGAAACTTATTCTATAATATATAATATAATATATAAGTATACAAGTTCTAATGAGACACAAATATATCGGATTGAAATGCAGTGTTAACCCACCTAGTAAACCGGCGTTAAAAGTATTACATTGATCAATGATTTAAAAAAGCATAGGCCTGATTGTCAGATAAGTCAAAGATTTATTAAAAGCAAGACAACACCAACTACAGTCAATTTGAGACATTCAAACACATGTGAGACACCAACCGCCCTGGCTGGGGCTTCAAATGATGCGCCGCACGGACTCGTTGCTTCATGTGGACCATCTATTCACTGCGCCTGAAAAGGAATGCAACAACGCATAAGGCACAAGAGCGATTGTTCAACATTGTTCTCGCTTAACAAAGACATGTTTCCTTCGAGTGGGGAGGCCATTGAGTGCATAAGCAAAATAGAGTATTAATTTTGCACTCAGAAAGCTGCACAACGCTGACAGCTAACAGCATGTAGCTTGCAAGCAACAATGGAAAAGCATATGCGAACTCCAAAGCAATGTTATAAATGCAATACACATTGTTTAATAATGGCATACGCATGTTACATGTCTTTAAATACAAAGTACACACGTTTACATTAGAAATTAGCTTTTCTGTACTCACCTGGTCTGCAGTTGAAGTAAAGAAACGATTGCCACTGCCTACTCCTGTAGTGGCCACTGAAGACCAGAGCACTTAGTAGCTGTAGATGTAGTTCAACAATACTCAATTAAAGATTCTTAGTAGAGAGGTGAGACTATCAAGATAAAAAAAAATCGGTTGAATCTGGAAGTGACATCTGACTTCCATACCTTTTGTCAAAATGTTGATAATTATGTTGTGTTTTGCCAATTGTGGGTCGAATAGGTCGTGTCATAACATGACGTCCATTTAACGTCTACCATGACCTGACTTATTGTTTGGTGGTGCGTTTATTTTGCTATAAAACTGAAATATATATATTGTCCACATAAACAAGTTATATTGATTCAACATACGGTCAAATTGCTGTTGCCAATATGGGTCGCGTTCTAACGTGACGTCGCCCAGACAGCTGTCCGGCGACCAGTTTTTTTAATGTTTGTTGGATGTTTATTTTACAATAAATGTATAATATGTACATAATGTTCACAATATCTAGTCATTCTTATTCAACAAACTGTTGGTCGAAAACAGATCTCGTCCTGACCTGACGTTGTCCAGACAGCTGTCCTGCGACCAGTTAAAAAAAAAAAATGTTTGGCCGTATTTTACAATATTGGTATAATATAGTATATAAAATTAACATATAATCTAGTTCGATTTATTAAACATACGTCCAAATTGGAGTTAGTCGAAAATGGGTCACGTTATGACACAACGTCTATATGATCTGGATCGCGACCATGGTCGTCAAAATGTTTGGTGGTCAATCAAAAGTCCGCTTCAAAGTGGACCCGGGACTTTAAACTTAGGGTGCTTGCTTATTTGTCTTGCTAGTATTAGCATGTTAGCATGCTCACGGAAGATTGCGCATACGGCGATTTGGCTCATGCAACCACACAGGTTTTCTTTAGAAAATGCATATGTGGATATGTCTAGTTTATACTGCGGTCTGCTACTCCTGGCAGCTAACCAATCTCTTGAAGCCCCTTCATTCTGAATGGATCCAGCTTTTCTCCTGTTAGGCCTTTAGAGTTCATCTTCCCTTTTCGAATGCCATGAAAACGGCAAAGGTCAAGGGCCTTGCGAGTATTTAAATGGAGCCTGCATGAAATGATAGTTTAGCTGCACTTCCATTCCAGCTGTGTTTAAATTTGTTGCTGCCGTTGCTAGGGTTCAGGGCTGCTGAAAGGACTGTTTCAGCTGGATTCGACACTATGGGATTTCTAAAAGTGTGTTTTAGAATGAGAGTTCTAGGAAGGAGGCAGGCATGTTATGACCCACATCAACTTTGTGCCACTTTTTTAGTACAGTCCTTGTGTATTAGCGTTATAATGAGTGATTTGTATATGAAATATGACACACACCGTGGCACTGTACTGAGAAGCTTAACCCTCACCCGGCCGCGGACATCAAAATAAACTGGAGAATACTAACAGGCACTTCAGCATCACAAAAAGACTGTTACCTGCATTCAAAGCAGAGTGGAACTTCACATAGTGTTTTGGGGAGGCTGGCAAAAACATAGGATTTTACTCCTGTTTTCTCTCAATTTCGTCCTTATATCAGTAACAGTGATAAAATGGCATAGTTGATCATATAATACATATTACCACGTTTAAAGCAAAGAAATGAACGGGTTTGGGTTCACTGGCTCTTTAAATACATTTTGTATATTTAGCAGAAGTGTAAGGCTGAGAACCAGAGTCGTGCAGTTTGGTCTCGATTAATGGTCTGCTTAGTATGTTATGTAATGTTTGGTGTTTGTGGGGTCCTATAGGTATGGGTTCAGCAGTAGTCAGTTTAGCATGTTATGCAATGGTTGGTTTTTGTTTGGTCCTCTAGGTATGGGTTCAACAGCTGTGGTCTGCTAGAGGCTCAACGTAGGCTGAAGACTAGGGAGGCATGCCAGCAGGAGCTTGGGAAAGGTAGGTGGAGAGAGGAAACAGCCGTGGTGCCTGGCTGCTCCTCTAAACCTTCTCTCATACGCTCTGATCCTCCTCCAAATCATGCCCTCTCACCATTACTCTCTCATTCCATCTCTCTAATATCTCCATTCTCCACCTCCTCTATTCCTTCTTCAAACCATCTTTCTCTCTCTCTCTGCCTTCTCCAAACATTCTCTCTCTCCTATCTCTTCCTTCTCCAAAATCTCTCCCTTTTCCAAACCTTTTCTCTATCTTCTCTAATCTCTCTGATAGCCTCTCTACTGCCTCCCCCCCTCTCCCTCTCGCTCTCGCTCTCTCTCTCTCTCTCTCTCTCTCTCTCTCTCTCTCTCTCTCTCTCTCTCTCTCTCAAGAGAGAGATACTCCAAATGTCTTACTAATGTTTAGAATCAAATTATACTAGTAATAGTACAGCTAGAAAAAAAAACACAATACTTGTAATACAGTAGTTCTGCTGAAACATACAGCATACCAGTGAAAAAGAAGTACAGATTCAGTAATGGACTAATATAAAATAATGAATGCCCAGTTAGACACAAACGCTGCGTGACTGAGAATATGCACGCTGTATCCTTCTCCTCACTGAATTAGGACCGTAACCAAGGTTACATCAACACTATGGTTACAGTCCTAATTCATTGAGGAGAAGGACTATAACCAACACTGAAGGATTATAACCAACACTATGGTTACGGTCCTAATTCATTGAGGAGAAGGACTATAACCAACACTATGGTTATCTTCCTTCTCCTCGGTGAATAAGAACAGTAGCCATAGTGGTTGGTGAAACTTTGTTTTTCTGAAAACTTTCATCTCCCTCACTGATGAAGAATAAGTAATTTTTTAGGACACACAAAATATTTGAATTAATTTTAAAGCATGATCATGGGAAGCTACAGGCAGCAAGTATCAGTTATTTATCAGGATTTATTTGATTGGACATTGAATACTAGCTGTGTTTATAACATTTTGTCCTGCTAGATGTGCAGTGCTGGCTGTGTCTTCTGTCTGAAAGCCCATGGCGTGTCTGTGGAGCTTGTCTTTTTCCTTGACCTGCCCTTGATGCAAATGAGTTGGAACATTAGGTCTAATTTAAACCTCCTACCCACCCAATCAGCATCAAATAGCCTAACCATCACACACACTAAGTGTATGTGTCTGTGTACGTCACACTGTCTGTGTGTTTGTGTGTCAATGTCATTATTTGTGTCTGCATGTGTGTCTCCACGTGTATACCTATTTGTGTGTGTGTGTCTGTCATTTTGTGCATTTCTACGTCATTGTGCGTCCTGTGTGTGATTCTGTATGAGTGTGTATGTGTGTGTCTCTATATGTTTCTATGTAATTATGTGGATATCATTTCTGTGTCCTGTATGTGTATGTCTGTCATCTATGTGTGTGTCTAATTGTGTGTCTCTGTGTGGGTCTAGCTGGCCTGCCGCTGGGCATCAATCTGGGGATGAACAAACGTTCCCAGGATGCATCAGCGGACTACGTGGAGGGGGTGCGGGTGATGGGCCCCCTGGCGGACTACCTGGTGGTCAACGTGAGCAGTCCCAACACACCTGGCCTCAGAGACCTGCAGGGGAAGACACACCTGCACACGCTGCTTCATAAGGTATCACATTGGAGGAGGGCAGCCAATCAGCTGCTTCATAAGGTATCACTTGGAAGGAGGGGAGCCAATCAGATGCTTCATAAGGTATCACATGGGAGGATGGCAGCCAATCAGATGCTTCATAACATATCTAATGGGAGGAGGGGGGCCAATCAGCTGCTTCAAATTGTATCACATGGGAGGAGGGCAGCCAATCAGCTGCTTCATAAGGTATCTAATGGGAGGAGGGGAGCCGATCAGCTGCTTCATAAGGTAGAAGAGCCAATAATGACTGAACGGTTCTAACTGACAATAACATCATAAAATCAGCAGTCATCTTGCAATGCTATAAGCTATGGTAAGATAAGATATTACTTTATTGATCGCAGACAGGAAATGCGGATGCCACAGCAGCAAGTACAGGACAGTAGTGGAATAAGTGAGTTAGTCAAACTGTTTCCTGAAACTGGCCATGGAAGACAATAGGGAGCTGCTGAGATGTCCTGCCACTCGCATCGGCAGCAAACCACAAATATACCCATGTAACATGACTAACAGCATTTTTTTATGTTGGTGAACCAAGTGTATATGTTGGTGAACCCAGGCGTTTATGTTTGTGAACCAAGTGTAGATGTTGGTGAAACAGGTGCTGAAGGAGCGAGATGCTCTGCAGTGTGAGAGGAAACCTCCAGTGTTGGTGAAGATCGCCCCAGACCTCTCACCTCAGGACATGCAAGACATCGCCGACGTAGTCACAGAGGTCAGCCTTCATTTGTGCTAAATGGTACCAAGATAACGGCAATAATCGTTTACTCGTTTCCTATAAAACACACTATTTGGGATGTCACCATTTTGTAGTGCTGTTGGAAAGCGGACTATACAAATCTTGTTCCAGATTGAGTGCACTATTTAATACCCATAATGCACCGTAAAAGTTTGTAACTGAAATGTCCCTTATTACTGCACTGTCCAATATTTCATCGTATTCATCTGATACTTCTGGTGCAGTTTTTCTCACAGAATTAGATTATATTTGTGATGGGTGCTGACCGGGGAGACGGGGCTTCCAAGCAAAGTTGTCGGGCACTGTCAAATCTGATTAGTCAGGCCAGGCCCACTGTCGATTAATCGTTGAATCATAGATCATATACTTTTTAAAATATGCGGCTCTATGATGCCTAATGTTTTTTGCATAATTTAAACGCTTGGAAATAATCTATTGGCTTATCAGTGTTTCCCTCAGCTGTGTATAGGCGAGGCGCAGTGCCTCCGCTAAATGACCGCCTCTACAATCAGATGAACTTTTCACAATATGACGACTCATTCAACCCATTCATGTCAGCATCTGCATTAAATTTGACTTATATAATACACCGTTATTAATATAATACATTTGTAAAATTCTATAATGTACGATATAATGGGATTAGGGAATGAGAGAACGAGGACTTTGGACAAGGCCTCACTCACTCACTCACGCTTTCGAGAGTTTTGCCGTTTGAGCCCTGAGCTCCAAATTATACTTTTTTTTTCAGCATTAAATGAGGAATTGTTTTTAAATGATGTTCAGATTTCTGCCATCTGTCCCTCCAGCATTTTCCTTTTGATTGTTGTGGCCAAATTAGCTAGACTTTTGCAGCTGCTTTTCTCAAAAGTTTGGGGTGAAATATGCAATGTGTGAGTCTTGGATATGAATGAGTGAAAATTACGAAACTGTTTTGCGTCATGTGTGTTTTTCATAACCGTTATAGGAGGAGGTGAGTTTATTGACATGATGTTTTGTGTGGGATGATTATTGATTGGTCACTTTATGCAGACATGTTGCTTGATTGGACAAATATGGAAGCTCGTGCAATCACGCTGGGATTGGTTCAAGTTGCAAGAATTGATGTGTCCTTTTACGTCTTACAAGTGACTTAGTTTTTGATTTGTTTAGATCTAAAATATAATGTCTACTCTTTTATTTAAACATAACAAAGATCCTTTTAAAAGATCCCTTGTAGACTTCTGGTTGCAATGTTAACGATGGAAGTGGTGTGAAAGAATATATATAAATATGCGTCCTAGAAGCTTAACCCTCTCTCGGACGTGGACATCAAACGCTGCACAGACCGAGCTCCACACATCCACAAACACTGTGGCATTGTATACAAGTGTCCTAGAAGCTTATCCCTATCTCGGACGTGGACATCAACATCAACTGCTGCACAGACGGTATAATAGTAGCAAATGGCAGCTCACGGATGAAGGGGATTATGATAAATTGGTGTGCAATCTTTAATACATCCATGTTAGGAAACATTTGTTTTTTAGGTAGTTTCCCTTTTCAATAACTAAAAGTAGGCTCTCACTCTTTCTGAGAAGGTTGGTATCCAAAACGAAACTCTAGCGATACAACTACACACCGTCATGTTATCAAAAGCAACCTATATTCATGTATCGCAGTGTAAGTGACCATTGGCTTGTAGCGCCGACTGCTATCGAAAGGAATGATCAATACATATAACAGATAGCGATAATTATAGGTCTATGAATTTTACCCTTTACATTTTACCCCTATGAATACAATAAGAGGACTGTGTGTGAGAGAATGTAAAAGGTTGTTACCTCCACCATGTCCTATAACATGTAGTGTCCATGGTGACTGACAAAGATACCCGAGTGTGATTGGTTACACTGATTTATTCGCAGGCTAGAAAGCCGTAAAAATCGACCTTGGTGCGACTAAAATGAAAGTCTCCTTTCCTTTCATCTCCTTCGCGAAACAGAAATGGCGTATGTGTACAGTCCCATTCAGCTCCATGATTTGTAATTATTTGCTTGACTTGGGAAAAAAACGCAATGCACAATGGTGTTCACTGTTAAAGGACCTTTTCTTGTAAGCCATGACCTATAGTTTTAATTTACTGACTAAATAACTAAATACAATTAATAAATCTATCAAATCACTTGATCATCACTTGACACTTGGCTACTCAATGCCGTCATCATTTTGGAAGTACCTACTGGCACCTTACACAATACAGGCCACCGTAGTCGTTGGAAAGTGAGGGGGGGGGGGGGGGGGGGATTCAGTTGGTTGTCTGCAACCTCACTGTTAGTGGCCACCTCAGTTTCACACCCTGGTACTTTAAGTCTCCAATAACATTGTTTGGATGAAAGGGGGAAGGTCAAGGAAATATTCCATACTATGCCCTGTTTGATGCTATGCCCTGCCTTTGTTTGTTAAATTCAGTTGGTTGTCTGCAACCTCACTGTTAGTGGCCACCTCAGTTTCACACACTGGTACTTTAAGTCTCCAATAATATTGTTTGGATGAAAGGGGGAAGGTCAAGGAAATATTCCATACTATGCCCTGTTTGATGCTATGCCCTGACTTTGTTTGTTGTTTTATAGCTTCAACTGCCCTACAATGAGTGTTCTTTTCTGAACAAAATACATACATCACTTGTATAACCACACTTTTCAGAAACACAGATTATATACAGAACACAAATATGTCATATTTATATACACATGGACAGCAATATCTTCCCAAGGACTGTACAGTACTGTTCCTTTCGAGAGAGAGAGAGAGAGAGAGAGAGAGAGAGAGAGAGAGAGAGAGAGAGAGAGAGAGAGAGAGAGAGAGAGAGAGAGAGAGAGAGAGAGAGAGAGAGAGAGAGAGAGAGAGAGAGAGAGAGAGAGAGAGAGAGAGAGAGAGAGAGAGAGAGAGAGAGAGAGAGAGAGAGAGAGAGAGACTCGTTCTCTCACATCCAGTAATGGATGTGAGATTTCTTCTTCCTAGTTTGTAGTGATTGTGGTTGTGTTCTGTCTCAGCTGGGTGTGGATGGCCTGATGGTGTCCAACACCACCTTCTCCAGGCCCCCCACCCTCCAGGACCACTGCTGGTCAGAGACGGGGGGGCTGAGTGGGAGGCCTCTTAGGGAGCTCTCCACCAACACCGTCCGAGAAATGTTCCGGCTCACTGGAGGTATGAAGGGGTGGACCCCCCCATAATAATTAACACCTACTAACACTACCGCAACACCACCCAAGACCAACGCTACCTCAACAACACCCATGATACCTCAACACCACTCATACTACCTCAACAACACCCAAGACCAACCCTACCTCAACAACACATACACTACCTCATTACCAGTCATACTACCTCAACAACACTCAAACCTCATGACGTCACATTCTAAGCTAGGACAAGATGGCGTTATTATTTAAATCCAGTTTCACCTTTTAAGAGTTAGTTTAAGAGTGGGAATCTATCTTGCAAGCTATGCTTACTACATCTAGTGTTTCATTTCCGCTTTAACAGTCTGTTTACTCCCAGTTTACACACTGTGCTGCGTTTTGTTGCTGTTTTCCAGGTAAGGTGCCGATCGTTGGGATTGGCGGGGTGGCAAGTGGCCAGGATGCTCTGGATAAGATCCGAGCTGGAGCCTCCCTGGTCCAGCTTTATACAGCCTTCACCTACCAGGGACCCCCCCTTGTCACCAGAATCAAACGGGAGCTACACCAGCTGCTGCAGTAAGTTGGGGGCATTTGAGGGGTCTGGGTTAGTAGGCCTTCTACAGAACCCCTCCCCCCCCCCTACATGCCTTACAAGCCACTTTAAAGGACCGCATGGTCGGAAACTGGAAAGCCATGATCTTCACCCCAGAAGGAAGTGTCTATGTAAACCCTATGGAATATAAACCTGAATGAAGTCTGCTTTCTCTCAAACAGAGCCTGCTACCGTTCACATTAAGCCTGTGACACACCAAAGCTCAAGTGTACAGCACAAGCCAAACTTTTTTGTGCACTTGTCTTCACAACAGATGCACACTTGCATTCCAGGCCATTTAAATTGTCAAGTCAATTTCATTTGCATAGCTCTTAATCACAGTTCTGTTCTCAAATGGCTTTACAGGCCATATCTGTAGGACACCCCCTAACCCCTGCCCCCCAAAGGGCAAGAAAATACTCCCTTAATTATCAAGAAGAAACCTTGAGAGGGAACGCAGAGTGGGGTATCCCTCCTTCCAGAGTTGGTAACGAGGATAATCTGTGCCATTATTGGCATCACGTCTCAGGACTGCAACCAAAATGGTCATATTTGCGAACATTTAATGTGTATGCAAGGTAATTTTTACCCAGGTTGCATCGGTGCCAGTAAAAATAAGAATATATATATATCATAGTTCTCCCCAAACAATGTACTAGTGGAACTGCGCCATGCTCCTTTAGACATTTCAACACAGGGCTGTTGGGACGCGGACATTAGTTGACGTCATTTTTTCCCATTGTACTTTTGAAACGGCTAAATTAGTTGGAACACATATTTTTTTGTAATAATGCTAAAACAACAATAATAAAAACTACTATATCACGAGTAAAGTGCTGTGTTGAAGAAGGCAGTGGCTATCACTCTGTTACTGCAGAGCTTCAATGTAAAGTGGGTCGCACACCAGACGAGCCACGGAGCGCTGCGTCGGGTAGTGTCACGTAGTAGAAGGACAACACACGTACACAAGATTCGATACATGTACGTGTATATGCATATGTATGTATGTATATACAGTGAGGAAAAAAAGTATTTGATCCCCTGCTGATTTTGTACGTTTGCCCACTGACAAAGACATGATCAGTCTATAATTTTAATGGTAGGTTTATTTGAACAGTAAGAGACAGAATAACAACAAATATATCCAGAAAAAGGCATGTCAAAAATGTTATAAATTGATTTGCATTTTAATGAGGGAAATTAGTATTTGACCCCTCGGCAAAACCCTTGTTGGCAATCACAGAGGTCAGACGTTTCTTGTAGTTGGCCACCAGGTTTGCACACATCTCAGGAGGGATTTTGTCCCACTCCTCTTTGCAGATCTTCTCCATGTCATTAAGGTTTCGAGCGTGACGTTTGGCAACTCCAATCTTCAGCTCCCTCCACAGATTTTCTATGGGATTAAGGTCTGGAGACTGGCTAGGCCACTTCAGGACCTTAATGTGCTTCTTCTTGAGCCACTCCTTTGTTGCCTTCGCCGTGTGTTTTGGATCATTGTCATGCTGGAATGCCCATCCACGACCCATTTTCAATGCCCTGGCTGAGGGAAGGAGGTTCTCACCCAAGATTTGACGGTACATGGCGCCGTCCATCGTCCCTTTGATGCGGTGAAGTTGTCCTGTCCCCTTTGCAGAAAAACACCCCCAAAGCATAATGTTTCCACCTCCATGTTTGACAGTGGGGATCGTGTTCTTGGGGTCATAGGCAGCATTCTTCTTCCTCCAAACACGGCGAGTTGAGTTGATGCCAAAGAGCTCGATTTTGGTCTCATCTGACCACAACACTTTCACCCAGTTCTCCTCTGAATCATTCAGATGTTCGTTGGCAAACCTTAGACGGGCCTGTATATGTGCTTTCTTGAGCAGGGGGACCTTGCGGGTGCTGCAGGATTTCAGTCCTTCACGGCATAGTGTGTTTGTTGTTTTCTTGGTGACTATGGTCCCAGTTGCCTTGAGATCATTGACAAGATCCTCCCGTGTAGTTCTGGGCTGATTTCTCACCATTCTCATGATCATTGCAACTCTACGAGGTGAGATCTTGCATGGAGCCCCAGGCCGAGGGAGATTGACAGTTATTTTGTGTTTCTTCCATTTGCGAATAATCGCACCAAATGTTGTCACCTTCTCACCAAGATGCTTGGCGATGGTCTTGTAGCCCATTCCAGCCTTGTGTAGGTCTACAATCTTGTCCCTGACATCCTTGGAGAGCTGTTGGTCTTGGCCATGGTGGAGAGTTTGGAATCCGATTGATTACTTCTGTGGACAGGTGTCTTTTAAACAGGTAACAAACTGAGATTAGGAGCGCTCCCTTTAAGAGTTGTGCTCCTAATCTCAACTCGGTACCTGTATAAAAGACACCTGGGAGCCAGAAATCTTTCTGATTGAGAGGGGGTCAAATACTTATTTCCCTCATTAAAATGCAAAACAATTTATAAGATTTTTTTACATTTATACATTTGTTGTAATTCTGTCTCTCACTGTTCAAATAAACCTACCATTAAAATTATAGACTGATCATGTCTTTGTCAGTGGGCAAACGTACAAAATCAGCAGGGGATCAAATACTTTTTTCCCTCACTGTATATGTATATATATGTATATGTATGTATGTATGTATATATATGTGTATACATACAGTATCTCACAAAAGTCAGTACACCCCTCACATTGTTGTAAATATTTGAGTATATCTTTTCATTTGACAACACTGAAGAAATTACACCTTGCTACAATGTAAAGTAGTGAGTGTACAGCTTGTATAACAGCGTAAATTTACTGTCCCCTCAAAATAACTCAACACACCGCTGGCAACAAAAGTGAGTACACCCCTAAGTGAAAATGTCCAAATTGGGCCCAATTAGCCATTTTCCCTCCCCGGTGTCATGTGACTCGTTAGTGTTACAAGGTCTCAGGTGTGAATGGGCAGCAGGTGTGTTAAATTTGCTCACACTCCTGAAAATGTCTTAATTGGGCCCAAAGTGTCAATATTTTGTGTGGCCACCATCATTTTCCAGCACTGCCTTAACCCTCTTGGGCATGGAGTTTACCAGAGCTTCACAGGTTGCCACTGGAGTCCTCTTCCACTCCTCCATGACGACATCACGGAGCTGGTGGATGTTAGAGACCTTGTACTTGTCCACCTTCCATTTGAGGATGCCCCACAGATGCTCAATAGGGTTTAGGTCTGGAGACATGCTTGGCCAGTCCATCACCTTACCCTCAACTTCTTTAGCAAGGCAGTGGTCGTCTTGGAGGTGTGTTTGGGATCGTTATCATGTTGGAATACTGCCCTGCGGCCCAGTCTCTGAAGGGAGGGGATCATGCTCTGCTTCAGTATGTCACAGTACATGTTGGCATTCATGGTTCCCTCAATGAACTGTAGCTCCCCAGTGCCGGCAGCACTCATGCAACCCCAGACCATGACACTCCCACCACCATGCTTGACTGTAGGCAAGACACACTTGTCTTTGTACTCCTCACCTGGTTGCCACCACACACGCTTGACACCATCTGAACCAAATAAGTTTATCTTGGTCTCATCAGACGACAGGACATGGTTCCAGTAATCCATGTCCTTAGTCTGCTTGTCTTCAGCAAACTGTTTTGCGGGCTTTCTTGTGCATCATCTTTAGAAGAGGCTTCTTTCTGGGACGACAGCAATGCAGACCAATTTGATGCAGTGTGCGGCGTATGGTCTGAGCACTGACAGGCTGACCCCCACCCCTTCAACCTCTGCAGCAATGCTGGCAGCACTCATACGTCTATTTCCCAAAGACAACCTCTGGATATGACGCTGAGCACGAGCACTCAACTTCTTTGGTCGACCATGGCGAGGCCTGTTCTGAGTGGAACCTGTCCTGTTAAACCGCTGTATGGTCTTGGCCACCATGTATATATATATATATATATATAAACTGCTCAAAAAAATAAAGGGAACACTAAAATAACACATCCTAGATCTGAATGAATGAAATAATCATATTTAAAACTTTTTTCTTTACATAGTTGAATGTGCTGACAACAAAATCACACAAAAATGATCAATGGAAATCAAATGTATCAACCCATGGAGGTCTGGATTTGGAGTCACACTCAAAATTAAAGTGGAAAACCACACTACAGGCTGATCCAACTTTGATGTAATGTCCTTAAAACAAGTCAAAATGAGGCTCAGTAGTGTGTGTGGCCTCCACGTGCCTGTATGACCTCCCTACAACGCCTGGGCATGCTCCTGATGAGGTGGCGGATGGTCTCCTAAGGGATCTCCTCCCAGACCTGGACTAAAGCATCCGCCAACTCCTGGACAGTCTGTGGTGCAACGTGGCGTTGGTGGATGGAGCGAGACATGATGTCCCAGATGTGCTCAATTGGATTCAGGTCTGGGGAACGGGCGGGCCAGTCCATAGCATCAATGCCTTCCTCTTGCAGGAACTGCTGACACACTCCAGCCACATGAGGTCTAGCATTGTCTTGCATTAGGAGGAACCCAGGGCCAACCGCACCAGCATATGGTCTCACAAGGGGTCTGAGGATCTCATCTCGGTACCTAATGGCAGTCAGGCTACCTCTGGCGAGCACATGGAGGGCTGTGCAGCCCCCCAAAGAAATGCCACCCCACACCATGACTGACCCACCGCCAAACCGGTCATGCTGGAGGATGTTGCAGGCAGCAGAACGTTCTCCACGGCGTCTCCAGACTGTCACGTCTGTCACATGTGCTCAGTGTGAACCTGCTTTCATCTGTGAAGAGCACAGGGCGCCAGTGGCGAATTTGCCAATCTTGGTGTTCTCTGGCAAATGCCAAACGTCCTGCACGGTGTTGGGCTGTAAGCACAACCCCCACCTGTGGACGTCAGGCCCTCATACCACCCTCATGGAGTCTGTTTCTGACCGTTTGAGCAGACACATGCACATTTGTGGCCTGCTGGAGGTCATTTTGCAGGGCTCTGGCAGTGCTCCTCCTGCTCCTCCTTGCACAAAGGTGGAGGTAGCGGTCCTGCTGCTGGGTTGTTGCCCTCCTACGGCCTCCTCCACGTCTCCTGATGTACTGGCCTGTCTCCTGGTAGCGCCTCCATGCTCTGGACACTACGCTGACAGACACAGCAAACCTTCTTGCCACAGCTCGCATTGATGTGCCATCCTGGATGAGCTGCACTACCTGAGCCACTTGTGTGGGTTGTAGACTCCGTCTCATGCTACCACTAGAGTGAAAGCACCGCCACCATTCAAAAGTGACCAAAACATCAGCCAGGAAGCATAGGAACTGAGAAGTTGTCTGTGGTCACCACCTGTAGAACCACTCCTTTATTGGGGGTGTCTTGCTAATTGCCTATAATTTCCACCTGTTGTCTATTCCATTTGCACAACAGCACGTGAAATTTATTGTCAATCAGTGTTGCTTCCTAAGTGGACAGTTTGATTTCACAGAAGTGTGATTGACTTGGAGTTACATTGTGTTGTTTAAGTGTTCCCTTTATTTCTTTGAGCAGTGTATATTTATATATATATATGTATATATATGTATATGTATATATATATATATATATATATACTTTTTCTGCAACACTCCACAGGGACCAGGGATTCACCTGCGTAGCCGAGGCAGTAGGAGCAGACCACCGTGGGGCGTCAGAGGTTCAGACCCTAGCACACAGCATCAACAAGGCATACCAGGCCCCAGAGACCCCGGCCGTACCAG
Source organism: Lota lota (assembly GCA_026745465.1). Taxonomy (NCBI): domain Eukaryota; kingdom Metazoa; phylum Chordata; class Actinopteri; order Gadiformes; family Lotidae; genus Lota; species Lota lota. Next base: position 271,644 of record JACYXH010000813.1, read on the forward strand.
TGGTACCACTAGTACCAGCAGTTGTCTCTTCCAGCTCCAGTGCTTCGCAGGTGAAATGAACCAGGGCACTGCAGCAAGGCCCAAACAAGGAGAGGCTTCCCACACCGACTGACAGACAGGGAAGTAGTCAGACCGACACTTGACACCCAGCTGGAGAGCGGCTGGTGGGTGTTGAAGGCATCTGAACCACGTGCCAGAAATTCATACTATTAAAAAAAAGTTGTTCCTGTGTGGGAATGTAAGGCAACCTTGGATGTGTGGTACTTTGTGTCCACGTGGGAGTAGAAATTGTTATACACTGTCCGTTTTCTGTAGTGAAAAGGTTCTTTGTTCTGTGTTAATGAAATAAAGGTCCTTCCATTCTTGTGGGGTCCACAGACCAGCTGTTTGTGTAATGTTTTAGTGTAACTATGGCTTGATAAAGTGATCCTGGGGTGTCTTATGGATTTAGTTGGGAGATGGGTTTTCACAATACAATACTGCGTACCATTTGAGATGGAATATGAATGAATGGCCTATCATAATGATCTTGATGAAACTGAAATTCCTCCACATACTTAACCACGAAATAAATAAATTATGACTCAGATCTACTTTTGTAATATTTGTATGTTATTCAAGATGCAATGCAAAACCAGGGTAACCTAGGCTACACTTAACTATTTTCAAAATAGTTTGAGAGCAGTTTCTGCTCTCGTTTAGGGCTTTCTAAAAATGTGCTTAGAAGTTCTAAATATATATTGAATTAATATTTGTCCACCAGTCAGTCATAATAAGCAGTAGGCATGTCAAAGAATCTAGCTAACAACCGTCGACTGTAAGGACCAGTTGGTATCAGTTTGGAGATTAGTGATCTTGCTCGAGGGCACCTGGTCAACTGTTAAGTTGACATACAACCTGCTTGATAAGACCTCCCACCGTGCTAGTGGAAGTTGTCACAGCCATACTAGTAAAACACTTGTCTTGTCTTTCTCGTTGGATTTCAAAAGGCATCCCCCGAGGTCTCGTTCATTTTTGAAGAAAAAAGTATTGGTTCCGTTGCGTAAGCTTTCTTGGTAAGTAAGCTGTCTATGTTATATATTGTATATGCCATTATATAATACTTGACTATTATAATTATTTCATTATTATTACTCATTATCTCATGGATCCTATGGTATTATTGTTCAAACCTTGTTCAGTTTTGGAGTATGAGAAAATCAATGCTTTCAGCAGGATTACCTTGCAATGCGATGTATCTAGTATCATGTACTATTTAACAAATCTACCCTCACATGTACACATCTGGATGCAAATCTAATCAGCACCAAAACGAATAGAAATCCTGCTGTTTTCTTGCTCATGAATCTCACGTCATATTTGAAGAAGAACATGAACGTGAGAGAACAGGGTCGCATATTGAGTCTAGAAACTCACCATATGACTCTGTATACTAGCTCTAGATGCAAAACTTGTTTTCATGCAAAGCGAGGTGAGAAAGAGGCAAAAATGTACCACATTCCTACATTATTATATTATCTTCATAACCTGGGGAGCTGGACTGGGTTAAGATGATGATTCATTCGTTCAGTAAATATTATATTCTGAATGGTTTGTGTGTTGGTTCCTACTCCGACGCTCTGGGAAACCAGCAGTTTCTGTCCTGTCAAACAGATCAGATCTCTTTGTACTGTTCCCTGTTTCAGTAGTCCGACTTTTCGTATGTGACATTTCCCAGACGTGATGCGTGTCTGTGTGTGCGTTTATGTGCTTTTCTGCGAGCAGAACAGGAGACGGCGTATCTACCTCTTGTAACTCCAACAGAACGCGGGCGGTTTGCAGGGATAATCTTAGATCTCGCCGCCAGGCCCACGTACTTCTGAGTCGTTTGCCCTGAAGCCTAACAACACCGAATGACATGAGATGTAAGATGACAAAATAAGGCCAAACTCCTCCAACGGCTTGGACGATGTGTGGGGGCGAGTCGCCACCACGTAGACCAGGAGAGAGAGAGAGTGAGTCCCAGCTGGGAGCTTAACAGCTCAGGTAAGAAAGAGGGGGGCGTGTTATCCCCATGGTTACGACCCACGCCAACTTTTATCCTTATTTTAGTAGGCATACCGTCCTTGTGTATGAGCGATGTTGTATATGAAATGCACCACACAAGTAGCGTTATAGCTACTATAGGTGTCCGGGAAGCCAAACCCTCACTCGGACGCGCACAGTTAATACATTGCTCATACATCATACATTGTGATGGAAAATGACACATGGTCCTAACATTCTGATCTGAGGGGAAAGATTAAATTGGCCCGTACTCATTCTTTTTGAGGGTTAAGTGATAAGCAATGCCCATCTGATGCCTTTTAGCAAGTGATTTGGTTATTGTAATGGCACGTACCTCGTTTCTAATTCTTCTGTGCCACTTTTTTGAAGTCTAATTGCAACCAGTATATGAAACACGAGCAAACCAAACAGTTTTCCTTTTAAATGTTTACTTATGAAACACAAACATATACATGGTACGCACGGTCAAAAAACTGTGTTGCTTCCACGTCTCTAACTTCAAAACTAAAACTAACTACGTACAATCAATTACTCTATGACGTAGTGCTATCTGACTGGAAGCTCAAAATACTGAAATGTTATCAGACCTAAACATTACGAAATCATGCATTTTAAACCAATACATTTCTTATGAATTTTAAATTAAATTATTATTACTAGTCCTTATTTGGCTCTTACAGTTATGTTTTTGAAAAATGTAAGAGTCTTTAAACAGCTTGTGTTTGGCTTAAAATCCCATACGCCACATATGTAATAAGGGGCCAATTTATCAGATTGAAGATGGGTAATGGATAAATAAAAATAAAATGAAATTATGATTAGGTATCAAGTTTCTATGTGGATGCAAGTGCTTGCGGTGGTCATCAATCAAAATCTTTAAATGCATTGTCATACCTAAAGTGGGAGAAGGTGCAGAAACGATGTTCATTATTTGAAATAAATAGTTTTTGGTTCCTGCAGGAATAATGTCACCAAACAACAGTGGGATGTTTTTCACAAGACACAATGTCTGAATATAATTTGAAAACCAATGCCATTGCCAGCAATCTCCAAAAAAATTCTTTGTTGGACGGTTTTGATCAAAAGATTCATAATCAAAACTAAATCCTGAAAAGTCCTGTTCTGACATAAAATGTTATGCAAGATATCCAAAAAGCAATTTGATCTTCTACTGAGCCAGAATATCATGCATTATATAAAACGAATAGTTATTACAAACATGGAAATATTTCAATGAATTAAATGTATAATGTTTTTTTCAAACCATATAGTGACTTCAATTGTGGGTATCCTGGAGAGACTGGCATTGCATTTCGAAAAAAATATTTTCCACGAATTTTCCTCATTGTATACTGTTTGAGTATCATTCTTCTCAATTAAACAAACGCGACAGAAATTATGGCTATTGAATGACTTATTAAAATCAAGAATTATGTGTGTCACGCCACCCTCTGCCACCACCTAGTGGCGCCGGCTGCCACTTCTCCACGTGCCTTTGTTTACACACCTGCCAGCAATCATTAATCATCGCACCCTATTTCTCCTTCGTTCCCCGAGCAACCGGCGCCAGATCGTTGTATCACTCCCAGAGTTAGTACCTTGGTCCCGCGTTTCCAGATTCCTGCTCTCATGTCCTCGTGTTTTCCCTGCCCTGTCAACCTGCCCTGTCTACCTGCTTACCGCCGAATCCCCGCCTGACTGACTACTCGCCTGCCGCTCCCCACTCTGATTGCCTGCTTGCCTGCCCGCCGCCGAACCTCTGCCTGCCCGACCATGTATTGCCTTGCCCTTACCTGTGTCTCCTAAAATAAATCCCTTTAACCCCTGCGTTGTGTGTCCTGCGCTTGGGTCCCTTGTCTCGTGCCGTAACAGTGTGCATCCCTAGATTATCTCCAGTGATCTGTGAGATTGTACCATATACCTGCTCATCAGAAAATGGAAGACTCAGGCCATGGCTTTCCGTTTTTTTCATATAATTTATCAACGGTTCCAGTATAACCGGTTCCAGTATAACATCAAAACCATTCTTGTGTGAAAATGTGATAACAAATGAATGTTCATCAAAACTGGTGGTTTCAAAATCACCGTAGTATACTTTTTGTAATGAATTTGTAATGCATGTCTTTTAGTTGTAAACAAAGGGTGGGTTTTAAAATAACTTCAATCAAAAAAGTCAGTATACGTGTCGGGCTCTGATCTACACTTGTTGGCATATAGACTGATATGTTATTGTGTTGTGTTCTTACACTGATACAGTCATGCCCTATTAGAATGTACAACTGCGCATATGCGAAATAAAGAAAGATCTTTCCTCCCCCGTTCTGGTTAAAACGCCAACGATGAATATGTGTGTTTATTCCTCCGTTAAATAAACCGGTATTCTTGTCCTGAAGATGTCAAACCCAACAGGTTATGGGCCCAGAAGGGAACATGGAAGCCGATGGCATAGATTATGTTTAGACGGAGATGAAAGAAACTACGAGTTATGGGAGACAACGTTTTTGGGGCACTTGCGTTTGCTAGGGCTAAAGGCCGCCATATTGAGCGTGGATGAAGATGAATAAGACGAAGAGAAAAATGAAGAAGCCTATGCCGCATTGATAAAGGTTTTGGATGATAAAAGTCTTTCCCTGATAATGAGAGAAGCAGCACATGATGGGAGAAAAGCGTTGAAGATATTGAGGGAACATTATGCAGGTAAAGGGAAGCCACGTGTGATTAGCCTCTACACTGAGCTAACTTATCTTTGGAAAGCCGCTGACGAAAGTGTTACGGACTATATCATCCGGTCTGAGACGGCTATTACAGCACTGAGGAATACTGAAGAGACTTTAAGTGACAGGCTGTTGATTGCAATGATTCTGAAAGGTTTGCCCAAATCATTTAAGCCGTTTGCCATCCACATAACGCAGAGTGATGAGCCGACATCTTTTGGCAAGTTCAAAACCAAGTTGAGGAGCTATAAAAGCACTGAAAAGTTTAGCGCCATTTCCACTGACGACAACGGGATGAAGGCAAGTAACAGTAAAGTTAGCTGATCAAGAGGAAGAGATAAAGGGACCGAGATAACCTGCTTCAACTGTGGCCAGAAAGGGCACAAGGCCCGGGAATGTACCGTTACTGGAGAGCGCAGAGAACGGAGACAGTGGTGTAGTTTTTGCAAGAGCTCCACTCATACTGATGCAAATTGCAGACGAAAAAGAAGACAACGTGAAACAAGCAACAGATGCTGAAGGCCAAACATTTGCATTCAGAATAAGTGACTATCAGGTTCGTGGACTGAAACAGAAAGGGCTGATGGTTGATACGGGAGCAACGTCACATATAGTCACGGACATCGGGAAGTTTAAGGAGTTTGACGAGACTTTCAAACCGGAAAGACATGCTGTGGAGCTGGCTGATGGAACAAGAATGAATAGTGTCGCGGAGAGGAGAGGTGCAACGGAGGTTTACCTGAGAGACAACACGGGTCGTCGGGTGAAAACGATAGTTATGTTATTATAACTCTAGTTCTATGATTGTAGGCGTAGCCGTCTAGGCTTCGCCTTATGGGCTTGTCCCGTGCGCGCACTCGCGTGCACTGAAAATTTTCAGCAATGCACCAATCAACGTGGGCACAGCCCACACTTCCCACAACACCGTGTATATAACGCGGCGCACAGCTGCGTTCGTCCTAGCTATTCTTTCAGCATTTGGAGGGTACAGCAGGTGGGAAACTAGACGGCTACGCCTACAATCATAGAACTAGAGTTATAATAACATAACTATCGTTCTATTTCATGTAGGCTACGCCGTCTAGGCTTCGCCTTATGGGCTAAGGTGAAGCTGCGAGCTGAGCCCGATAAATGTACTCCTGCTGGACCCAAGTCACAAAAATAAAGACCTACGTCACAGGGCACATCAGACTCAATAAGCCGAAGATGTGCAAAACACAACAGCTAAATAAGAAACCCTGAATTCTCTTAAAAACACGCAAAGCGATGAAAAAGAGAATAGAGTGAGTCTGTAACTCTGACTCAACCCGTATTTCAATGAACATGAAAAAGGGGGAATGCAGAGCAACAAGGCTTCTCCTACGTCCGCTACCATAGGGGCGGAGCTAGGAAGAAAACCAAGCTACCAATAGCAACGAGCAACAAGGCCCTTCGTACCTACGCTCAAAGAGGCGACAGGAGGAAACCTGTTGTGCAATGTTTAATAATAGAGGGCAGGACATAAAACGCCGGTTACGAACCGTAATCAGAGTAATAATAACCTGTCACTCCTGAGCTCAGTACCCACGCTGGAACACCACCGGGTGACAGCGGAGAGAGAATGAAGCTGAGCGACATCACGAGCGTAACAGACTCTGATGAACGATAAACCAATATCTAATTCGTAGAGAGGGAGCCCGACTCCAACACAGAGTGGCCGAGTGAGCCCCTGGACATGTCCAACATGTAGGAACGAATAAAAAGAATCGGGGGAAGACCATGACGCAGCTGCGCAAATGTCTTCTACCGAAATTCCCTTGAATAGGGCCGACGAAGCGGCCATCCCTCGTGCAGAGTGAGCTCTAACACCCAAAGGTGATGCTAAGCCCTGCAGAGTGTAGGCCAAGCAGACACCCTCACATATCCAGCGGGCCAGATGCTATTTAGAAAGAGCACGGCCCTTGGCAGCGTCGCTATAACACACAAACTGTTGTGTGGAGCGAAACTCAGCTGATCGCTTCACGTACATAGCCAATGCCCGCACCGGGCACAGGAGATGCCACTCCGTATACGCTTCACTAGGATGAGGCGGGGGGTGAAAAGCCTTAAGCACAATATCTCTTGACCGAAAAGAACTGAATATGTTCTTGGGGAGGGACGCAGGATTGGGTGTAAGCAGTGCGAAGGAGCAGTCCTCGTTCAATAACAAGCAGCTCGGGCTGACAGACAGTGCGGCCAACTCACCGACACGTTTGGCAGAACCAAAACAAAAAGAGCGCCGTTTTAAAAGAAATAACATCCAAAGGGGCTGGAGACAGAGGCTCGAAAGGGTCCTTGGATAAACCCCGCAACACGGTGGGAAGATCCCAACGCGGTGTAAGCACACGAGAAAACAGGTTTAACACGTCAACCCCACGCAAGAATATCTTGACTAGTGGGTGACTGAGAACCGGTTTTCCGTCATATCCTAAGTGGCCAGCCGAAACGGCTGCCGCATAGACTTTGACAGTAAACACTGAAGGAACCCACGCACGCGTCCCACCTCACAGAGAGATGGGATAACGTGGTTGAGGTAACACCACGTAGAGAAAGCGCCCCACATCGCCGCACAAAGGGAGGAAGTGGAAGGCGCGCGAGCACTCTGAATAGTGTTGATAACTGATGCTGGCAGACCTCTGCCTTGCCGAATCAACCTCTCAGAAGCCAAACCAACAACCGACCCGTAGCATCGGGCGGGTGGTGCACCGTCCCGTGAGCCTGTGAAAACGCGTCCGGTCTGATCGGTACCGGTCACGGCTCCGTGCAAGAGAACGCCGCTAGCTCTGGGAACCACAGAGCTGAGCGGTTCTCCGGGGCTACTAGAATGAGGGACAATCCCTCCTGCCTGACCCGCTCCAGGAGAGGATGGATTAGTTGAAGCGGCGGGAACGCATATAAGAGTTCCCGCGGCCGCGGTGTGTGCGCCATCGCGTCCACCCCCAACGGGGGAAGATCCTGGGGGCTGAGAGAGAACCACAGACTGCAGTGGGTGTTCTCTCTGGACGCAAAAAGGTCCACCTGAGCCATCCCGAATCTCTGCCAGATCAGTCTGACAATGTCGGGATGTAACCGCCACTCGTCTCGGCGGGGACCGCCGCGAGACATGAGGTCCGCCCCAAAGTTCAGGGCACCCGCGATATGCAGGGCTCTCAGGCTGAGCAGGTTCTGATGAGCCCACAGCCAGAGCTCGACTGCTGCTCGGTGGAGAGCAGCGGAGCGCACTCCCCCTTGTTTGTTTATGTATGCCGCCGCTGACACGCTGTCCGTTCGGATCAGAACTTTGCGGCCACACACCAGGTGAGAGAAATGTACAAGCACTTTCCTCACCGTGGTGAGCTCCAGCACATTTATGTGTGAGTGGGGAGAGTCGGCCACTCGCCTCCGACCGAGTGGGAAAGGCACGTTCCTCCCCAACCCGTCAACGAGGCATCCGTGAAGACCACCACGTGAGACGTGACTCTGCCTAGGGGAACCCCTCTGAGAAGAGCCGGGGAGCTCCCCCAATATCTCAGGTCTGGAGACACCGAGCGAGGAACGGAAAGTAACCCGCGCTTGTGTCGCTTGGGGTCCAGTCTCTGGCGAGCAAACCACCGCTGTAGTCTGCGCATAAAGAGCAGACCCAGGGGCACCACATGGTGAGCAGCTGCCATCAGTCCCAACAGGTGCATGACGGACAGTGCGGTCACGCTGCTGCGAGCGTGAAAACGGGCGCCAACAGGACAGCATCTCGCCGAGGAGGCGAGAGCGTCGCTGTGAACGTGACGGAGTCTAGGCAAAGCCCCAAGTAGACTAGCCGGCGGCTGGGGAGCGGAGAGCTCTTTACCCAGTTGATGGCGAAACCCAACAAGGAGAGATGATTTATTACCGTCATGGTGTCTCTTCTCGCAGCTTCCTCTGAGTCGCTCAGAATCAGTAGGTCGTCGAGGTAAAAGAGAACTCTCTTTCCCTGACGCCTGAGCGGTCCCAGCGCTGCCTCTACACACTTTGAAAAAGTGCGTGAGGCCAGAGAGTAACCGAACGGCAGGCACTGGAACTCGTAGGTCACGCCCATAAAGGCGAAGCGGAGAAATTTCCTGTGAGCCTGGAGAATGGGGACGTGGAAGTACGCATCCTTGAGATCCAGGGATGTGAACCAGTCGCCCTCTCTCACACACCGGAGCAACGCTCTGGTGGTGAGCATTCTGAATTTCCTCGCGGCAACAAAATTGTTGAAGACGCGAAGATCCAGAATGGGTCTCATCTCCCCTGACTTCTTGGGAACCAGGAAGTAGCGGGAGTAAAACCCTAGGCGTGACTCGAGGGGGAGAACGACAGAGACAGCCCCCTTCCCCAAGAGACGGACCACCTCCGCTGCCAGAGTCGTGCTCGCAGCTGGATCCTGCAGCCTTGTCTCCACCACCCCCATAAAGGGTGGGGGACGGTGCTTGAACTGTATGGGGTGGCCCCACCTCAACGTGTTGTCCAACCATGTGGGTAAAACGCAGCGCTCTCGCCAACACGCATGGCGCTCGGTGAGAGGGCGAGCATCCAGCTGAGGAACGTTGTCAAGGAATGCTCTATATTCCTCGGCCCCTACCGCCTTCACACTGCGTGTGAACCAAGGGGGGCGTACCTCGAAAGGGAGGGGAGGGAGCCCCTGCGAGCGGGAAACCCGCTGCAGAGGGCAAACTCACAGCGTGCTCGCTCGCCGTGCCTACAGCAAACAGCTCCGACGTCTCCCCACAGTCATCAGACTGTAGAGCGGAGGTTGGGGGGGGGGGAAGTCGGGGTCCGGAAAACTGTAACACGAAGCCGCATAGACGGCCTCGTGCGACGAGTCTTCAACCCGCTCATGAAGCGCACGGGGACGCCGCATGGAAGCGGACGACCCCCTGGCTATACTACACTGCCTAGCCGCCGCCCCACAGCCACTAGGCTGAGAGGGAGCGAGAGGCTGAGGGGCACAGGAATGCACGACAGGCGCAGGGCGCGGTCGGCTTAAAGGGTAAAGCTCTTTAAAGATGTACTGCCGTTCGGTCGAACGGGCTTTCAAAGCTTTACTAGGGAGGGAAAAAGACGTAGGTCGGTCCCAAGTGGGCGCCAGCCTCCGTGATTTCTGCCCCTTCGCTGCCTGGCGCTGGAGGCGGCGTTTTGGCCCGTTGAAGACGTGGTCGACCCCGCTTCCTGCTGGCCCGACTGCTCCCGCTGGCCTGGTAGGAGGAGCCCGTGAGAATCGGTCCGAACCGGGAACGATTCTCACGGACGGACTGGAGGTGGGCGAGAACCTCCGCGAACCGAGGTCCAAAGAGCCCGTCCGCGGCCAATGGACCCTGGATAAGGCCCGCCCTTTCTCTGTCAGGAACAGAGTTGAAGGACAGCCACATGGCTCGATGACCCATGGTCGCCCACTCCATCTGACGTCCGGTAGTAACCGCCACCGGCTGGCAAAGCTGGAGGATAGCGCCGGAGAATCTAGTGACCTTCTCCACGGCGTTCTGCCTGAACGAATCCATGCCAACTTTCATGGCCGACAGGGCAGAGGAAAATAGGGCAATGTTATTCACAGCCGCCGCAGCTTGTGAGGCGCAGACACAAGATCCGTCCCCGAAGGCAGCGAGCTGCTTGAGAAAAGCAGTCGTGGGGCAGCGGCTTTTCGTTCGGACGCCATCCGGCGTCCGGACAGAGGAGCGCTGCCATAGGAGGCTCCAGGCGAGGTATCTCCCTCGCCTGTGTGGTGGACCACCCCTCCACCCTGGTGAAATCGGCGAACGCCTTCAGCCGCCGCGGTAATATACCGCTGGACGGGTGGGAACAGAAGGCATAGGGTAGGCCGTCTGGTCGACGAAGAGGTCTAAAATAGTCACCCTGCATATCGTCCAGTTCCGGGGAGGGCGGTGGAGGTGGCATGGCGATGCCCTTGATGGCCGCTGCCTCGCCCTTGATTTCGCCGAACAGGTCGGCGAAAAGGTGCGGCTTCTCTGGGGGCAAAACCCCCGAAGGCCGTGAAGAAGTCCCCGACGCAGAGTCCACGTCGAGGTCGTAGTCCTCGTCCTCCCCCGGTGCTGCCACGGCGTCGAAAATATCGACGGCGTCCGCAAGCTCCACTGACGGGGAAAAGAAAAGGCGCCTCGAGAGGAGCACCTCTTGAGGCAGGGTGGTACAGCCGGCGCAGGAACCGGAGCCCGAAAAGGCTGCCATGGCGCGCTCCGCACCGAGGCAACAGAAGCACATAACGTGCCCGTCGTCCGGAGAGAGGATAGCCGGGCAAGAGGAGCAGAGAGGCCCTGAAAGGGGCCGTAACTCCGCTGGCTCCGCCACGCCGCTGCTGCATGAAGTCATCATGTTTAATTCCGATTTTAGTTAATGCAAATGCTGAAAGAAAAAAGAGGACGAACGCAGCTGTGCGCCACGTTATATACACGGTGTCGTGGGAAGTGTGAGCTGTGCCCACATTGATTAGTGCATTGCTGAACATTTTCAGTGCACGCGAGTGCGCGCACGGGACAAGCCCATAAGGCGAAGCCTAGACGGCGTAGCCTACATGAAATAGAACAACGCTGACGAAGGCGCTGTACGTGCCGTCGTTTCCACAGGACATTTTCTCTGTTAAAGCAGCGACAGCCAACGGAGCTTCAGTCAACTTTCGACAGGGGTGTAACAAGCTCATCCACAAGAACGGTACCACTTTTGACATCAAGGAGTACGATAGACTGTACTATTTTAACACTGTAAGTGATGAAAATGATGATGGATGTCATGGGTGCTATGATATTCACACATGGCACAAAATTCTTGGCCACTGTAATTTTGAGGATGTGTCAAAGTTAGAAAACGTGACAGAGGGAATAAAAATCACAGGTAACATTGACAAATCGACCTTCATCTGTGAAATCTGCACACAGGGAAAATTTGCTCAGAGCAGAAACAGAGAGCCTGATGAAAAAGCAAAAGTGGTGTAAGAGCCAAATAAGGACTAGTAATAATAATTTAATTTAAAATTCAGAAGAAATGTATTGGTTTAAAATGCATGATTTAGTAATGTTTAGGTCTGATAACATTTCAGTATTTAAGCTTCCAGTCAGATAGCACTACGTCATAGCGTAATTGATTGGACGTAGTTAGTTTTAGTTTTGAAGTTAGAGACGTGGAAGCAACACCGTTTTTTGTATGTGTTTTGTATGTGTTGTAATGTTTGTGTTTCATAAGTAAACATTTAAAAGGAAAACTGGTTGGTTTGCTCGTGTTGCAAACTGGTTGCAATTAGACTGACTTCAAAAACGTGGCACAGAAGAATTAGAAATGAGGTACGTGCCACTACAAGTGTCTCTTGAGCTTGTGCACACTGATTTTGCTGGCCCTATTGAGCCAGAGGCGAAAGATGGGTTCAGATACACTCTAGCATTTACGGATGATTATTCAGGGTTAGTTTTTGTGTATTTCCTAAAAGCAAAGAGTGATACTGTAAAAGCTACTGAGAAGTTTATTGCTGATGTGGCCCCTTATGGGAAAATAAAGTGTGTCAGGTCAGATAATGGCACAGAGTTCACAGCAAAGAATTCCAGTCACTGCTCAGTAAGAATTCCATAAGACATGAAACTTCAGCCCTTTACTCACCCCATCAAAATGGGACCGCTGAGAGAAATTGGAGAACACTGTTTGAAATGGCAAGATGCATGCAACTTGAGAGCAACCTACCAAAGAACTTGTGGACATATGCTGTGTCACACCCTCTCCCGTTCCGTCCACTTCCGCCACCTAGGGACACCCTGCCTCCATTACCCCTCGTGCTCCCTCAGATTACCCACACCTGCAGTCAATTACCAATCACCCCCCACAGTACTTAAGCACTGGCTTTTCACACAGCCAGTGCTAGTTCGTTGTTTACCCCACACTTGTCGGTATCTTCGTCCCCGCCTTTAGAGTTAGTATCGTTCCAGTGCCAGTGCCAGTGCCAGTGCCAGTTCCAGTTCCAGTTCCTGTTCCTGTTCCTGTTCCTGTTCCTGTTCCTGCTCCCGTTCCTGAACCATCAGCTTATGCTGAACTCTGCCTGCCTCTCTGTCCATTGTCAAACCTCTGCCTTCCCGACCACCCGCCTGTTGCCTAGTCCCTGCCTGCCTGCCTGTCTGTCCGTTGCCGAACCTCTGCCTTCCCGACCACCCGCCTGTTGCCTACTCCCTGCTTGCCTGCCTGCCTCTCCGTTGCCGAACATGGCCTGCCTGACTACTCTTAGCCTGCCAAATAAATTCCTTGGCCCCTTTACTCGTCTCTGCCTGCTCTGTGTCTTGCATTTGGGTCCGCTTGTTCTGCCGTACACATAACATGCTGTAATGACTGCTGCAGTGATTCGCAGTAGGTGTTACAATAAGCTTGTAGGACAGACTCCATACTACATGTTTACTGGGAGAACGCCTGATCTTTCAAAGATGAAAGAATTTGGATCTGTTTGCTATGTATACAGACAGAACAAGGAAAAGTTGGACTCAAGATGTGAAACGGGTATTTTTGTCGGGTATGATAAAAATAGTCCAGCATATCTAGTCTACTACCCAGACATTGGAAAAGTTCTTAAAAACAGATTAGTCAAGTTCTTAACAAAAGGTATAGTCGAACGCCAAACTCAGACAGATTTGGAAATGAGTGATGATCTTCATGGGAAAAGATTTGAATCCCCCATGTCAAAAGCCAAGATGGCAGATCAAAATTCTGAAGAAACACAAGAAGTGCAAATCGAGACTTCAGATAGTCAGAGTCCACACTATCCAGACAGAGCGAGGAAGAAACCCCAGTACTTAAAAGACTATGAGTGTAAAGTGAAGTGTGATGACCAGATACCACATAGTGTTGACTACTGCTACAGAGTAATGTGCAATGCACCACAAACCTTCAAAGAAGCAATGATTTCACCAAAATCAGAGATTTGGGCTACTGCTATGAAGGAGGAGATGGATTCCCTTAGGGAAAATGATACATTCACTTTGACCACACTGCCAGAGGGTAAAAATGCAGTGGGGGGCAGGTGGGTCTATACGGTCTATACAACAGAAAGGATCATTTTGATAATTTGGGTCGATGATCTAATTATCGCTGCAAGTGATAGTGACTCACTCACAAGTGTAAAAGAAATGTTAATTGAGAAATTTAAAAATGAAAAATTCTTGGGTTATATGTTTGGAATATAAAACTGACATTTATGAGATGTGTAACTGTAAGCTAAATATGTTGATAAAGTTAGGTTGAATACAACTTGTATAGTATAAGAGCAAGTGGGGGTGTTGGCATATAGACTGATATGTTATTGTGTTGTGTTCTTACACTGGTACAGTCATGCCCTATGAGAAATGTACAACTGCACATGTGCAAAAATAAAGAAAGATCATTCCTCCCCCATTCTGGTTAAAACATCAACGATGAATATGTGTGTTTATTCCTCCGTTAAGTAAGCCGGTATTCCTGTCCTGAAGATGACAAACCCAACATTGATGTGTTTTTTTTTTGTTGCTTTTTGCAATGTTCCACCCTGTAATCCAGCAAATACAAATAATTTTAACCTTTTTTTCATCGGCCAACGCTCTCTTCTCTCAGATAAATGAAACGGTAGATAAGGAACAAGCATCGTGATTCTAAGAGGTTACTTAGTCACCATTGAAGAAACATATCCCTAGAGTTAGATATATCCAAACTCTTAAATAATCCCAGCAAATTTCCAAGTGCACAGGTCCCAGGGGAGAGCTACTACACATTCGAGATCGGCAGCCACGGTTCTGGCCAGGGTTATGCCCAGAGGTAGGGCGCTGAAGCAAGTGGGGTAGGCGTCTGGTATACAGTAGTTAGGGGCTGGGCGAATCTCCCCATCAGCTTGTTAACAACCGTTACAGGACAACAAGCTTCAGAAAGTGACGGATCTAACAAACTCCAGTGATGTCCATTGTTGTCCTTTTTATTTTATTTAGCTTTTACTCTGACACCATGTCTTGTTTTGTACTCTATGTACATATATTAAATCCAGACGACAACGTTCTATAACTTCGTAGTTTTAGTTAACACACAGACTCATACAGGTGAACTGTCATTTGGAAGTTAAATTTCCACACCCTGCCACATAGTACTCTGTCGTACTGTGGACCAATCACAATCCTGCATGTTCAACATCCAATAGAACTTGTGGATAATATCTTCTATGTGAAAATTACACACATTATACGGTGAGAGCTGATCTAAGCTGCAAATAAAAGAAAAATCAGGCACCGGACCTATTGAACACAACACTAATAACTTGAAAGGAGATAATGTCATTACAAATGTCATTCATGCGGTGAATGTTACTGGCACGCCAATGAAAGAATGAAA
Source organism: Lota lota (assembly GCA_026745465.1). Lineage (NCBI taxonomy): Eukaryota > Metazoa > Chordata > Actinopteri > Gadiformes > Lotidae > Lota > Lota lota. The sequence goes on from JACYXH010000813.1 coordinate 286,748, forward strand.
TAGGTCTCCCTCCAATTACAGATCGTTATTGTTAAATATAGGCGAACGTGTATGCCATTTATTGGAACTTCTACAGCGATTCAACTCTGCGCTAGGTCTGGATGAGATGGGAAACAATTAGGCGGAGGCACAGTTGACGTTGCTTATTTGATAAATTGGCAAAAAGGATATCCTGTAATTTCCAGGGTCATATAATATTTCCTTCTAGATTTCACCAGGAAACAGGTATTAGGATTATGCCATGATCACTCCCTCGATTTGGATTGGGTTGGCCTCCAATTACCTTTATATATTTAATAATATCCCCACCCTACTTTGACATTCATTGTTTAGTCAATATCCCCTTACTATTTTATTGAGAAAACAAGCGACATATGCAACATATCCACACCACATATTAAAATCGAGCTCAAAATAAAAGTATCGGTGACATTGAATCAACATGAAATGTGAAAGTAGGGTGGAGATATTATTGACGATCTAAAGGTGTTTTTATGACAATCTTAAAAAAAAAAGTCATGTTATCGGAAATCAGATCCAGAAATAGATCAGGAGTGTATTGTGTGTATCTGTTTGTTATTGTTTACTAAAATAAAGACGCCGTTTGTGTGGATGTGAAAGCTAAAGGGCGTGCCTCTGATCACAATACAAATATATATATATATTTTTTTCATCCTGTCATTTCAATGAGATTTCAATTTTACATATGTCCAGTCTTTACAACAAGACTCATCTGGAAGAAATCCGTCCTCCTTTCAAGGAGCTATTCTGTTCTGCAAAGGGAAATAAAGTCGAATATCAAACTAAAATCACCGGGGCCAAAAAGCATATTGGTGAGATTACATTTTCACTCCCCAGGGTTGCTGACTGGAGAAAAACAACGACTTCGTATGCAAATTTGTAAACGTATGGAATATGTAGCCTACATTTTTATTTAATGATGACTTTCCATACATGAACGACTGAAATCCATTTCAGCATTTTCGCTCTTTTATGGACTGTACCACTTCAATATATGTAGAACCATTGTTTACGCTCACAGTAAACTACTACGGTGTTGCATGAACCCAACCCGGATCCTAAGATTAACTTGGTGTTTAGGACGTTTATATGTATATTATCTATTTTAATAATATTTTCAGTAATGTATTACTTTTTATTACTGTACATACACTCACCCTGTCTCACCGTCAGATGGTACGGAGCATGGAAAGACTGCCATTTTACACACACTCCCCTTGCAAACTGCAAGTCTAACTAAATGTGGGTGACAAATATTTGTTACCATACTCGCTTATAATAAAAATATAAGTCGTAACACATCGGTTTTTTGTAAACACCAACTGTTTATTTTCTTAAGCAACACATCTACCATAACGTTAGGAAGGTACAGGTAAGTTGGTGAGCTAATGTTATTCGAGCTGATGGCTAAATTGGTGGCTACATTGCTAGTCAACTGGTTTAGTTGACCATTTTAACCCTTTTCAAGCATCATAGCTGGCAAACGGACTCAGTTGGTCAAATAACGAGCAAATATGGGAGTGAGGGAATTGTCCGTCTTTTGGCAAAGAATAACATGCGTCACTGGAGACTGAAGAAACGTCGGCTAACATTTAGCAGACATGAGAAGCCCTATGTGAGACTTGGGAGAAGCGTCAGCTATATTTTAGAATGCTAACGTGAGAAGCCCTATGCGAGACCGTTCTTTATAATACATCCTTGTGGGAGAATGGTGAATGACGTCTGCTAGCTGTTGGCATGCTGGCGTGAGAAGCCCTATATGAGACTTGGGAGTAACGTTTTCAAACAACTGGCATGCTAAAGTCTAGCCCTAGGTGTAACTGCAGCTCACTGTATTGTGGCTAGGCTAGCAGAGGCTGTATATTTAGTAATAGTCAGCAGTTTTCTCACCAAAGCTTCTATAGCATTGACAGTGGCACTATTTCTTTTCAACTAGTATTAGGTCTTCTAATCGCTGTATTTTACGTGTGTTTTGGCTAATTATTCTATCATCTGTCATGTTAATTGGTGTACACTGGAAAACCCATGTTTATCCATGCTTAATACATGAATAAATCACCTACATTGTATCCCTTAAACACATGAATTGCTCACCTAAATGTTATCCCTTCAGACACACACAGTTGGTCTAAATGCTTTCTTGTAAATTGTCAATTTGAACAGGAGTGAGACAACAATGTTTTCCTATGCCTCAGGGCTTAGAGTTAAGGGTTTTAAATGTGGCCTGTGAAGCCCTTTGAGATTGACATTTATCTCATTTTATTTCCATCTTTCTAAAAGCTGGGAGACGGTTTCCAACTTAAAATAGTACACTTTGTCATGATGAAGAGATAGGCCTAGCCCAATAGGCAAATACATTCTATCATTCAACCACCCTTTATTTTCCAGCCTTTGAGATAGGAAAGCACACATGCATTATTATTCTGAGGAGGATTTGTGGCAAAGTGCTGCATTATATTATATTATATTTAAGAACAAAACAATACAGTGAGCAGAACTCAATGTGGCCCTAATGCAAATGAGCTGCAATATCATTTGTTAACAATGGCATGATGTGCTTCAGAATATTTTCAGAATTTATGGATGCCTCGTAAATGGTGGAAGCAAGGATTTGTGAATCGGGTTTTCTTCGAAGTAAAATCCTTGGTCAAGAACTCGCAAGCGCACAGGCTAAAGAAAGTCAGTTGACTACAGATTAAATTATGGAACTAGAGAGCATATTGTTAGGGCAGGAGCTGCAGAGAAGATGCTTTGTATCCCTTTAATGAGCCTCCTTTTCAGAGATTGCATTTGGTCACGTTCTCTAGCCTCCCTAAGTACAGCGTAAACCAGAAAGGCAATTTGCAATTATTTCTTTACTTTCTCCTTGGCTAAGCCAGGGGGAGCGCAAAATGCAGCACTGTTCTATTGGATGTAATATACAAATAAATATTTGTCACTCTGTTAATTTGTCTTTGCTTGTTGTTTGTTTCCTTTGTACAATCTGGTTAGATGCAAATACAACCCATATGGCTATCGCTAATTTAGAGAGTACTTCATCTACCCTGTCCTCTGCCTTATGCAGCTAAGTTAGGTAGATAAGCCAGTGTATGTGTTCTAAATGTTAGTGTGTGATGTATTGTCATCTCTTGTTTCATTGTCCATACATGGTCCTGATAACATTCATTTTTCTCTCATCTTCTGTTGGATTTCCTCACATTTAAAAGTACACTTTAAAATATAAGGAAACAAGTGGTGTAACCATCTTGGTAGTGGTTTGGTATTCAGATTGTTATAGTCTTATCTACTTATTTTCTTCACATATGTAACTGTGTGTGTGTGTGTGTGTCTATTTTTGTTTTGTTTTAGTAGTGTTAGTGCAAGGACCTGGATGGATAGCCTGGACCCTGAAACCTTGTACCTGTCTCCGGAGCAGCATGGGCAGCCTGGGCAAGCACAGCCTGAGCTCTCCATTCTTGCCCCAGAGGCTGCAAACATGGGGGGGTAAGGACCACCACCTGCCTGCCTACTCTAATACCCAGTCTCACATAATCGATCCCCCTTTGCTACTCCTTGTTGGAACGTGTCCAGTTTTGGCTGGGATCCCATTGTGACAGATTGGCTGTCCTCGAGGTCTTCCTTTCTCACCACAGAGAGTAAATAGTACTTGTGCCGCTCTGCCAGCCAGTCCAGCCCCCCAATTAATTTCTCACATTTCTCAACAGCCAAGCCAATTCCTTATTAGTTATTGTATTGTGTCTTCAAATTAGCTTTGGGCTGCTCTCTACTTATTGTCCATAAATCCTGCCAACAATAAATCTCCAGGAGTGGGCAAAGTGTTTTATTGGCTGATATGTACATAGTAAGCAATGGCTGGTAGCCATGCTTAGTGACATATTAATTAACTTGTTGAACCTCTTCAGGCCTTTTTCTCAGTTTCTTTCTGAAAATAACATACTCAAAGTAAATATAGTATATATCTAAAACGACAAGAGCTATAATAGGCATATCTTCGCACCAAAAGAAAGATAACACCTGTGCGATTGTTGTGCAAGTGAAATAATCGATGTGGATGCTACTGGGTCAGAGTGAATAAAGCTGGAACACAGCCTAAGTGGAAGATTTAATTTCCGCCTGACATACATTTCATGGTTTAGAGTGATTACCACCTAGTGCATTATCAGTTGGTAGCCATAGTACTATAGGGCCATAGCACAACATCTGATGAGTACCTGGGTCAGTATATGATGCCAACAAAGTGAAGTAAAGCAAAGATAGGGCAGTTTTAGTAGAGGTAAGTTTACAACGAATCCATTGCAAAAATGCAAAGGTGGAAATATTAAACGAATTCTTCAATTTTGACATTTGAACCCTCTATTGAGAGGTTAGGGCGAAGACAATTGACAAGACCTTGTGTTCTGATTCAAGGCAATTTACCTAGTTCTTCTGAAACCCTCTCTTAGCTACTTTACATTGAATGTAAACACCGTGTGCGGTTGCAAAATGGTGCCCAGACACTGGATTATCCGTTTAGGGTGGTATTATGCCATCAAACACAACTTTGATGACAGAAACAACAAAGGTTAGACATCATTCTTGGTTGTTAACACAAAAGGGACGTTTTTTCTTGATAGTGTTTGACCTCTAGTTTGGCGAGTTTGATATGGTTTGGACTGTTGGAATCAGAGTGTCAGCTTTCACATGATGTATAGTTTGGGTAGATTGCATGACGAGTAAAAGATCACTATTGCTGTGCAAGTGCATGTGCACAGTTATGAAATACATAACTCTTGTTACATGCTTCTTATTTTGTTTGGGGTTGGAATTGTTTCGTTTAGCTAACAATGGTTATGATAGACTAAAAGTTGAGAATCAAGTTGTTCTAGGGGTGTGTCACATGACTGCTTTCTCATGTGTTCACATTTCATAGGACATCTTTGCATTTGGGGGAGGGAGGTTTGGCAGGGTTCTATACTTCCATTGGTGGCACTTGTTTGTTTTTTGATAAGTGGCAATGTTATATATATTTTTTTGCTGCTCTGAGGTAATTGCATTATGATTTGACCATTGTATGAAAGTTGTTTCATAGTTATGAATGACTTGACTTTAGATTGGAGAACAAGCACTCTCTTCAACACTTGACTGAGAGACAGAACTGGTCAAGCAGTCATCTTGACTGAACTCTGTCTAGTGAGCAGCTAACACGCTCATCTCTCCAAGTGAATTCTGAATTAGTACGCCATCCTACTAATATAAGATCCAATAAAGCCAGTAGTAGGCAGGCAGAAATGGCATGTTGGTTACGTTGTGTATCATTATGAAGCAAGAGTAAGGAATGCTATAATGCCACAATGCCACCCACATACGCTCAAATGTAGTAATGGCAAGTACTGCCCATCTCCATGTTATCGTGCAAGCAAAGCATCTGGTTTCTAATTAGTACTTGGATTAATGTGTGTGTTGCAAATACACAAAGGCTGCAACATTATCATATTATACTGATCCTCCCCTTCTTATTGTGTCTTTTTCTTTGCACACACACACACACACACACACACACACACACACACACACACACACACACACACACACACACACACACACACACACACACACACACACACACACACACACACACACACACACACACACACACACACACACACACAAATAACCACTAGAACAACAGTAGAAAGCGCCCTGCCCATCATGCCGGAACCTATTGTCTATTTCCTGTCTGATTAGTCCAGGGATTACCTGCTGGCTGCAAAGAGCAATTCATTCCCACTGTTCACTGGGCCTTATCACCATCAATCTGACATCCCGTTTATCTGACACTGCAGGCAGATCTGCTAGCCTAGAAGAAATGCTCACAAAGATCCCCCGGTCATCAGCACTTCTATTGTGGGGCCCAACCCCCCGAGCTGCCACCACTCCCTCTGTGGGTGCTGTGATCCCATGCATCCCTCCCTGGTGCTTGCCTGGCTCATCCTCTTTTGGCCTCAGTCACTCTGTCCTCATGCTTTTTTTTTTTCTACACGGTTCGACATTTTGCCCCACTTTGTGTCTGTGACATTCTTTTTTTTGTTTTTGTTTATTTTTTTACCAATTTAAACCTTTGGTCGATTTGGGCCCAAAAGGAAAAGGTGTTTGCTATGTGGTACAGAGCATAGTTTTTCTGTATTTTGCTGATGGAAATACCCCTTGTCTGGATCCAGTGTACGATCGAGTGTTGTATAGCAAAACGGTGTGGTGGTGCTCGTCTGTTCACCAACAAACATATGTTAATTTAGGAGGGAAAGAGAGAAAGATTACCGGACAACCATGGCTTCTTTTAAGTTGGACTTTCTACCTGAGATGATGGTGGATCATTGCTCTTTGAATTCCAGTCCTGTGTAAGTGGTGCTGTTTCAATGGAAAGTGTTGTGGAATTGTGCTGTGGATCTGCATCTTAGGATGACTGCACTGCAACCTTTTTGGCATGACTATATGCATTATTGCATTTGTTTTGGTCTCTGCACTGTGGATAGGTGTTAATGTCTATTTACACTGTAGTGCTGGACAGGTTATACATTATATGAGAGTAAAGCTTCTATTACAATTTTGGTAGTTACCAATTCTAACAAATGTATAGTTGCGTACTATAATATATTGACTCTAAATCACTTGGTCTACCCTGACTGTCAAAACAAAGGCTGGGCTGTAGCCAGTACCCGTAGCCTGTACCTGCCATGTTGGCGGGTAGACATTGCATCAAGAGAGCTTTTGCATTAATTTGGAGAGTTGAGAATTTAATTTCTGCTTTCTGTTGATGTGCTACAATATGGCTGACAAGTACTGATAACCGTCTCAGGTTTTAGCGGGAACATTACTCATGTCGTGTACACTTCACCACCTCCATGGTGATTAGTTTGGAACTCCGGAGTTGGACCTTCTGGATCCAAAATACTCCCCATATGGCTCACTTGGTATTTTGCCATCAAGTTGGCTGAATGAGCTGTCAGATGATTAATGATTATGTGACTTGTTAAGTGTGATGTTAAATAGTGGTATCTCTGAATCAAACACGGATTGCCTTTGGACATGGACATTGGCAGGTCTTATTGGTTGATGATATGCATCCATAATGTAATACTTATGGCTTTCTTTTTCAGAGAAATGTTGGTTGGGTTGATCAACAACATGAATAAATACAAATCTACAAACGCCTACCCAACTACAACCATTGTTTACTGAATGTTCAAGATAAGAATTAAACATGCAGTATATAAAAAATTTAAAGCATACAATTTAACCATAACATGGCCATCCCAGCAATTGTTTTATATCTAAAATGGGCAAATTGTAAAATCCCAAAAATGACCATATTATGTGGCCAACATGTAAAACAAAGTTGATGTATTACATGTTGACATGGTTCTGCCTGAATTCTACAGTTTGTCGATTTTTGGTAAGTCACTCTGCCCCCAAGGGAAATTACTCACCTCCCCCTGCACTTCCCTCTTGCAGTGGGAAGAAGATGAATGGGTCCCTGGACAATCCGGACCAGCCAGACATGGACGCCATCAAGATGTTTGTGGGCCAAATCCCGCGTTCCTGGTCCGAGGACCAGCTCCGGGAGCTGTTTGAGTCCTACGGAGCCGTGTACGAAATCAATGTTCTCCGAGACCGCAGCCAGAACCCCCCGCAGAGCAAAGGTGAGTGCTTCTTAGCCACATGTCTCCAAGCCTTTTTTCAGAAGAAGAGATGGATGGATCAGATAGGTGCATTAAGTATGTCTATGCATCACCAAAGCCCCCAAACCATGACAAGCAAGAAATTAAGTTATGTTCACTACCATGTGTAGGTCAACTGTAGAGCATGGGGTTAATACTGCACAGAGTTAGTAGTTGAACTTTTTTGCATGCTAAGAATGTATGCACTCATGCAAGATGCTTCAGATAAAGGCATGGAGGCAAGGCAGGGATACATATTTTATGTTTTAATGATATTTTTAGAATATCATAAAAATATCATATCAACCCCTCATATCATATCAACCCCTCATTTCATATCAACCCCTCTACTCTCTGTCCCGTCCACCACAGGGTGCTGTTTCATAACATATTACACGCGCAAATCTGCCTTGGAAGCACAAAATGCACTACACAACATGAAGATCCTGCCAGGGGTAAGTTTTACTTTCCTGATGTTAGGCGTGTGTGTGTAGCAGCTCAGTTGGGACAGAACAAAAGGTACTCGAGTTTGATATACCTTATCTCAGATGTTTATACCTTGTCACCAATAGAAAACATAAGGTGTGTCACTGGGTGCAAGACTTTATTTATTTAAAAAAAACGTACCCTGGAGCTACACAGAGCACGAAAGCGTCTTGTAGCGTCGCATTGCGTAGTGTATCTTCGTGTAGAGTAACGCCACGTAGGTTTTTGCCCTGCTTCACCTGCCACATCTGTGGTACATCTGATTTTTTGTGATCAATGGTTGTAATTTCTGCCGCTAGGGTTCTCTCAATCAGAACAATAAAAAATACATAGTTTGATGACATCGTGAAGGAGCGTGGGAACATGAGTTGTTGTCTTCACCACCATTGCCGGTTAAAATCTGCCTGACGTGACTCAGGCAGAAATCAGGTTTGCGGACAAGTTGAAATTAGTTTTATTGACGTTACTGTTAGTAACGTACGGTTTCATTCAAATTAAATAGCTGCAAGTAACATAAATTTGACTTGCTAACTTACCATTAGAGGAGTCGAATATCCAAACAGCTGTAGTAAATGTTATGTTGGGTAGCCCAGCGCTGTTATCCGTAGGGTTAGGGTAAATATTATTTATTAACTGTACAAAGGGGTAGCACTAGAACTGGCACAAACGTTCACACAACTCTCATACAACGCACGGGGCCGCCCCTCTCTCTCTCACGCGCACACACACACACACACACACACACACACACACACACACACACACACACACACACACACACACACACACACACACACACACACACACACACACACACACACACACACACACACACACACACACACACACAGCAAGTGAGAACATTAAGAATAACAACTGTATACTGAACTTCCATAAGCCTAATGAGAAGGGTGCGCCTGCCTCTGTGAACATCTGGATCAATTGAGGTCAGCTTCAGTTTAAGGTCTGGCTCAGCATCCATCCTGCTTCTGTATTTCGTTTTTATGATGGCAAATGAAGAGAAACCTTTCTCGTACAGATATGTGGTCTTAAAAGGAAGGAGAAAGCGCACAGGGTATTCGCTGTGTTGCTGTATCCAAAAGTCCAACGCCTCTTAAAGCAGACTTCAATGTTTCGTCGCATGATAATTCTATTAAACTCTCCTGCTCACCAACAGTGAAGTCCTTGGGCATTTCAGAGGTTTCGATGCTGAACGGGTTTCTTATCCAGTTGTTCGCTTCAGACGTCACTGGGAAATATTCGCCGAACTGTTGTCCGAGCGAGACGAGGTGCGCAGTGATGTTGTTCGTGACTATTGAGTCATGGATTTGGACTGCCACAATCCATCATGTTTTCTTAGGAAAATATATACTGGGTTGTCTCTGAGCACTGTGTGTTTGGTTGTAAGATACCATTTGAGATGGTTTCATGGATTCATTGCTAAGAACATCGCAACATACCACACACTGCGGCCTGGGCTCTTCCTCCTTTCCGCTCCAGCTTAATCCAAATTTGACGTAACTCGAGTCATATTTCCTTACTGTCTTGCGCCGTTTGCTGCTAGCAGGTGCTGTTGAGACTTCACTGATGTTGCTTAAGCAGCCACTAGCACCTGTGCTCAATTCATAGGGATGTGCAGTGAGCCCAGTATTTGTATTTGTATCTGTATTTGTTGAGGCAGCAAAACTATTTGTATTTGAATAAAAGTGGAAATAGACGTAAACAAGGTGAAATAATCCTGTTTTTGTTTATTCTTCTTATTTTAGGATATTAAAGTGTTCTTCAAACTATTATAATAATTATGAACCCTTAAAGGTAGGAAAGGCAATGTTTTGTCCCATCATTGAAAGGTACCGCCTATCCTACCATAAAATGTAAAATTGGTTTATGGTTTTCATAAACCCAGCAATAAACATGTATAACCATAAACATAAAAGAAAATAATTTTAAAACGAACATTCAGTTCTTAATCCATACTCAAACCAATAAACTAAACTAATAAATTACTCTGTGAACATTGTGAACCCTGCCACCACCCACCCTGATTGGAAGACAGAAAACAACAGAAACAAAAAAAGGGCTAACAGGCGAATGCTAGGCTAATGTCCTCCCGGTCAAATAAGAGTTATTATTTGTGACAAACAGGCTGACTGAGCAGTGAGCACAGCGTGTAGGTGAACTAGCTACACGCAAATAATGTTTTTAATATTTTTATGAAATAAATATTCTGAAAAACACACTATTTGTGCTTTGCCAAATACCGTATTCGGATTCGACTCCACCCCTATCGGTTCACTGTCGTCCACTTCAGTTTCTACAGGTCTGCTCGAAATATTCTCCTGATCCGCACTTCTCTTCCAAATAGTTCCCGTTTGGAGCCACAATTGCAGTGTTTTTGAACTTTTCATTATTTTAGCGCTTATATCTTGCCATCACAGTTTAGCATGTAATCGTGGATGTTTGCACGCTCTATAACCCGACTACGTAACAGGCTGATATTGAAACAAAAATATTACAGGAAAGGCTAAACTTATTTTAAATACCATTTCAATGGTTAAGGTATTTTCCTTCGTAGTAGTATTTAGATAGTATTATGTTTTTTGAGAGATTTTTTGGAGATTCCTCCACATACCACTAAATGGCGCCTGCGTACCACCAGTGGCACACATACCATAGTTTGAGAACCAATTATCTAAACAGATCTTATGGGTCCCTGAGGCAAAAAGATTCAGCATGTCAAATAAGGCCCAGATACCATGTTTCAGAATGTTTTATAAAACTGTGGCCGTTTAGGTTTGACCACGAGTTACAGCGTCCCCTGTTGTCACAGCGGTACCAAACTCCTTACTGCCGGTCTACATATGCATTTTTAGTTTGACAACGCCGAGGTTCAGGTTTGGAGTGGTTGATTTTAGCGTTTTTGCCCCATTCACTTTCCATATTAAATAATAATATTATAAATATTAATAATAAAAAAAGTCTGCAATAGTTGGTCTCTTTTTGGGTGTAAAAAGTATGCGATAGTTTCCACCAATGAATACATATCGAAAGTCAGTTTAATCTGTATTATATACAGTCTTTGTGTGTAAAAAATTCAGCGAGGTTCACTGGCCAAGCACTTCTTGACCTGTTGTTACTGTTGTAGAGCTTGCGGGATACACTTCCGAACAGCGAATTTAATAAATTGTGAATATTATGAAATGTCTCTGGTTTAATTGCATTGTTTAGGAAGGTTAGGCTGTTGTTTAGGAAAGGGTGCGTTGTAATTTGCCTATTGTGTAGAAATATTGAACAAAAGGGTAGCAAGTTAACGTTATGTTACTTGCGACATAACGTGACTAAACGTAAGATGAATAAAACTTGAATACATTCACTCATCCGTGAACATGATTTCTGCCTGAGTCACTTCAGATTGATTTTCACCGGCAATCAATTGTTATTGATTTGTTTGAGAGACCCCTAGCAGCAGAAATTATATAGGATACCTTTAATAGACTATAATACGTACAGTATCTCACAAAAGTGAGTACACCCCTCACATTTTTGTAAATATTTGAGTATATCTTTTCATTTGACAACACTGAAAAAAACTACACTTTGCTACAATGTAAAGTAGTGAGTGTACAGCTTGTATAACAGTGTCAATTTGCTGTTCCCTCAAAATAACTCAACACACAGCCATTAATGTCTAAACCGCTGGCAACAAAAGTGAAAACTCCCCTAAGTGAAAATGTCCAAATTGGGCCCAAAGTGTCAATATTTTGTGTGGCCACCATCATTTTCCAGCACTGCCTTAACCCTCTTGGGCATTGAGTTCACCAGAGCTTCACAGGTTGCCACTGGAGTCCTCTTCCACTCCTCGATGACGACATCACGGAGCTGGTGGATGATAGAGACCTTGCACTTCTCCACCTTCCGTTTGAGGATGCCCCACAGATGCTCAATAGGGTTTAGGTCTGGAGACATGCTTGGCCAGTCCATCACCTTTACCCTCAGCTTCTTAAGCAAGGCAGTGGTCATCTTGGAGGTGTGTTTGGGATCGTTATCATGTTGGAATACTGCCCTGCGGCCCAGTCTCCGAAGGGAGGGGATCATGCTCTGCTTCAGTATCTCAGAGTACATGTTGGCATTCATGGTTCCCTCAATGAACTCTAGCTCCCCAGTGCCGGCAGCACTCATGCAGCCCCAGACCATGACACTCCCACCACCATGCTTGACTGTAGGCAAGACACACTTGTCTTTGTACTCCTCACCTGGTTGCCGCCACACACGCTTGACACCATCTGAACCAAATAAGTTGATCTTCGTCTCATCAGACCACAGGACATGGTTCCAGTAATCCATGTCCTTAGTCTGCTTGTCTTTAGCAAACTGTTTGCGGGCTTTCTTGTGCATCATCTTTAAAAGAGGCTTCTTTCTGGGACGACAGCCATGTAGACCAATTTGATGCAGTGTGCGGCATATGGTCCGTGCACTGACAGGCTGACCCCCCACCCCTTCAACCTCTGCAGCAATGCTGGCAGCACTCATACGTCTATTTCCCAAAGACAACCTCTGGATATGACGCTGCGCACGTGCACTCAACTTCTTTGGTCGACCATGGCGAGGCCTGTTCTGAGTGGAACCTTTCCTGTTAAACCGCTGTATGGGCTTGGCCACCGTGCTGCAGCTCAGTTTCAGGGTCTTGGCAATCTTCTTATAGCCCAGGCCATCTTTATGTAGAGCAACAATTCTTTTTTTCAGATCCTCAGAGTTCTTTGCCATGAGGTGCCATGTTGAACTTCCAGTGACCAGTATGAGGGAGTGTGAGAGCGATGACACCAAATGTAACACACCTGCTCCCATTCACACCTGAGACCTTGTAACACTAACGAGTCACATGACACCGGGGAGGGAAAATGGCTAATTGGGCCCAATTTTGACATTTTCACTTAGGGGTGTACTCACTTTTGTTGCCAGCGGATTAGACATTAATGGCTGTGTGTTGAGTTATTTGGAGGGGACAGCAAATTTACACTGTTATACACGCTGTACACTCACTACTTTACATTGTAGCAAAGTGTCATTTCTTCAGTGTTGTCACATGAAAAGATATACTCAAATATTTACAAAAATGTGAGGGGTGTACTTACTTTTGTGAGATACTGTATAAGAAAATAAGTCAAAACACCCCTGTTTTCACAACTTTGAACTTGCCCAACCTAATAGACTGCTAATTATGAAACTTACTGAAAATGTACTCTGCTCCAAACTAACTGACACCATGACAAAGAAGTCGTTGGTGTGGCAGCATTTTTGTTAACAAAGGACGACAAAAAAATATGTAGACATATCATCTAAAAACGAGTAAGTTACTTATTTTTTTTCAGGTTGTCGGCTTAAGGATCCTCGTCAACTTTCATGTTTAAAACTCGATTGGCTTTGAGTGAACATATCAAAAATTGGCACCTTGGCACACATCGCAGCGTCATCCATTGTGACCCATTATATAAAACAGAGAACAAGACCTAAAATCAAATCTTCCAACGTGTTTTCTTTCTTCTATGTGACGATGCCCGGCGCATAGCTCAATGGCTCGTCTGGTGTGGGTCTCGCTTTACATTGAAGCTCTGTCGTAACCGAGTTGGACTCGGTTACGGGTGATCGCCATATAAGGAAAAAACATTGCAAACTGTCCTATTCATGTTTATTGAATAGGACAGGTTGTCCTATTCAATTCTAATCCTAACGCCCCCCCCCCCCCCCCAACACACACACACCTAGAAAGATAAGATTCTTAAATTTTACTCTATCATAACCATTCTTAGCTACACAAAAGACAATTCCAACCCCAAACAAAATAAGCATGTAACAAAAAGAGCTTGCAACTGCACATGCACAGCAAAAGCAATCTTTTTCACGTGATTTGATTTACATAAACTATATATCATATGAAAGCGGAGACGCCCGTTTCCATCAGTCCAAACCATATCACTCTGTGACTAAAACTTGCCGAACTAGGGGCAAACAACAATCCAAAACTAATTTCTTCTTCCTTATACAGCCAAAAATGATGACCTTTGTTGTTTTTGTCATCAAAGTTGTGTTTTATCACATAAAACCACCATAAACAGATATCCCAGTGTCAGGGCACAATTATGCAGCTAAACACAGTGTTTACAATCAATGTAAAGTAGCTAAGTGAGGGTTTCAGAGGAAATAAGTAAATTGCCTTCAATCAGAACACCCGAGTTCCTTCGCCATCTGGTGGCCGTATGGTGAAGTTACGATTGTTTGGCTTGGTGTCATTCAATTATTTTCTTATTATTCACCCTGCACTTTCAATAGAGGGGTCAAGTGTAAAATTTGTATTTTGGGTTCTCAAGATATCTACCAGTTTGTGTTTCATCAAGTTTATATTTTCAAATTTGCATTGGATTTATTTATTTATTTGGAGATTTCGCCTAAACCTACCTCTACTAAAAACTCTATCTTTGCTCTACTTCACTTTATTGGGATCAAATATTGACCCAGGTACTCATCAGATGTTGTGCTATGGCCCTATAATACTATAGGGTTACGAACTGATAATGCACTAGGTGGTATTCAATCTAAAACACAAAATCTATTTCAGGCGGAAATTAAATCTTCCACTTATGCTGTGTTCTAGTTTTATTAACTCTTACCAATTAGTATCCCCATTGATTATTTCACTTGCACAACAATCTCATAGGTGTCATCTTTGTTTTGGTACCAATATAACTTTTTATAGCCCTTGCAGTTGTGGAGATATTCTTCATTTACTTTGGGTATGTTCATTTCAGGAAAAAATAAACCTTAAAAATAGGCCTAGTGATGAAGAGGTTAATGCACTTTTCAGATGTATACATTTTTTATAGAATTATTTAAAATATTTATGCAAACAAAGTGTTTAGTACAGTTTTTTTGTGGTTTTCAATATAAAACATGGTGAAATGATTTCAGTGTGTGTATCAGTACATTTTGAAAGATTTCAGCACATGTTAACAATACCGCGATTATACTGATAACCATGATAATTTTTGTCACGATAATTGTAATATGAAAATGTCATAACGTTTCATCTCTACTCGTGTCTGAAAATTCTATTTTAGGTCTTGTTCTGTGTTTAATTTGATCGGTGGTAATGAGGGTATTGAGCAGTGCTGGAAGTTGTCAGACAGCACAGGCGTTAGTTAGGGTTGGGTACCAAACTCAATAATTGTAAGGGTACGGAACGAATTACGTCGGTACTACGGAGTACCTATTCAAATGTATTTATTTTTTAACAGTTTATTATTATTATTATTATTCTGCCAAAAACACAGACAGTCAAAACCGCTTTGTCGCTTTTTATGAAACTTTATGAGGGTGTTAGAGGTAGACTAAAGATGGCCACAGAAATTGGCCAATGGCCAACTGATTAGGCCAATGGTGGCGCTATAGCAATCGTCCGAAAATGCAAACTTTGAACAAGCATATCTCCTGACCCCTTTTACAGTCATGAAACTTTGCCCACACATGTCTCCTCATGGTTAACAACTTTGCCTCAAGAACCTATGACTTCCGTTTAGACTGATTTTAAACCATTTTGAATTTTGCGAAAAACACAAAAAACAGAAGGATCCTAGTTTTTACTTAGATCAAAATCCTTTGGCACATATAATTTATGGACCAAAATCTTCAATCTGAATAGAAGGGAAGTCTGTACACTAAAAGGTAAAGCCCCCGGGAGCCAATAACTACAAAAAAGCGTGTGGCATAAAAACATGTATAGACTCAAATGCTTATATTGACATCAAGATAGACTGCTATGATCTTGAGTCCTGAATTCTGAATCTGAACAAGATGACATCCACAAATAGGCGTGGCATCCAAATGGGCGTGGCATGTGACTAAAATGACCAAAGTTCCTAGACGGAATGTTTGATTTGAGCGGGACCAACTTTGGGACTTTTGGGGTCAAAGGTTCTAACTGCTCAAGTAAGATGAAGTCTATTGACAAAACAACAGAGGCCCAAAATGGTCCAATCAAATTTAAGGAGCCAAAAGGCGGGGTTACCTTGACCCAATCATCATCAAACAAAGGTGTAGTTTAAGGCACATGGGTCAAGATTAATTGCTCCGAAGTTTATGCAGATTGGGGAATATTAGGTGCTATAGCAATTGACTGAAAATGCTAACTTTGGACAGTTATATTTCCTGACCCCTTTGACCTATGGTCATAAAACTCTTTAGCCATTTTCTCTCACGATGAACAAATGTTTCTAAGGAACCTATCACCTGCAACAACATGGCCGCCGGATGGCTAAATTAGCCTAATCACCTTTAGGTGCCTAAAGGCGGGGTTAATTTAGGGCAATCATCACCAAACTAGGTGTATTTAAAAAAACAATAGTTCAACATTAACCAGGCTAAAGTTCATCCAAACAGGACCATACGGCACTACGGCGATCGATTGAAAACTTTGAAGAAACATAACTCCTCACCCTTTTCACATATGATCATGAAAGTTTGTATGCACATCACCAGACCCAAGCTGAGGCTGTTCCAACATTATCAACCGTATAAAAACCAAAAAGGTCGTAATGGTCTGTGAAAGGCTTGGCCTCCGATAAATGCGGCTTATTTTTGTTATTAAAGTTAAGTACAGCAAACATTTTTTAGGGTGCCACCAAATTAAAAAGTTAGATGCACCAGTGCCACCCATAGAAAATCTTGATACCTGGTACTTAAATGTCAAAAACATACACAAATGTATGTTTAATCATGGATTCTTGTGTTGTGTTGACGCGTGTCAAAATGCTTGAATAGAATTGCGAGACCTTGTATAACTTGTATAACAATAGGTAGCAAAGTCTTGACTTAAAATGTTCTTTGAGTGTCTATTTCTGAGAGCTTCTTTGTGTTGTCTTGTCCAGATGCACCACCCAATCCAAATGAAGCCTGCCGACAGTGAGAAAAACAACGGTGAGAGCTGTGTTGTCATTTTTCATTATACCCATTATCCTTTAATGAGTTCATAAGATAATAAAGAGCAAAAAGATTTATTCAGTAAAATAATGAACAGCAGAGCTGCTGTTTGTGAGATTTTACAAGCTATTATTTTTGTATAAGAAATGGCCTAGCCTTCTGTGAGTTATTAGTTAGTGTAATGCCCTGTGAGAATATTTGTTTTGAGTTGACTGTGCCTGTCTCTGTATGAGGCAATCTCTACCGCGATTGGTTCGGAGAATGAATGTTGCCTGTCAGTAACAGGTGCCTGAAATGCAACACTTCTCAATTGCGGACAAACATAGGGAGGGAGGTAGCAGAGAGAGAGGGGACCTTTTTTTGTGGTTGTTTAGTTTCATAATCTTGCTCAAGTCCACTCTTTTTTGCTTTCTTTACAACTCTCGAAACTTACTTGCAGCACCTTTTTAAGGTTTGTGAAATGTTATGTTATGAGCCATATAGTACCTCGCTTCCAAGCAAAAATTTACTTATCAGGACCTTGTGTAAGATATATGAATTCAATGACCCCATCAATCAACTATTTGTTAATTGTTTGTTATGTATGTAAATGTACAATTCCCAATCTCTTAAGGACCAAAAACATTGACGTTGCATAGTCTAATTGCTTTATCTTTGCGTTAATTTAAGCCGTGGAGGACAGAAAGCTGTTCATAGGGATGATCTCCAAGAAGTGTAACGAGAACGACATCAGGCTGATGTTCTCTCCCTACGGCCAGATCGAGGAGTGCAGGATACTGCGCGGCCCAGATGGACTCAGTCGTGGTGAGGCAGATCCAGTTCATTTCACTTTCAACATCATCTGCTTTGTAGGGATGTTGAAAGGCGTTTATTGTCATTAAGGCTCAAACCCTAACCCTAAGTAGATATGTTTTGATTAAAACTCAAAGCAGTGTTGGATATTTGACTAAGTCTTAGTATCTGATTTTTTCTTTTAAATACATGCCCACTGTTGCTGTGAGAATATTTTTTTCTATAAACTTGTTATAATGTGAAAGCCCACCATATATACTCTAAATTGTGCCGTCATTGAAGAGGTCCTCCATGTAACGTGGACATCTTTCCAGACATCTAGTTTGTTGATTGTCTCTAAAGAACACAATGTGTGACATCCCTACACATTGTATGGGAAATACATTGTTGTACCCATGCAGTCTTCAACAGACCAGCACCAGCTACTTGGTGTCATTTTGTAAATAGCACGTTAAAGTAAATGTTTGGATGTTTTTTGTTTGTTTCCTGGCCAATGCATTTTATGCTTTTGTCTGTGGCCTACCTTTTCTATGAAATGTGCAGCACATTGGAATGTCTTATCAGTCTGAAATAGGTATGGTGTCTCTGCCCTACAGGATGTGCGTTTGTGACGTTCACTGCTAGACAAATGGCCCTGTCAGCCATTAAGACGATGCACCAGTCCCAGACAATGGAGGTGAGAACATTACTATTGTAGAGGTCATGTCTGTTGCCATATAAGTACTCCAGTATATGAGTCTGTGTTTATGTAGACAATTATTACAGTGGTTGTAATGATATCCTCATCTCAAAGGCCAATCTTATTGGGGGATAATAGGTCCATCAAATTGTCTTATCTAATTGGATGCAGGAAAAACATTTTTACACATATTTTATAGTTGAAGTCTGTGGGGTGACAGAGGCTCAGGAGGTAAAGCACGTTGTCTGGCAACCGGAAGCCTGTTTCGATGCCCTGCTCCCCCTAGCAAAATGTAAAGGTGTCCCTGAACAAGACTCCTAACTAGGGCTGAAACTAATATCAATCCATCCCGACCATTAGTAATCTTTTTTTTCAGAAATATCAGAAGCTCAACCAGTGTGGTGTTACATTTAAACCATTTATATATTTTGTTTCTATTTTTAATTCTAGTAATTATTGGGGTTGCGAGACATACCAAAAAACGAATCGAATACACGGTCCAAACCTCAACCTTCAACCAAGTAGTCCGTTTTATAGGCTTTTTTAGTTTTTTTCCATGAATTCACATATCGAAAGTCAGTTTTATTATGTATTTTATAAAGTATGTGCGTTACAGCCATGCCAAAACTTTTCTTTACATGCTTTTGACTGTTGTTGAGCAAGTGGGACAATACACCAATACAACACACTAATGTTTTATCCATTGATATTTTGAATAGAGCCTGACCGATATATCGGTCGGCCGATTTTATCTGGCAATATTTGCCTATCACAGCTATATCGGTAGCGGCGTATATGTTTGCCAATATGCACTGATTTGAAAACTTAGAAATGGTGTCGGTTTATAGATTACCTCTTTATAAACCCTCTACTTTGGTGGTTAAACCTCTAAATGCTTTAACTGAGCACATCTATGTAAACACTAACAGTTTAATATCATATCCTGTGTGAAGGATAGTAGCTCCTCCCCATACAGTTAATTGGTTCCTTTAGCTCATGATTTGAATGCAATGTTTCTATGTATATATATATATGTATGTATGTATGTATGTATGTATGTATGTATGTATGTATGTATGTATGTATGTATGTATGTATGTATGTATGTATGTATGTATGTATGTATGTATGTATGTATGTATGTATGTATGTATGTATGTATGTATGTATGTATGTATGTATGTATGTATGTATGTATGTATGTATGTATGTATGTATGTATGTATGTATGTATGTATGTATGTATGTATGTATGTATGTATGTATGTATGTATGTATGTATGTATGTATGTATGTATGTATGTATGTATGTATGTATGTATGTATGTATGTATGTATGTATGTATGTATGTATGTATGTATGTATGTATGTATGTTTGTATGTATGTATGTATGTATGTATGTATGTATGTATGTATGTATGTATGTATGTATGTATGTATGTATGTATGTATGTATGTATGTATGTATGTATGTATGTATGTATGTATGTATGTATGTATGTATGTATGTATGTATGTATGTATGTATGTATGTATGTATGTATGTATGTATGTATGTATGTATGTATGTATGTATGTATGTATGTATGTATGTATGTATGTATGTATGTATGTATGTATGTATGTATGTTTGTTTGTTTGTTTGTTTGTTTGTTTGTTTGTTTGTATAAAATAACAGCCGATATATCTTTCTTTTGAATATCTGCCAATTTATATTACTCCCTAATATCGGCATCGGACAAAAATCCAGTATCGGTCGAGCTCTAATTTTTAAACGTGACACTTATTTTGCATAAGGGTTAAGCGCACGGTACTTTGTAATTCGCTTGTTCGGTAGAAATATTGACCAAACGCTGGCTGTAATAGAGTGGGGCGCTGTTGCTCGACAGCTTCGCCCCTTCTTCTCGGCAGGTATACGCCGCTAATCGCATGGGAATCATACCGATGATTGCGTTTTTAGTTCCCTGCTTCAGATTGCTATAATTGGGAGTGTGAATATCTGTTGATTATCCAATATCTTTCTAACATTTTCTCACACTTTCTAAATTCTAACTACGTAAGTTGCTATGAAGATGTGTTTCTTTAAACACACAACCACACAGCAGCGCTCTGCTACTTAACATTTCACTTTCAGTTTTGATGTCGGGTCATTCCTGGCGGGCAGTCATTATTGTAGAACCTGTCAAACGTAAGAGAACTCCGCCTACCCGGGCCAGCCAGTAAAAGTTGGTGAACAAACTTATTTTAGTTTCAATAACAATGAAACCTTGGCAGACTGTTATAACAATGAAAGCAGGTGCTTATCATAACACAAGATGAGACAACCCGTCTAACACAAATCTTAATTGACCAAGATCCTGCAGCATTGGGCTGCTCCCAATGCTGCTCCCAATGGGCTGGCTGTCACCTTGCATGGTTGACACTACCTTTGGTGTATGAATGTGTGTTTGAGTAGCTGAACATAAGGCAATTATTGTAAAGTGTTTTGAGTGGCTAGAAGTAAAAAAAAGTGCTATAAAGCAGTCCATTTTCCAGTTACCAAATTTGATTTAATGTGGAACCTTTATAATTAATTGATCTCAACTGTATGTAATTGGTGCAACATTATTACAACTTTTGCATTACTTACTAGGGATGTGAATAACTACAGTTTTTCATGGTTGAATAATCAGTGGGTGGTATGAATGAATAACGTAGTATTTGATATGCCCACATTCACAAAGGCAGCCATGGATCATCGGCAAGAAACCCCTTAATATCTTCGATGCACAATGCTCCATTTAGAATAAAAGGTATCACACGTTTAATTGTGTTTACTTGTCACGGTCACTGGCACTTGAAGGGGAATTTAGTTTCCATCTCTGATTAGAACCGTTAATCTATTGCGGGTTGTTTACCTCGGAGCTGCGTTACTTTCTGCCCTTTCTGGGGAGTTGTGTGTAAATTACAGATGTAAGTAAAGCATTTATGTAGGTTTGTACTTGTTCGCTACTGCTATATTGCTACTTACCCTGGTAACTGTATATGGAAATCCGTCCCTGTCTCTCCGCTAGTGAGATTCGTTAGATATCTTCGCTAATTATTAATTAATTATTAATTAGCTAGCCTTGCTATATAAGCCCGTTGTTCTGTGTACCATGAGAGCAGTGAACTAAACTATCTCATACGGTTACACTGTTCATGACTATTAAGCCTCCCTCATAGTCAGGCTACATAGATAGCTATGTTAATAATGTATATAGCTCCTAAATACGGGGACATTCCTATACAAGTGTCATGGCGTATGTGTGTGCATGTTGTAAACGCAATTGCTCGTGTGTTATTACTGTTTATTAATATATGTTCATGTATCATGTTTCCACTTTTGAAACACATTCTTTAAACTTTTCTAAACCGAAGCTAGCCTCTGTGATCTCTGACCGGAGTCACACCCCCATAGCATTCGCCAGCTCTATTCCGCACATCTGCAGAGGCCCTAGATCTCTATTTCAATTGTCTTTTCTTTTCTTGAAGTGTGCCCAGGTGGAACTTTTACGGGACTTCGACATTAGTTAGCCTATATACCAACAGAATAGGCAGACACTCTGTAAACTATCTACCTAACTTCAAGAATGCGCTGTTGACATCTGACGTCAGACGCGCTACCCGTTCCCCACTCATTAGCGTACTGGTGCTGTTTGTGTACATATATATTAATATTTATGCTTGTGTATTGTGTATATTGTTTATCTGTGCATGGTTAAAAAAAGAAAGAAAAAAAGAATGGGGTTACAGAACCAACTCTAGTTCCGTCCATTAATTCGTGTTTATTTAAATGAGAAATCTTTTTTAACGGTCCAAATGTAAAAAATCTGCTGACCCTCGTGAACGAATAATCAAATATTTGACTGTTCTGACCCATCCCTATTACTTACAACCAAATTATTGTTTTGCGTTATCTGCGTGTGGGCATTTAACAAGGTTACATTATGTCATTTAAAACTTTCTTCAATTCAATGATCACTGCCCGTCTGTTCCCTCCACTATTAGGGCTGTTCTTCGCCTATTGTGGTGAAGTTTGCGGACACACAGAAGGACAAGGAGCAGAAGCGAATGGCCCAGCAGCTCCAGCAACAGATGCAGCAGCTCAACGCAGCCTCCATGTGGGGCAACCTCACTGGACTTAACAGCCTGGGGCCACAGTACTTGGCAGTGAGTTAACGCATATCGCATAACGCATCAAGTAGAGGTCGGCTGTATGCATAATATGTATCAAGCTTGCATTCATATCAAGCATCTTAATGTCTAACCCTAGTCTATGAGGATGTATTGGTGCTAAAAACAGACACAATATGTATGCGCTTCCTTTTGAGAAAAGTGACACACATTTTCATGTACACAATGTGCCGCTAATATGCCTCCATCTAGTCAACGATTACTGCTTGTGCATCATGACCTCACCATGGTTGTCCTTTATTTCCCCCTCCTTTGTCTAAAATCTCCTGCCAGATTGCATGTTAATGAATGCCCCACCGCCCCCTACTGCATCGCTCTGTCTCTGTTGAGGAAATGTCAATTTTGTTTTACCCTTTGCAATGCCTCTGTGCCTGTCTCTTCTTTCACCCTGTCCCACTGGCTAGCAACAGTACTGACCACTGCATTCTCTGTTTGGTTCAAATGTCTAGCTTTATTTACAGCTGCTGCAGCAGTCAGCCTCTGCAGGGAACGCACTCAACAATCTGCACCCTATGTCAGGTATGTTGAGGACGGAAACATTCTGCTCTGAGAGAGGCCCATGTTCTTGGCACCGCTTGATTGCTCGAAAGTTGACGAAGTTTATTTAAGAGTTTGTCGTCTCAACTTTAATCCCTTGATTAAATATATGTCCTAGGCATTTGAGTGGAGCTGGGATCTTAAAATTTTTCCAAAGGAGTATTTTGGTTGGAAACAGGACTGTAGTCTAGTTCAGATGTCTTTGTTACTAATGTCCAACACTACTGGCAACGAAGCTTTCTAAAAACGAGCAGAGCAACAAACTCTGCAATTCATTGAAACATTTAAATAAGTATATTAGTATGGTTACAAAGCAAGCCACACTATTGTTATAGATATCAGTGTTTCCCCTATAATTGTACAGGCCTGGTGTGCCCGCCAGGCCCAAATAAAGGATTAAAAATAATAATAATAATGCAATAAATGATAACAATTAAAATGAATGCAATAAAGTAACGTGACGTTATCTTGACGTGATGCGAGTGCCATTGCTATCAAGAGTCCCTTTAAATGACTGCGGAGCGAGTTTATCAAAGAGAAAAAGCTTTAGCGAGTCATACTATGCGATGCAAGTAGGGATGCAGGTTAGATAACCTGACATGGCCCCTAAAAAGAGATAAAGCTGTGATGGTTAATCAAATATCTCAGGATTTTTCTCCAAATCTCCAAAATCTACGCTAACGAAAGCGAATCTCGCCTTTCTCGCCTTGGCCTACCCGCATGTGAATACGAAATGCTTTTCTCACGTCACGCCTTATGAACAATAAAGTCTACACGGCCGTTAAAAACTATTTACACCAGCTACAATGCGAATGTGCGGCATATTATTATAATAATCACGCCGGTGGAAAGACGGATGGAAAACTCAACCTATATAGCCTAGTGAAGACGAGCTTATGCTCCATCTTTTCACCAAAATATCCTATGTATTTAGAGTACAGTGGCCATGGTGACGATGACAAAGATACCCGAAGGTGATTGGTTAAATGGACACATTCGCTGGCGAGAGCCGTAAAGAAAAATCTCAACCAACAATCAATGTAAAAGGACCTTATAACGCGAGTCGTGAGTCAGTGCTCTGTATCACCACAGACAACGCGGCTAATTATATTAACGCCGTTGAGAGGCGGCGTTAATATAATTTCCTAATAGTTACTTGGCAAGAAATAAATGTTTATTGGTAGAATGCCCTCTAGTCGACAGAACGTTTAATAGTGACATTGGCAATGCATAAGCATGTGTATACAGTGTAAAGGTACATAGTAAGTATTAATAATGGGCTCAATTTGAGCATTACAATTAGAATATCATTTAAATATTAAACATAACAAGGAATGAAATAGGATCTCACATGGGATCATATTTATTTATATGCAATAAATGCACTTTATCTAAGTCATCTTCTCTTTGTGATCACTCTGTTTTAAGTCTTGATATACCAAGTGAACAAACATTTGAACGCAAATATAAATTGCAGACCTTCTGCAGCGCCATCTGACCGAAGCAGACATGCCATCCCGTGCGCCTCGTTCGTTTAGTTTTTTTTCGGTGCGTACCACCAGGCCTCAAAATTATTCTAGGGGAAACCTGTATATATATATATATATATATATAGATAGATAGATAGATAGATAGATAGATAGATAGATAGATAGATAGATAGATAGATAGATATACACACAGTCATGTGAAAAAGTTAGGACACTCCATGAAACCTTTTGTCTTTTTCAACATGTTTAAACATATGGACATTTGATCTTCATTTTAACATAATTTAAAGATGGATGTATTATGACTGAATAAATAAAACTGATTTATTTTTTTATTTTTATTATTTGGAAGATATAATTAATAGAAATGCATTTTTCTTGTGAGGAAAAAGTTAGGACGCCCCTACATGTATTGCTACTTAAAATGCCTTTAATTAGAGTCAAGTGCACCACATCGTAAGAGAGAGTTTTGGAGGAGCCTGTCTTATTCAAACCTCTGACATTTAGTTAGGTTTGCTCTTGATTGTTGAAGTGAGTGGTATCACTATGGCGAGATCAATCGAGCTTTCTGAGACCTTCAGAAAGAAGGTAGTATATGCATATGAGTCTGGGAAGGGGTTTAAAAACATCTCCAAGCAATTAGAAAGCAGCCATTCCACTGTCCAGAAAATAATTTACAAGTGGAAGACATTCAAGACATTCAAGACAACTGACAACATGCCCAGGTCAGGCCATTTTAGCAAGTTCAGCCCAAGAGCAGACCGCAAGATGCTTAAAAAAGTATCTGAAAATCTTAACATGTCATGACGGGACCTACAGGTACCTCTTGCCACAGTTGATGTCAAAGTACATGCATCTACTATTAGAAAGGGACTGCACAAGTTTGATTTGCATGGGAGGTGTGCAAGGAAGAAACCCTTGCTGTCCAAAAAAACAAATCAAGGCAAGACTAAAGTTAGCCAGAGAACACCTATAGAAAGACCAGGACTTCTGGAACAATGTGCTTTGGACAGATTAATTCAAGATATCATTATTTGGGCACAGTAACAGAAGGCATGTTTGGCACAAACCAAAGACAGCATTTGAGCACAAGAACTTCATACCAACTGTGAAGCATGGGGGTGAAAATGTCATGGTTTGGGGCTGTTTTGCTGCAGCAGGGCCTGGCCAGCTCTCATTCCAGAGAGTTCTGAAATGGCCAAGTCAAAGCCCTGTTCTTAATCCTATTGAAATGCTGTGAGGTGATTTGAAACAGGCTGTGCATGCAAAGCACCCGTCAAACATCACACACCTGAAATAATTCTGCATGGAGGAGTGGGATAAACTTTCTCCCAACTGATGTCAGACTGCTAGACCATTACTGGAAATGTCTAGTTGAGGGCATTTCAGCCAAAGATGGCAATACCAGCTATTGGCATTTTTGTTAATTTTTTGTTAAATAAATAACAATGTAACATAAAAGCTGCAAGCAGCATTTATCGGGGGCCAAGCCTTCCACAGACCATTAAGATCTTTTTTGTTTATACACGGTTGACAAATCTGGAATAGCCTCAGCTTGGGTCTGGTGAAGCACAAACAAATTTCATGACCGTACGTTAAAAGGATGAGGAGTTATGCTTCTTTAAAGGTTTAAATCGATCGCTATAGCGCCCCCATCGCCCGATCTGGATGAACTTAAGAAAATTGAATCTTGACCCATGTGCCTTTTACACCAAGTGTGATGATGATTCGGTTAAGTTAACCCCGTGTTTTGGCTCTTTCAATTTGATTGGACTATTTTGGGCCTCTGGAGGCCATGTTGTTTTGTCAATCAACTTAATTTTACTTGAGCAGTTAGAACCTTCGACCTCAACAGTCTCAAAGTTGGTCCCGCTCAAATCAAACATTCTGTCTAGGAACTGTGGTAATTTTAGTCACAGGCCACGTCAATTTTTAATGCCATGCCCTAGTTGGAAATGTGTGGATGTCATCTTGTTCAGAATTTTATGCTGAACAACTGTTCTATTTTACTCAAGATCATAGGAGTCCATCTTGATGTCGAAAAAAGCATTTAAGTCCATGTGGACCATTTTGAGCCTCTGTTGTTGTTTTGACAATCAACTTCATCTTACTTGAGCAGTTGGAGCCTTCAACCCTGACTGTCCCATAATTGGTCCCGCTCAAAGTAAACAAGCCACCTAGGAACTGTGGTCACAGGCCACACCCATTTTGATGCCACTCCCTAATTGAAAATGTGGGGTGTCATCTTGTTCAACAACTTTTGTATTGGACTCAACATCATAGGAGTCCATCTTGATGACGATATAAGCATTTTAGTTGTACGCGTTTTTAAGCCACACCCAAAGTTAGTGGCTCCTGGGGGCTTTCATTTTTGGTGTACAGACTTCCCTTCTCGTTAGATGAAAGAAATTTGGCCATAGATGGGATCTACCAAAGGATTGTTGTCTAAGTCAGAAAACCTAGGATCCGTAGGGGTTTTAGTGTTTTTCACAAAATTCAAAATGGCGGAAAATCTTTCCAGGCGGAAGTCCGGATAGATTTTGCTGTACAGTGACATATTTGGAAAAACTCAAAATCAACCAAAACTCAAAATTACCCCACATTTCGTACACATGCTCTATGGACATGCCTTACTCAGTTATATTTGTCATTTTGAAAAAATCTAAATGGCTGACTTATGCGAAAATCTAAACTTGCAATATTCAAACAATCAGTTACAATTGAGAAGTAGTCAGGGACTGGACACCAATTGGCTCACATAGAGGCCACCCTCCTGAACACGTGTGTAAAAGTTGCGTGTCGATAGCTAAAATAATGAGGTCACAGCGCCAATATAAATAAATGCCAAGCTAAGAGTTAATGCTCCATTTAAATCGCAAGTCCACGTCAGAAGGAGGCAGGATCTTGAAACTTGCCAGGAACATAGAGGACACCTCCCTCAAC
The DNA here is from genome assembly GCA_026745465.1 of Lota lota. Classification (NCBI taxonomy): domain Eukaryota; kingdom Metazoa; phylum Chordata; class Actinopteri; order Gadiformes; family Lotidae; genus Lota; species Lota lota. The sequence continues at coordinate 314,577 of JACYXH010000813.1, forward strand.
ATGTGTACAGTTTTGTGTTGATATCTCATTCCATGACGTCACAGTTTCAATTACAGTAATTGCTCTTAAGTGTAATGCACCACTTCGACAAAATCACACATAAACTGCATCTACTATCAAACCAGTGTGTGTCTCTGTCTGTGTATGTAAGCCCATGCACATAATATCTCGATTGCGATCCAAAACCAATGTTGTTGAACCATTGCACCTATGTGTGTGTCTGTGGCTTTGTGTGTGTGTCTCTCTGTATGTCTGAGTGTGTTTGTATGTGTCTGCTTGTGTGTGTGTGTGTAGGGGGGGGGGTTATGGCATAAAAAAAGCAGTGCTGAACAACAAAGACTGAGGCATAGTTGCATCTAGGAGTATTGACTACACCCATGATTCGCTTGAAAGGGGCGGCCGCTGGGATAGGCGCTGCGTGGGCTGTGAATACCTGATTCTGTTAGAAAATGGCCACGTTATGGCAGAGTTATGCACATAAATGATAATGCAAATAAGCCGCCATTGTTCAATCAATCACAAGTCCACTTCAGAGTACCCCGGGGACCTATAACTCGGTGGGCCCACCAAGGACCTCCCCCTTAGGTAATGTGGAAAGGTTTGCGTCGATAGCTAAAAATGACGTCACAGGGTCACAAGGTTTCATTGAGATACATTATGTTTGCAAGCTCTACAGTTAAAATGAGTATTGGGTGAAGGTTAATTATAACGTTATCATGATGTGTTCAAATGTTATTGTTTAAATTTAGATTTTGGCAAGAAACTTGAATAAATAGTTGTTTGAATGAGAAATTTGTTGATGTTTTCACAGCAATATAAAATACATATTGGAGAGGGAATTATGACCTTTTTAACTTACTAACACTAGCTCTAAGCAGCTTATAATAGGCTACATAATTAAAACTAAGTGAATAAAAAATTTATCAAAGAAAATAGTAAAATACTAATACAATCTGTTATTATAGTAATTTGCATTGGGGACCCACTCAATTTCCTGGGACCTACTCAAATAACCACCTGTGGCTGGACTCACTACTTTGAAAACCTCAACATCACTGGCACAGTATTGTTTGTTTTAAATACTTGAATGCTACATGCCACTGTGATTGTTTTTTGTATAGTTCAAATATTTTTAATAAAGGAGTTTATGTTGAAGTATATGATTTTTATTTTATTTTTTACCGTGGTATCGAATTGGGTAACGAGAATCGTTGCATTTCACTGGTATTGGTATTGACTACAAACTTTTTGGTATAGTGACGTAACTAATCCAAATGTCACCAAATTTGGTGCACATGTTGCTTAATCGTGTCCGACCTTAAGCAGTTTTGTATTTTTTTAAATTAATAATAAATGCGCAAATAATATATAATTATAAATCCTCTTTAAAGTGGCTAAGGGACTTGAAACTTGACGGGCTGGCTAATTATTCTTGCTATCATTAGCATGTTAGCATGCTCACGGAAAATTGTGCATACTACGAGTTGGCTCAGGCAACTACATGACGACATGTCTAGTTTACAAACACATTACATTGAGTCATTTAGTAGACGCTTTTATCCAAAGTGACTTAACAAGTGAGGCTGAGAACAATCATGCTTTAAATCAAAATGTATGTAGCTGGCAAACATTTTTATCTTTTTGTCTTTTCATTCATTAATTTAAATGAATACATAATTGTTTGACACTTTCTTGTACCCCCATAAACACAAGTTGTGTAAATGTTTGAATATAATAATGTGGCTGTCCTTGCATATCCGTAGGTCTGAATGCCATGCAGAACTTGGCAGCACTAGCGGCAGCAGCAGCCAGTGCCACACAGGCCACATCTTCAGGCTCAAGCGCCATGACAACATCCAGCAGCCCACTCAGCATGCTCACCAGTTCAGGTACACGGACGCACCAGGCGCCAAGATGAATGGCACTGGCAGTCGGGATCAAACATGTGCCAAACAATTGTTTCGTCCTCCACTGTGGCTGTATATCTGTGGATAACACTGGTGGTCATTCTGCCCAACCCCTGATCCCCTTCCCTAACTACCATTCCCTCACTCTACCCTCCACCTCTTCACTCCCACCCTCTTATCCCCTCACTCCCACCCTCAATCCCCTCACTACCACCCTCAATCCCCTCCCACCTTCCATCCCCTCACTACCACCTTCCATCCCCTCACAACCACCTTCCCATCGTCTCACTACCACACTCCATCCAAATCTTTGTCCCCTTACTCCCAACCTTACTCCAACCTCCTCCACCATCCCCTAAATCCCACCCTCCCATCCTTTCACTCCCACCCTCCGTCTGCTACTCTTTCTCACTTTGCCAGCAGGCTCCTCTCCCACCTCCAGCAACAACTCCTCAGTTAACCCCATGGCCTCCCTTGGAGCCCTCCAGTCATTGGCTGCAGGCACAGGAGCTGGCCTAAATATGAGCTCACTTGCAGGTGCGAATGTTATGTCGCGACTCGCTGACTGAAAAAATAAATTTTTGTCTGCAACAGTTTGCCAGACTTGGCCAAAATAAATACAAATTTTATAGAACTCATGCGTAATCAGAATAATCTGGAAATATAATAATTTAGCAGTTTTTATGCATTATTTGTTAAAATATTTGGCAATCATCTTAAGCAAAAGTATTTGTAAATAAAAAGTGGGTATTCCATCCAACCATTATCATGTCCGTCAATAAGCTGACTTGATGATGGTTTGATAGAATGCCTAACGGTCTAGTTGGGGCTGTATACTCTCTGATTGCTCCCGGGCTGTGTACCAATCAGTTCCATTTGTATCCACCACAATTCAGGCATGGCCGCCCTCAATGGCAGCCTAGGCAGTGGAAATCTGTCCAATGGCTCAGGGAACACCATGGAGGCTCTGAGCCAGGCCTACTCTGGCATCCAGCAGTACGCCGCAGCCGCACTGCCCAGCCTCTACAACCAGAGCCTGTTGTCCCAGCAGAGCGTGTCAGCGGCAGGGAGCCAGAAAGAAGGTAGGTTCCTGAAGGGGAGAAACGCCAGCGGGGAGAGAAGCATTGGGAGGCGTTGTTAGTTGCATGTCGTCCAGAGTATGAGCAGCTACATGATCAGGAGAAGGCTAAGGAAATAGAGAGGTTATGGGCATGAGAGAAAAAAGGGAAGCATGTTGTATATTAGAAAGGATGTTGGAGTATATATGATGTACTTCATTCATCCCAGATAGGAAATTTTGGGTATCGGATTGGTTCGATAAGGCAATTATTGCATTTGTGGAGATTGAAAAGTGTCGGTCAATCAAGTTGTAAGGGTTGTTCAAATGCCTTTCTCTTTGTTTCTACCGTTTTCTTGCCCATTACAGTGCATCGTGTGGGGTTGTTAATTTGAGGCCATTTTCATTTCATTTTTTGGAAATAACTTAAGTACTCGTAGCAACGTTACCAGCGAGTGTGTTTGTAAAGTAAGATGCTACAGTGGTGTTATTCTCTATTATCAGGCTAGACTATAATCTGTGTGTCATGTGTTGCGTTCGCCTTCTGCTAAGCATTGTCTTGTTTTAAATCTGCTGCATCAGCCAGTGACGGTCGCAGTACGGGTAAGAGTTCTAACTCCTTCCTCTCAGACACTCGCAGATAATCATGAGAACATTGTTCACTTTATAAGAAGCAGATGTCTTGTCTGAGTCTCATGTTACCTGGTCTCCCTCAACTACCAACACTATATTTCCTACACTGATTGCCATGCTAATAAGTGCCATGCTCATGATACTTCAATGTATATGCATATATGCTACAATGATTGTTTTAAATGTAAAAAAAACATTAACATTGAAATTGGTTAATTCGTCGATAGGTCCTGAAGGAGCAAACCTGTTCATCTACCACCTTCCCCAGGAGTTTGGAGACCAAGACCTTCTTCAGATGTTCATGCCGTTTGGGAACGTTATCTCCGCTAAGGTCTTCATTGACAAGCAGACCAACCTCAGCAAGTGTTTTGGTTAGTGATCCCTTGTCTTCATCCACGCACGACACAACCGTAGAAGATTTACCAGCTGACGATAATCAAGGAATGGAAGATTCTTGTGGTTTACTTTTTCCCTCCCCCCAGGCTTTGTCAGCTACGACAACCCGGTGTCATCACAGGCGGCCATCCAATCAATGAACGGTTTCCAGATTGGCATGAAGAGGCTCAAGGTGCAGCTGAAGCGCTCTAAGAATGACAGCAAGCCCTACTGAGAGCACTGATGCGCTGTGGACTTGGTTGAGAAGGGTGCTGTCCCCTGGTAAGTGGAGTGTGAATAAGACCTTTTGCTTCCTGCACACCCACCCTGCCTCCCCCACTCTGCTCTCCTGTAATTCCTCCTCACCTCTTCCCTCTGTATATTCCAGGGTGAGTTTCTCTCTATCGCTCTGTCTCTCCATTAACCTACGCAGGCATTGAATAGGCAGAGACCATAGATACACACCGCTTTTGTTTTCTTTGTTTTCTTATGTTGGTTGTGCTATGTGTTTTCACTTTTAAACAAAAAAAACTGGATTCTCGTGATCTGTTGTGGGGTTTTTAGGGTTTATTTTTCCTTTTTCTTTTTCAAGATGAGAAGGAAAAGCAAATGTATTTTTTAAGATGTTCTAGCAGCTTGCTGTGTTAAATTATACATACATATATGAATATATATTTATACACGTTGTTTATTGATATTGATGTGTTGCACACTGAATTTGTTGCCAAGATATGCCTGTTATTGTTTTTTGCTTTCTGCTCCGTGTTGTGACCCACTGAGCGTAACCTCTCTTAAGCACACCATACCGCTTCCCTTTCTTAAAGCGGCTGTACCTAAGTTTGAGAGTTGTGAAGAGAAAGAGCAGAAGGCAGCAGGATTTGATACTGCAAACAACCTCAAAAATGTCTCTCCCTACATTGCTCCACCATTGAGAAGTGTTGCACTTCATACACCTGTGATTAACAGGCAAGATAGATTCCTCGAACCAATCAGGGAAGAGAGGCCCTGATTGGTCAGAAATTAGCATGTGTTTGATCTAAATTGACTTATAGAGGCAGGCACAGTCAACTCGAAACCAATATTCTTACAGCACATTTCACTAGTAGCTGACGGAAGGCTATGTCAACAAATAAAATCTCTGAAATCTTAGATACAGCACGTTTTTTAGCCGCACTATAAAGATAAAATAAAATCTTTTTTCTAGTTTCACAGAGTCTAATCAATTATTTATTATTGGGACGATGCAGGATATATTTATTTATTATAAAAAAATCTGTTTCGTGCTTGTATGCCTTCATCTCGGTCTGCAATGTGTGCGGTATTAAAATAATCCATAGAAGATTGAATCATGAATCCTAGATTAATACCGCATCATATACCGCACTTGCCTTTGCTTGTCATTCTACAAAGTAAAGGTTGTTGGTTTGGTTGTGACTGAAATAAACCACTATTTTGAATTTGCACTTCATTAGATGGTCAGTGCTGTTGGGTCATCATATATGTGCTGTCATCAGATTACGTATTTGAAAGCGGCTGACATTTTAGCTTGCCGTCTTCTCTTCCTAAATGGTCAGTTCAGGCACGAGTGGGTGTTTTATATTCTGTGGCAATGAAAAATAGAGTTGTCAAAAGATCCCTGTCCCTCACTCTGTAACCATCAGATCACCACAGCAGCTACACTCTTGGCCCTATGTCCAATGCTGCAGTGCAAAGAGAGCAAGCATAAAGTAAATTCATCCAATTGTCATAACATGATGATATGGGTTCATTTCTCTCAGTCTAAGAAATCTCAAAAGAATTTATTCTGTATACATTGCCAATTGTACAATATTGCTCCATGTAGTTGTGATATAGGACATCATTTGTGTTCTGAACCAAACTGGTTTGTAAGAATTGTCCTGCTAGTTAGTAACAAACCATTGAGCAGGCTAGCTGGTCACAGCTATTAGCTGTACTACTGAGGGCTACAGTACATTGTTTGTTTCAAACTATTTGTTCATGATTTTGATTATCGCATAGTTATCTAAATACATTTTGAAGACACGTTGTCAGTTTGTTAGTCTTTCAGGAACTTATCACATATTTTTTTCCTTTTTTTTTCACGCAATGGAGAGCAACATAACTGTCCAAATGATGTACATTACCAACAAAAACTATAATGCCTTTTCTATTTTTATAGAGGTTTTATACTTGTGTGTTGGGGATCTATTTAATGCCTCAATTATTTAATGTTTTGTATTGTTTTTGAAAGAGGAATCTTCAGCAGTGTATTTATTTTTTGTGTCCTCGTTTCAAGTCCAGCGTCTCTTATTTAAACTCCTGGCATGTGTCGTGATCTAACCAATTCAGTGTTGTTCTGCTATAGGACTGTGTAATGCCCTAAGTAGTATGGAACTACGTGTGTGTAGGATCCACGGCCAGTGCTGCTAATAACAATATCAAGCCCCCTTACCATGCGCTGTTATAGTTAGAAAGATATGTTAAATTATTTACCTTAAATTATTATTTAAAGGGATACGCCGAGCTATCTGTAAATTAACTTTTTTTTTCGTCGCTCAGTGCTGCGTCACCAGTTTCGTTGCTATGATTGGTTGTAGGCCTATCCAATTGCATCCAGAGCCATTTTGGTTCCCACCCGTTGGCGACACCCTTTGGAAATGGAAAAAGAACAGAGAGGTTCCAGACTAATTGCAGATTGCAATTCGTCAAGCAATGCTAGGCTAGGAATTCACTGGGGTAGTATTAGCTCTCCGTTAGCTGCTTCTATTGACTTGCAGAGTTACAGTAGTCTAGCTCCTGTTCATGTGAGGGGAATACACTGAATTAATTTCTAGTGCCAGTAACAACACAACAAGATTGTACTATCTACAAACACACACATGAACAGGAGCTAGGCTAATATAACTCTGCAATTAGGGATGCACCGATTCCACTTTTTCTCAGACTATCTATCTGCAATCAATGGAAGCGGCTGCTTACCCAGCGATCTCCCGTTCTGGACGCACAATGATGAATTTGAAATAAAACAACTTGTCTGAATCTGGGTAAGATAGGCAAACGCCAATTTACAAATATCTTGGTGTATCCCTTTAAGGTATTGGGAGCTTCCTACCAAGTTGAGCTTAACAACGGGACTGTTTGATCACTGCTTCAATGTGAAGATGTCTAGAGCGTTTCTGCTAATAGAATAGATTACGATCTGATGCTGCAGCAATGTGTTTATGGAAACAAGGGCTACTTTAAATGAAATAATCTGTTGGGTTTGTTTGGTCTTAAGATCACAGACGGATGTCTTGTCGGAAAAGTATTTGGGTGCAAAATGACAAATTACACTTTATTATTCTACACTTTATACCTTTTAATGTCTTTATTTTTCAAACTACAAACACAATCTTGATAGTATGAAGGGCCAACAAGTGCCCCTTTCATTGTACGCAACACGTTGACATTTACCCCAAAGGACTTTCACATTGTGTGTGCATTCCTTGAAATTATATGTATGTATGTATGTATTTATTTATTTATTTATTTATTTGATCAACAGGGTGTACCACTGATCATTTCAGATCTGTCTTGTTTCAGTAGCCACAGCTCATGGATCATTTCCATTCCTGGAAGACAGAAAGTGCCATTTTCCTTTTGAACAATTAAAGTTACATACACAACAATCAGCCTTTTGTTGTAATATTATATTATCCTTTTCAATGAATGTCAGGTCAGAGATGATATTTATTTATATATTTATTTATTTCACAATGCTAGCCACTACAAGGAGGCCGTTGCGTGTCTCTACCCAAAATGTCCTGGTCTCTCAAGCTCCCTGCGCTCATACAGTGTTGAGTGTTTATGTTGTATGTGTTTGTAAGTGTTCACAAAGACCTGGCTCACCTTTATAATAGTGGCCGCTCATTTTTATGTTCTTTCTCTCTCGCTCTCTCCCTGTCTGTGTTCC